>CM076578.1:658673675-659087064 GCA_034641835.2 Pinus albicaulis
GATGCAGGGATTCTGCACGAAACAGATTCTTGTTCATAATAGAGGGTGTGTTCCCTTTACATAAAAATCCACACACAAAAACCCATATAGACTACCTAGATTTAATACAAAATATGAAGAGGAAGCTGAGACAAATAAAGTACTTGCTTATAATAAAACAAGAAAATTTCAAATTCAAACCATTTTGCCCGAATATTACATTTGTTGGCCTCTCAGATCTCGCCCTTTACATAAGCTCTCACACCATTCCTCTCTATATATCTCTCTATCTATTTCATTCTCTCTGTCTCTCTATCCTCACACAAACCTCATTTTTATACATAATTTTGGATTAATTTCAATCCATGATTTCCTCCACCATTATCTCAACCAAATCCTAAAATATATTTATCCCTTCTTTGACTCAACCAAGTTTCATTTAAGGAATTCATAATCCCTAAAATATCTATCCAACCCAACTCCACTCCTATCCTCAATTTATTAAGAGAATATTTACAATAAACCTCTTACTCAGATTTTCCTCTCAATTTATTTTTTAAAATGTACATAATTTATAAAATAATTAAAAAAAACATCACCGCCTAAATCAAACAAATAAATAATGAAAATTAAGCTTGATGCTCCTGCATCAGACTCCCCATGTATAGAAGTTTCCGTAGACTCTTTTCTATGAGGTTTGTCACTTTTCTGTAATAATGCGACGGCCACAAGTCTCAATGACTTGCTCCCTCCAGGATTCCAAACTCTGTTTTGCCGCTGTTCTTTTAAAATATCAACTCCATTTTGTATATTTGCACAGAATTTCCATAATAGTATTTTCAGAATACTATTGAATGTAACTCTCGCTTTTACAGACTTGTGTAGAAATGCTGATACCCATTCTTCTAGTCTCCAAACTTTGAAAGAATCTTGAACTGGCTTTACATCAGCATCACTAACATCACTCATTCTGTCAACTGGATTCCATCGGCCTCTCCAACAATTTCTTTCACCAATTCCTTGGAGTAATTCCTCTTTGTCTGATGCTTCCATCTCCAATTGCACTAAACATTCAACTTCCTGAAAAGAAGAATAATCAAGAACTTCTTCTCAATCACAAATATAGTTATTGATTACCCCTATAGTAAAAAATTTATCATCTGGTGCTATACCTGCATTCATCAACAAACTATTAGTTTTAGAAATACAAGACCTTTCAGCCTCTTTTGATGCTTCAAGCACCAATCTCCCATCATAGACTTTCTGGATTTCAGAAGATCCTGTTTTGAATTGCTGGTTGCTTTCATCTTTATCTTGCTGGTTCAATACTTTTGTTTCCTTTATGTCTCTAAGAACATAACTTTCTTGCTGCTCCTGATCTTTCATCTCAACTTCAAATACTTTCTGCTCAATTTCTCTGATTTCAATATTATATTTATTAATGTTGTTTTCTGTACCTACGACCACATTATTATTTGAATATTTAAAACATTCACTTAACTCTATAAACATTAGAAACATTTCATCCTTATCATGCACGACAACTACAATTTATTCTTTATCGGGTTCTGCAAGCTTCACTTCTCCCTCAGGTTCCTTGAGCCATCTTTCCAAGAACTCTATTTCCATGTGAAATCTTTCCAGCATTTCATCACAACCTTCATTCCCATTTTCTGTAAATCCTCCTGAGGTATCCTGGTTTCTATACCATCACATTGCAAAATTCTGTCATCAATTTCATTAAACAAATTCATTTGTTTACCTCCTTGGAATATCACTTCAACATTTTCATTATGCTTCTGCTCCATAACAACTTCAACTGACTGTCCAATACCAAACATAAATTCATCTATGAATTCTTTTTGCTGCAAGAAATTAGTACCTTCCTCCTTTGAAAGGCATTCTCCATTTTACTACACCTCAACAGCTTCATTCATCTTTGTGACAGTTTCATCAAACTGTCCATCATCTTTTGCACATCTTGCAAACATACGCAAAATATGAGATTTAAAAATATAAGGCTTCATAGCCTCACCTGCTTCTCTTGTCAACATATCTTCCAATTCTTCTGAACTATTCCAATAGTCCATGAGATATTTCTCATTGATCTCTTCACCCAAAGATTTACCCTGTTCTGGGCCACAAATGGAAACTTCCATTTTCAACTCAGCCTCTCTAAGTCCTTCACATCTCAATTGCACACTCATCATCTACTCGAGCTTCCTCATCTCTTCTGTCAATTGTATGTTTACCTATTGTTCCCTCTTTGTGTGTAGCCTCTGCCATTTCACTTTCTTCCTCATGGTCCAACCATGTCTCTGGTCTTTCGTATTTCTCTACAACAATTCCATAAATAACTCAAGGTGAGCTGTTATCTCAACCTTCTCCCTCTCATATTCTTCATCAATAAACTTCTTCCATATGCCATTTGCCTTGGCATTTTCCTTCTTCTTTCTTCTGCTGCAGTCTTTCTCAAAACCTCTGAAATGACTATCACCAGTCATCTTCTCCTCCTTTGTGAACTCCATCTGTTCACTTGTGGATTTCATTCGAATCCCCTTTTCAGCAAGCTTTCATACTTGCCATCCAACAATGAAAGCTCTCTTCCTATACTTGACCTCTTGCGGTTCTCTGTCTTGGAATCATTTCTGGGAAACTCTCTTGCTCCTCTTTGTTGCAAACAACAACTGCAGTAATTCTTGCGTTACAATGACCAACTCTTTGGGTGTCAGGCTCCGCCAATTATTCACCCAATTAAATTCAAACCTTTGACTTGGCTTACGACTCTTTGACTCAAAACTTGACATCACTTTTTCATCTTGGATGAAAAATGCACCCTCTTGTACAATAACTCAATGGTTTAACTTGACTCAAGTTATACAAATTTCTTCATTGACATTAACATCTTATGTGACTTCAAAGCTTGACCCAATATTTACAATAGTGGATATTTTGACTCTAATTCAATTTATACAGTGTACCAATGAACATCCACCCTTAATACAGTCTCATGATGTAAAATCTCATCGTTACCAATTCTCTCTCATACTCCATTCTTATGAAAATATCATAAGTCACTAATTTTATCATCTCCCATTATCATTTCACATGATACTTAAGCCTTTAAATCGAAATGCAGTCCACTTTTCCCAAGATTTATTTTATGATGAAAATAAACTAAACCATTTAATTTTCAACATTTAAAATACCTCTTGGAGATGAATTTTCATACCTTATGCTCCCTTCAAGGTTATTTAATAAACCTTCTTTTCACAATTTCAACTCTCTGGATTTCACTCTTCTGTGTCATTCTTATCACTATGAATATTCACATGCCCTTGATACCATAACCTCTTCAACATGCTCATCATCTTAGCACAGACAGTTTTCCTACACTTCCATGCAGCTCCTTCTTTGTAGTGACGGTTCTCATGCAACATCGTCTCTCTTTAGTGCCCAAAAACAATTCTCTCATAAGAAATTGCCAAACTTTCTTTTAACATGGTGTCATCAACCTATTTCTCCGGTCGCAACAAACACAAACCACACTCGAGCCATATTTTCACATAAATTTCTGAGATGAATTCCAATTCCATTCCTTAAACTTTGGATTGATTTCACTCTTTCATATAATTTACGAAAAGATTAACTTCTCGAGTATGGCAAGGGAAATTGAATCATCCAATTTTTAAGAACACCTTTAATCACTGAATATTGATTCATTCAATGAACATTTACCTTGGAGTCTCTTTGCATTCTCCACACGACCAACACAACCCTCAGCAATCACCACCGATCTTCACGTATTACAATACGATTTCTCATACCAGCAATGCTTAGCTAATTCTCGACATGGACAAGGATACATTTCACACTAACGTTTTCCATTCAATGTGTTATTCCGTTTTCCATTCAATATGTTATTCAAAATTTTGTTTTCCATTCAATATGTTATTCACTGACAGACAGGCCGGGGAACATATATTCCCTCCTTTAAGTCCACACGTGAGATCTACTTCCTCAATTTGATTGATGAAAAAGACTTTGAATTCCCGAAGTCATGCATGGTCTAAGAATAGAATATTCTAAAATGAGCTCTTTACAGCATTGACACTGGTTTGAAAATGTTTTTTTTTGTCCAGGTTTGAATTTGCAACAGTTGATTGCAGCTTTCCCAATCGGTCTTCATGCACTCTGGAAAACAATGCAAACCATAGAGGCCGTAATATGCATAAGTCAAGGTCTATATCTATGATTCATGATTGGAATTATTACTTTCATACTTAATCAATGTAGACGCATTCAAATGCAAATATCAAAATGCTATGGAATACACTACCACCATACAAGAAATGGTGCACAAAGGAATTAACACTAGATTTGCGCAGTTACAACATCATAATCCATAACACAGTTCTGCAGTAAAGCTCTGCACGTTGACACCGGTTGCATATTTCAGGAATTAGCACCAGACCAAACGGGAACGACAGCTTCTTGTGTCCATCTATCATATATTCAAGGCATGGTATTTGGTAAGGCATGCCTCACTCCAGAAAATTCGCACCCACTAAATCAACAACAGGACTGATGTTGCCCCTTCTATAAGATCGCACTGCTGTCATGCCCAGGTGTCAAGGTTGAACTAGTTTAATGTCCTGGCCATAGTCACTAGATCCATTGATTATCACAGCTATGATTTACCTTGTCTTATATACGCAGTTCTCGACATTCAGATTCATGTTTATACAACTTGTTTGTCAATCCATACTATCCCCATTTTCAATACTCAGACTTCACGTCCAAATAAAAACACTCTCGCATAACCTATATACAGTTCGAGGTGAATCCTTACCTCCTTTCTGCAATTTGGTTTCCAAAGTAAATCGCAATTCCATCTGGTTCATTTCATTATTTGAAATAATGTTGAGATCTCCACTCAACGCGGAGACCATTGACACGCACACTCTGATGTTGCCCAATATATTATTGACTTTACCATCACGCTGGTTCCAGTTTCACATGTGTTCCACAATCAAAATTGTATTGCTAAATGCTCACAATTCAATTTGACTTCAACAATTCTCAATAATTGCGTAGGTCCATTTCTCGACAGCTGACCAATAACGACTTTTCCAAAACGCTTTTCAAACACACAGCAGTTGATTACACGGTAGAGATAACTCCTTCCACAAGTCGATCCGCGCCAATAGCTTTAGATATCTGCTGTTGTAAGAAATGTTGTTATCATGCTCCCTTCTCAACGTTCCAGGCAACCAAAACTCTGCTCTCACGAAAACATTGTGCAACTCCTCCTCAATGCATTCAACCTGCTTCCAAAATCAATCACATATTCAAGTCAAACCTCCAGAAATCTATCACACACTAAACTCCAACATCCAAGAGCTCTGATCGCACCTCGCCAGGCATGGATCTTCGGCTCTGATACCAAATGATTCAAGGATTCTGCACAAAACAGATCCTTGCGCATAATAGAGGGTGTGTTCCCTTTACATAAAAATCCACACACAAAAACCCATATAAACTACTTAGATTTAATACAGAATATGAAGAGGGAGTTGAGACAAATAAAGTACTTGCTTATAATAAAATAGGAAAATTACAAATTCAAACCATTTTACCTGAATATTACATTTGTTGGCCTCTCGTCTCTCGCCCTTTACATAAGCTCTCACACCATTCCTCTCTATATCTCTCTCTGTCTATTCCATTATCTCTGTCTCTCTATCCTCACACAAACCTCATTTTTATACATACTTGTGGATTAATTTCAATCCATGATTTCCTCCACCAATATCTCAACAAAATATTAAAATATCTTTATCCCTTCTTTGACTCAACCTAGTTCCATTTAAGGAATTCCTAATCCCTAAAATATCTATCCAACCCAACTCCACTCATATCCTCAATTTATTAATAGAATATTTACAATAAACCTCAAACTCAGGTTTTCCTCTCAATTTATTTTTTAAAATGTACATAATGTATAAAATAATTAAAAAAAACATCACCCCCTAAATCACACAAATAAATAATGAAAATTAAGCTCAATGCTCCTGCATCAATACCTAAGGGAGGAAGAAAAAGGTGATAGGGTATACAGTTGATCTGTCTCTTTAATTTGATCCTACACTCTCATACTCTAGTCAACCAAGTAATAATTGTGATAAGTTGGTACACTGTGCATTGGGAAATACAAAATTCCCACGATATAGCCTACCATATATTCATTTTACTCCAACCTTGGAATCGCGTTTCAGGTCTGGTTGCAATGTTACAATAATTTTTGCATCATTAATTCTTTAATTGCATGAACATCGGGGTTGCTCATGCCCTGAGATTACGCGCGTGAACCATGGTTTGTGCGTTTCAAATTCACAGATTCCTAAGTAGTGGGTGCATGTGTATGAAATGTATACAAAGTAGTGGGTGATTGGAGATGATGAAACATTCAAACCAATCTGAATGTAGATTCCAAGTAGTGGGCACAAATGCCAAGTAATGGGCGCACGTTTTTCAGAGGCATGTTAGTTACAGTCTCTGACAAGAAAGCAACATGGCGTTTGTTAGAGGCAAGTTTGTTACATTCTCTCACAAGAAATCAACATATTACATTTCGATAATTCCACTTAGGTTTGTATTACACTATGACAATAAAAAATTGAGTTCAAACCACATCGAAAATACATATATCCAGTGGACAGTTTCAGATGAGGCAAGCACTAGAAATATATATTCCTTGGTAAATCACTATATATGTGTCGTTTGAAGTTCATTTTACAACATTTTCATCCTCCTATATCTATCTATGTTCAAATTGGGCATCCCAATGTGCTTGGTTTTTCGGTTTGAGTCTAATTCAGTAAGTTTGTGGTTTGAGGATGGGAATGGGTCAGTTTGTGTGTGAGTTAGTAGTCAGTCATGTCTGGGTCTTAGTCTGGTTGGATAGAGGAGGAGGGTTTCTAATTTTTCGGCTCATGGAGACCAAGATCCTCTTTCAGTATGGTATGCATGCCATCAAATTCCATTCCATTTATATTTCACTACAAGGAAAAGACTCTCTAGCGGATGTTTTTGAGGAACCCCTTATAAAAATACCCCAGACATCCATTTCTAGCGGAGGTTTCTAGAGGAGGTTGGCTGGCGGAGGTTTTTTCGGATGTCTTTCATCTGGTGCGCTTATCATGATAAACTGCACTGGTGCATTCAACAAGAGAAAGCACCGGTGCGCACAAAACATTGGCACATCGGACACCGTGTGCTCCGTACACACCCACCCGGTGCGTCTTAGTACTGTAGCGCACCAATGATTTACAACTCTTCCACACCGGTGCATTATAAAACACTGCGCCAAAACATAAACCATTGGTCTTACGAAACCACACCGGTGCGCCTATAAAACCCCATGCACCAGAATAGGGTTAAATAAAACCTCATCTGAACCAGGTATGTCATTGAAATATCTTTTCTAAGAAGGAAAATTTATTCTGTAAAGTGCAGTAATGGAGCAGCAGAGGGTTTGAATCGCAGGCAAAAAATTTTCTGAGGAGATGAGGGTTTGAAAAGAGGAGAGTTCGAATTTCGGCTGAGAATTTTATAGCAGAGAAAATGAGTGATTAAAACAGAAAGACAGAAAAAGACAATGGGGATGACAGGGTTAGGCTTAGGCCCCATGAGAAGGGGGGCAGTTCGAGGGATGGATTCACTGATAGGTTTAGGGGGGGCTCTGATTCCCATGATCATCATAAATATTACGAAGAGAGAGATGATGCCAAAAAGTATTTTAACAAGGAAGATAGCAGATCGAGAGAGGGACATAGGGAGCATAGGAATTCTGCAAAGGATGAAAAGGTGAAGGATAGAGCGAGCCATGGCAGCGGTAGAAGCAGCAAAAGGGATGAAGATGATGACAGGAATAGAAAGGAAAAAGATGGCAGGAGGATTAAAGTTGACGCTTACAGGGATGCAGATGGCTACAGAGCTCCATAGAGTATAAAAGGAGAAAATATTTATGAAAAATCTGAGAAGGGTAGTCGAGAAAGCGCGGTTGAGACCGGCAATATGGTTAAGAGGCCTGGTCATGAGGGTAAGTATTTTCTTGATCATGGCAGAGAGCATTCGGTTGAGGCCGATGACAGGGTTAAGAGGTCCCATGATGGAGAAAGGGAGAGAAGAGTTGCTGGCAGAGAAATAATTGTTGACACTCTGGTGACTAGCAAGGTGAAACCATCCTTCAAAAGCAAGAAGTCCTATTTGCTAAGGGATGTCAGAGAGAGATCAATTGATTCTCTTGAACGGGATAAGAGATCAAATGAAGGTAACGATTCTGAGTCTTAAAAGGATGGCAGGAAAAGATTGGATAGTAGAGAAAGATCAATCAAGGCATTCGATAAAGCCAAGAGGCACCATGAAGGGAATTATTCTCATTCCCTTAAGGACAGCAGAGAAAGATCAATTGACGTTGTTGAACGAGCTGGTAGGTCCCATGAAGGGAAATATTCTCATTTCTATAGGGATAGTAACGAAATTTCAATCGAGGATGTTAATAGGGGTAGGATTTCTCATGAGAAAAAGTATATGGATCCTTATGATGAAGAAATGGATGGCAGGTCTCGCAAGCGACAAGAGCGAGAGCATGAAAGTGAGGGAAGGAAAGATAAGAGTGACAAACGAAAGAAGTTTACAGAGGATGATACCAAAGATGATAGAAATCACAAAGGAGAAAAGAGGAAATTGGATGCCAAGATGGAGGAGGAACTTACAAATGAGAAAGCAGATCATGGGTCAGCAAGGAGATCATGGGGCACCTTTTGTTGTTGCAGGTTATGGAAAGGTTCAAGTTTCTTATTTTGAAAGAAGAAGAGGTGTAGTTTTGAAAACAAATGGACGAAAGATTTTCACAGCAAAATGTACATTTCCAACATGTCTAATTTTGGTGTACACACCTAAGAGTAATTTCGGTGCCTTAACCGCAAATTGGTGCTAATGTACAAACAACCGCACCGGTGCGGTGATATTAAGTGACGCACTGGTGATGAATAACCACAAATAAAAAAAGTGCAACTCTATTTTCTTTAAGTGAAAAAAAAAACGGTAAATTGAAAAATGGGCGGAAAAATATCTTCAAAAATATAATTTCATAAAACAATTCTTTAAATACTAAACACTTTTCATTATTTCACTATTTTTGTAAAAAAATTTAGCCAAAGATTTGCAGGATACATACCTGGAGCAAGAGAGCACAAGAGCACTGTGGAGCAGCGAAATACATTCGAACAGAAGTATTCAGACAATCAGAATCCATATCTATGGTGATTCAAACCCTCTAGTATAGAATTTTCAAACGATCTCGTGACTAAATTTGATTATTTTTTAACTTTTTCTGCAGTTTTTTTACGAAGTAAGGAAAAAATTTCAATTTTTTTTTCATTTTCAGAAACCAAAAAAAAAAAAAAAATCCATTTTTACCCTAAACCCTTCATTTTTTTTCCCTGCCCTTTCTTCTCCCTATTTCTGTGATAGGGATTTTCATTTTAGATTGGCATCCAACCCACGGGACGACTTGCATAGTTGGATCCCAATCCATGTCAGCCCTTGCGTGAATTTTTGAAAAAAAGGAATTTTTTTTTTTATCGGTGCGCCCTGCATAACCTAGAGCTCCGATGCGTTGTATTATTCCAGCGCACCGCGTAAGTATTTTGTAATAAAAAATTTAAAATTTTTTTTTTTTAATCAGTGCTCCATATCTAAAATAGGGCACCGATGTGCTAGGTTACGTGGGCCGCACCGATAATGTGCTATTTCATTATGGCGCACCGCGAATGTGTTGTTTCACAAAAAATTGCTTTATTGTGCTAATCGATGCACCATGTAACATATAACGCATAGCACGAGGTCTCCTAGTTGACAGAGAGCACCATATGGTGGTCCCTTGTTTTCGGAGGGCGTTTATGCTACAAAAACTAACACAGGATGATTTTTATTATTTTCTGTGTTAATCGGTGCGGTGGTTAACATGTAACGCATAGGTGCTCCTTGTTGAAATAGATCACCGTACGATCTATTATATTGTTTGTGCGGTGCATTTATAAGACCCCCACGCACCAACGTCGGTGCGTACAACATGAAAGGCGCACCGGTTTCTTGAGATTTCTTTTTTACCTAAAAAGTTGACAATTTATTTACAAATATATTAATGAATGATATGGTACATGTTTGAAATTGATAAAGAAATGACTGACAAGAGATCAAGTAACAAAAATATTGATAACACATCAAGAAAAGAAAAAAAGGCAAGTTCTTTGTAAATTATTTACAAAAAATATTATTTTTGAACTATATGTAAGTTTAACTAATATGTATTATTTACTGTGTATCATGCAGAGCCACAAAATGACAAATCTCGATAAGATTATTTCTAACCTAGGACCAGAAGAGCGTAAAAGCTTGATGGAAAAATTGCAAAAGGATGAATCAGGTGATTGAAAAAATACTATCGATCCAATATGGGTTTCTTTTTTTAATTTTCATTAATAATATACTTAAAATTATTAGATAACATGTGTCAAACAGTCTATTAATTCACATATGTTTAATGTTTTACAGGGACCAACAACTTAGAAAAGCAATGTTGTTCTAAGAAAAGAAAAAAAAATAGAACATGCAAATGAAAATGAATTGCTCCTTAGCTCATTTGGAGTGGTGCTAGAGGTTAACGAAAGGGAGAAAAGCTTTTACAAAAGTTTGAGGGATCTAGTGGAACGAATGTATAGACGTTCTTTCCACTTACAATACAAAAATCAATCCAATGATTCGAAGAACCAAATTTTATCTAAACGACAGGAAGAGTTTCCAGAGAATTGGTCAATGAGACATGTCACACTTTTAATAGAAAAACATACAACAACAAAAAAGAAGGAATGAAAAAGTAATATTCCTTTAAATGTTTGTCCAGAATTATTTATAAATATCACTTTTGTTATATTTACTTTTCATATATCAATATAAAAATTATTGTCATGTTACATTTTTAGGAAGATTATGAAAATCTCAAAAGATGAACGAGCTGATGTCAGAAATATGCCAGTAGGAATGTAGAAAAAGGTGTACAAGGAGATGGTCAAAGAAATGGACGAAATTTCATCGCAAGAGGAGCCATCTCAACGACAATGTGCTTCAAATGTAATATGTAATCATTGAATTTTTTGATCATTAGGTACAATAAATAAAAAATTTAGCATTAAATATTAATTTTCAAATATTTTCTTGCAGAAAAGAAAAGAAAATGGAACTCATTCAGCACATAAAACAAGACGACAAGGAAGAAAAGGGTTGATATCTAATTTGTGAGTAATTGTTACTTCCTTATAACAACTTAACTAGATTTCATTTTTTTATTTTTTAAGTTGTTTTACAAAATCATCATTGAATGTCTTCAAAAACGTGCTAAAATACAAACAGGAACCGTCAGATGAATTGATTGAAATTGGGTTAAATATGGATTGTGAGTATATGTTGGCATATCATAAATTAATTGTGGAATCTGTAAGCATCTATCGATTTTGTTTTACTTAGCTCCGTCTATAATTAATAGAACAATTTTTTTTATATATTAAATATATGATTTGTTATGGGGTATAAAACTTGCAGGAAGCAAAGTATGGAACAGTGCCAACAGATGAAATTTTGAAAGATGGCATGGTACATGGTTTTGAAAGAATGTGTATAGCTTATGAGTTAATTTTTTCTATGGTACATCATTTTTCTTTTTGATTTACATTGATGTATATTATTTAATATTGCAATTTTCATTATTCTCACCAATGTATATACACTCATTACATTTTATTTTTATGTTTGTATATGGAAGGTGAATAAGAAGAAAACAATCAACACCGTGAACAAAACATTCCTGAAAATAACCCAAGTCATGGAAGTAGCTCTAGCAGTGACAACAATTCAAGTGAAGAATGATGATCACTATGTTTGTGTAGAAATTTATTAATACTGATAGTATTACCAGATTCTCCTGATCTAACATATTAATCTTATGTTAAATACATAATCCTTCCACCTAATTCTTTGCGGAAATTAAATCTCCAATTACAAATCACATGAAGAAAATCAATCGCACATAAACACAATTGTTTAACAGGAAAGCTTAAAGCTAAAAACCCCAACTATCATATAGTATGTATATCAATGGAATCATGTGACAATCTCATACAAAGCTTATTACATCAAGCTCTCAGTACAATATAGAATCGTCACACACTGTCATGTAGAAATTTGCATATCTATGCACCAATTTCTTGCCCCCTGACAGCCTGTCTCCACTGCACAATCCCTGATGAAGAAGACACCTGAATGAATTCAAATTGACCTTGCCTTGACTGTGCAATCCTCATTGGAATCTCCAATGTGTGTCAGATTCATTGAATGCATCACTATAGTCACAACGGATAGTCCATCTCACCCTTTCACCTATCTCTCCACTGGGTCTCCACTGGATCTGACATGCAAGTAGTTAACTGATATATTTGTTCAGTTGCAAGTGAGTTATTAGTTTTGAATTAATTAACTAATTAATTCAATAAACTCTCACTAGTGTATCTTCAGTTAAAACTAGATACAACTAGCACAACTGAGTTTAACTCACTTAACTAAGTTAAACTAAATAACAACTCCCATAACTACTCTTCCAACTCTGTCATAACTTTGCCACTTCAGTTCTAACTGAGTCCTCCATGCATGAGTCACCAACCACCCTAGGAATTGCGTAATTCCTTTAGCCCACTGATTTGCCAAATTTGTTCACTGAAATAAAGTGCTCCAAGAGAATAAGTTGATATTTATTGTTGGATTATTATTAAGGGCTAATAATAATCGACATGCATCTATTTTTAGATTGACGATCTATAAATAGAATTCCCCAATATTCTAAAAATAGAATTTCATCTATTTTTCACATTTGACCAACCATCTACAAATAACATCCTGCAACTTATAGAATATGCTCACCATGTCTAAAAATAGACATACACCTAAAAATAGCCTGCGGGCCCCACTTAGTGAAGGTGCTTAATTTTCACTAAGCTCATCATCTTGTTGAATCTCAACACTCCCTCTCAAAAATATATGGATTATCCTTCACCCCGACCCAGCCTCTATGGTATTTGAATTTTCTCTTGGTGAGCGACTTCGTCAAAATATCTGCATCCTGATCTTCCGTCGGAATGTACTGAAGCAACATGATCTTCCATTGCTCACAATCTTTGATATGATGATACCGGATATCTATATGCTTAGATCTATCATGAAACACAGGATTAATCAAGAGTTTAATGCAACTCTGATTATCACAATGTATCACTGTAGGATCTAAATGAGAACCGAACAAACCTACTAGGATCTTCCTCATCCAGATAGCCTCACATGCAGCTTAACTTGCTGCCATGTATTCTGCTTCTGCTAAAATGAGTGCCATAGATCTTTGTTTCCTACTGTACGAAGAAACTGCTGTAGATCCGATATTTAAAACCCCTCCTGATGTGCTCTTTCTGTTTGTTGGGTTGCCTGCCCAATCTGCATCTGTGAAGCCATGCAACTTCACCTCATCCGTCTGTCTGTACCATAAGCCATACTCAGATGTGACCCTGAGATATCTCAAGACATGCTTGCCTGCCTTCCAAAAGAGCTTGGTAGGCTTAACCATCGCTTGTGAAAGCTGCTTCACCGCATAGCATATGTCTGGTCTTGTATTAATTAAATACATGAGCGAACCCACCAACTGTCGATAAACAGTGGCATCCACTACCTCTGCTGATGTAGCATCCTCTTTCCTCCAATTTGCTAGAAGAGGAGTATCCATGGGCTTGTAGTCCTCCATGTGAAACTTACCAAGTATCTCCCGAGGATACTTGCCTTGAGACACAAATAGTTCACCTTCTCGCTGCCATATTTCCAATCCAAGGAAATAATGAAGGAGACCTAAATCCTTCATCTCAAACTCCTTTGCAAGGTCTTCCTTGCATGAATGTATCAAATTCTCATCACTCGTTAGTATTAAATCATCAACATAAGGAACAATGATTAAAAGCTTACCCTCCACCACAATTTGGTACAGGTTTGCATCCGCCTCACTCTTGGTGAAGCCAAGTCCGGTGAAATAGCTATCGATCCGAGTGTACCAAGCATGTGGTGCTTGCTTCAGCCCATACAACACTCTTTTGAGCCTATACACATTCGACTCACTGCTGAAGATCTCAAATCCTTAAGGCTGCTCAATGTACACTTCTTCCTCAATGATCCCATTAAGGAACACAGTCTTCACATCCATCTGATGAATTTTCTAACCCATCTGCGCTGAGAGAGCAAGGATGGTCCTTATGGATGAATTCGTGCAATAGGTGCAAGGGTTTCTTCATAATCAATCCCCTTAATCTGTGAGAAGCCACGGGCAACAAATCTTTCCTTATACTACTTAATGCTCCCATTAGCAGCTTGCTTTACCTTGTAGATCCATCTTGAACCTATCACTGATTTACCCACCGGCCTTATAACAATGGATTCATACTCCTCCACCATGGCGTCTACCCATGTGGGCTCATGCGCTGCTTCTTCAAAAAAAGATAGCTCTGTCACGACACACTTTCTCGTAAGAGCCATGTATCCAGTGAATCGGTCAGGTGACTGTCTTTGTCTGCGTTGTGATGTAGGGACTCCTACATTCTATGCCGCATCAAGCTTCAGTCTCTCATCTTATATGGTACGCTTTCTGCCTGTTCTGATGTTTGGTTCTGCATGAGTGGACTCCTCCACTCCATGAATCTCCTTCTGTGGCTGATCCACATCTAGAGGCTCATCTTTGGGAGTAAGTAGTTCCTCCTCTGCATGCAAGTGTAGCTCCCTCTCAAGCGACAACTTCATGGCCTTCACCTCATTGAATTTTATATCCCTTCGCACCACAAACATCTGATTGTTTGGAAAATATGCACGATAATTATGGGTTGTTTCTATGTACCCCATAAATATCCCAACTTCTGCAGTCGGCTCCAACTTCTTCCTGGAATCCTTTGTCACATGAATGTAAACAAATGAGCCAAAAATATTCAAATGAGAAATATCAGGCTTCTTACCAGTAAAATATTCTTCAGGTGTACTCATACCAAGTACTCTACAAGGACAACAGTTTTGCACATAAACCATAGTGTTGCATGCTTCTACCCACAAGTGCATTGGTAGGCCCTGGTCATGCAGCATAGCTCATGCAGCACCCACGATCATTTTGTTCTTCCTCTCTGTGACCCCATTCTGATGTGGGTTATGAGGTGCTATGAGTTCTCTTCGAATTCCTTCTTTGCTACAGAAGTCTTTGAATTCGTTCGAGATATATTCACCACCATTATCGCTCCACAAAGCCTTCACTTGCTTCCCTGAATCCTTCTCCACCAATGCTTTAAACTCACAGAACTTTGAGAATGTTTTGCTCTTCTTCTGCATGAATAAGATCCAACATCTACGAGAATAGTCATTAATAAAAATAACATAATACCTGTGTTTTGTTGTTGAAGCAACCAAGAAAGTTTCACACACGTCTGTGTGAATTCTTTCCAGGATCACTGAAGCACGGTTCTCATTCTCATGAAAGGTGGTCTTCACAAACTTACCCATAGTACATCCCTTGCACTGATCTGACTGTGCAAGAGTACCCTTGGGAATTCAAGTAGAAATTTGCTGCAAAATATTCAAGGCACCATAGTGAATATGGCCCAATCTCCTGTGCCATAATTCGCCCTCATCCCAGCTCACCATTTCTTCTGCTTTTCCCATCATTGCAGCGCATCCATCTACCTATAGCTCATAGAGATTCTTAACTCTAGTCCCTATCCTCTTGGTTTGACCCGTTGTTTTATGTTGCAAGAAAGATTTTCCATCACTGAAAACAACGTCATAACCTCTATCCTACAACCTCGTGACTGAGACCAAGTTCTTCTTCAGACCTAGAACATGCATAACATCTTTCAACATAAATGGTTTACCTGATGCCCTCTCAAAGGTAGTGGTTCCATTATCGGTCGCACTGTATCTACCATCATCGCCCATCTCTATATGCATTTGGAGATCTTTCTCCTCCAGATCACTAAACAACTCCTTGTCTCTTGTCATGTGGAAGGAAGAACCACTATCAAGATACCACGCCGATCCCATTGCACTTGAAACCAAGCATGCGATCAAAGAGAAATCAAGTTCAAATTGCGAGGCAAGGGCCTCACCCGCTGTAGCTCCAGCAACCTTCTTGTTCTTCTTTTTCTGTGGGAAGTTAGTGGCGAGATGCCCATGTTCGTGACAGTGAAAACACTTCACCTTGGGAAAATCCAGCTTCTTGCCTTTAGCCTCGAATTTTGAGTGGAATTTCTTCCCCTTCCCTTTCCTTGCTTTGGCAGCCAAAGCTCAATTCTCTTCATCATCTTTCTTCGATGAAGAGCCATCCCTAGAATTCCGCCTTATCTCCTCCTGCACAAGATCCGACCAAAGTCACTCCCAATCTGATAGTTTCTCCCGACCATTGACAAAGTCTTCATAGCTATGCCAACTCTTAGGAACCCAAGGAGAGCCATGCTCACCAATTCATCATCTGCAACTGTAATTCCCACACTCCCCAGCTCATCCCTACATTGGACAAACTTCGTGAGATATTTTGGAATACTGTCACCCTTCTCCATTTTGATTTTTCTGAGCTTATCTTTCAGCGCCAACTTCCTATGGTCGCTGCTGCTTTGGAAAAGATCTGTAAAATCCTTCCACATTACAAATGGAGTGGCTTTCCCGTGAATGCTTGACACAATATTGTCTTTCACATTATATATTTCATCATTTG
Source organism: Pinus albicaulis (assembly GCA_034641835.2). Lineage (NCBI taxonomy): Eukaryota > Viridiplantae > Streptophyta > Pinopsida > Pinales > Pinaceae > Pinus > Pinus albicaulis. Next base: position 658,690,552 of record CM076578.1, read on the forward strand.
TATGACAAGGGCGTACATATATATATATATATATATATATATATATATATATATATATATATATATATATATATATATATTTATATATATATATATATATATATATATATATATATAATAAAATATGTTTTAATTTATTATATTGTGTTCTCCATTGTCGTTCTCAAATAAACTAATACAAATTTAATTCATATGAATATTTTTATAATATATATATGTGTCGACTTTTGATGAATAATGAATTTTTAAAAATCACATTAATTATGATATGATATAACAAATTAATCCAAACATCACATTCAAATGCATTAATAAAAATTTAATTAATATGAATATTGTTATAAGATGTGTCGACTTTTGATGAATAATGAATTTAGAAAATCACAATAATTGCACTGTTATAGGTCGATGTTTCTAAAAAATACAAAATGAACATCGGTGCATGTATGTTACTGTACACCGGTGCATTTGTATGCTGCAGCACACCGGTGTGTTTCTACGACCTATGGGCACCGCACAAATACCAAAATCAATTATAAATCTCTCTGTGTTTGTGCGATACTGTGCACCGATGCGTTTATGTGAGACTATGCAGTAGTGCATTTGTATGACACACACCGGTGCGTTGAAACCTTAGTAGCGCATCAATGAAAAAAACATCCGCAATAACCTCCGACCGCCTAGTTTTTTAAGTTGTGTTGAATTTCCATTAAAAGCTCCTTCAAAACCTCTGTAACCATAAACGAGTGTTGTAGAAAATGTTCTTTTGACAATTTTGGCCAATTTTATAACACTAAAAACCTCCTTTATAACCTCTGCTAGAGGATCTTTTCCTTGTAGTGTTCTGTGTATGTAATTCTATTTCGTTGTCTTGTTTTTTCTTTGATTCCAAATTATTCCGTTAAAAGTAGCTCATGAAGCTAAGAAATGTTTGAATGATACAACTCATTAAGGCTATTTTTGGTGTTGGAAGAAGAAATGAAACCATTCCTGAGAATCCCAGCTCCAATTAAAGATATGACCATGTACCTCTCCTTTCAATTAATTTAAACATGGTGCATCAATAGTTTTTATAGAATTTTAAGCTTTCTAGCTTCTGAATAATTTAAACTAGATTTAATTCTTCATATATTCCCCTATGTAGACTCCTCTTTGGATATTGTGGTGTGTGACAGAAATCATGAAACCCTAGTTCTAACTCTTCACCCTACATACCTGTAATTCAGCTGCGTCACTCTTAGCCTTAGCAATTTTCTTTTCCTTTTCTACAATTCTAGCACACTTGCTTTGCAGAGTCAATGGTGTTACAAGCCTCTGAATATTTTGAGCTTTACTATGTGTCTTACTCTATTTAGACTGAAAACTATGAAGGTATTTGTTGACATGTTTTCTAACATCTTCCTCACACATCTGAGGAAAGATTGAAATTTTTTCTCATTTTGGATGCCCTTTTAGGTCCCTGCATCCTTGGTTTTTCACTGTGTGTGAGACCTAGAATATCATTTTCTCCCTCCTTAACAATGACCATGACCAGGTTCAAGACATAAATATTAGGGCTAGAAATGCATCCCCTAACAGACCTTTATCTTCTCTCACCATTACACCTTCCATACCCATGGAAGTAGGGGTTGCCTCTGTGTAATAACAAGCATACACGACCTCAACTAAGAAATCAAGCCTTGTTTCATGGGAAAAACATGCATATCACATCCTCCCATAATTTTGAAGACATATCCATCGAAATCCTCTCCAATTGCATCACCATTAACCTCGTGTGCAAGCCTGTTATCATAAAATGAACACAATTTCTAATCATCATTGATCTCCACCTTCTTCTACCATCCTATGATAATCATCGATCTCCAGTTACAATTATATAGCCTAAGGAGTATTTTTTTATAATTATTTTCAAGAGAAATATTTGGAGAACCAAAGCTCTCAGGATTGTTATAGGTCTCCTTTATACATTCAATCTCAACTTGGCTTCTTGTTCAATTTCCATGAACTTGGTGAGAGTCCTTCTTGGATTGTAATGTCTCTTGCTGATTTTCCTCATTACAATTGTGATCTAGAAAGTAAGTTCAACTTTAAATATCATATAATTTTCTGACTTGGAAGCTTCCCACTATCTTGGTTTGTAGTTATTTTCATAGCTTTGATCTTACAATATTTGGGACAAATTTTAAAGGAATTCCCTGTTTTGTAACAAACTCTACAATTGAAAGAAATATTTTTATAATCCAGCTATAGTAGAAGATTTCAATTTTCTGGTTTCCATGGAAGCCAACAATTATATGAGTAAACCAGACTCTTTGATGGATAGAGAGGAATGAGACGATACAGTAGCAGAAGAGGTTTCCACCATCCACAAATCTCGCGGAGAATGGGATGGGAAGTGTCCGACGAGGGTGAACCCTATCTATTGCAACAGAGAAGCCCCACTCCACTATTAACACATTATTTTATCACTCCTCATATAATTTATGTTATATGATGTAAAGTGTGTGAAATTTATTTTTGTTTGTTTTGGAATTCATGTGCATCTACCTTGACCCCTACTCCCTCATAATTTTTTCCAATTGAATTTACTTCTTCCAATGTTTGAGATTCTCATGACCTTCCATTACATAGGTCACATATCACTAAATAATGTTCAATGAATGTGGCTAGCATGCCCATTTCCCATATCATTGTTTTATTATTTTGTCAGTATGACACATGTTCCATTACCAATGGAAATTCAACACCGATTATTTAAGCAAATGTTGACTAATTAGGGTGACCTATTTGCACCACTATGATTACATATTTTACTTAAGCTTACCACTATATTTCTTTCCCACGTCGCTTAACCCTAGGATCCTATATTCTTAAACTGATCTCCAAAATGGCCCACAATGTCTTTAATGTAAAACAATGATTGAACTTGAGTGTCACTATTCATTTATTTGTATTTTTGAATAGTTTCAAAGTTCACCATTTAAGTTTAGTGAGAATTTTTAAACTGGATATCTCTATTGTGTAGACTTCATTTGAGCCATGGAAATTCCATATAGTAAACACGATACAAAAATAGAGAAACATTCTTCGTCTCAAGTTCCTATCCAACTTACTTCTAGTGATGGAGGATTGTGCTGTACGGTTCATCATGTTGTTACTTTTCATTGTGTTTCTACTTCAATGCACATGCATCCATAAAGTGTCAGAACAAAGAATCAATTGTCTCTAAAGAGATCCACTACAGGAATATATTATAGGAGAATATGGATTTTTGATCCAATATAAGAAACACCCACTTATTTATGTATAGTGAATCCTACCTGTCTACTCATTTAAAAAAATTCTCACTATTAAGTGGTTGTGAAGGGACTTATGATTTTGTGCTTTTAACTCTATGTGCAACCTCGATTTCTATGTTTCTAGCAATATAAGGATAGTTGATGTTCTCCTTCATATTTTTCTAGTGAAAATGAACTTGGTTTAGTATCATTATTACAAATTTTCATTAATTTTGTTATGTAAGCTACTATTTTATTATTTTTATTAACTTATTATTATATTCTACATTTTATAATTACTATTTTAAAATGAAAAAGATTATATATTCGATATATTTATCCTATATGTACAAACTTGAAAGAATGTTTTTATTTAAAAATAACAAACAAAAAACACAAAAACCCAATTTCCAATATCATTTAAAAACATATAAAAGCGCAATCAAACAAACGATAAGTTTGATGACCTTATAATTAGTAAAATGGTAAAAGTTAATTTTGGTGAAATGTAATATATAAGAAATATAAACTTTTTGTTTATAAAAAGTTAGTATTTTCTATTTTAGTATTATAGTTGATGATATAATAATATGTATTTCTGTAATATTTCTACCTAAAATATATGAGTAAAAATATTATTTCTACCTTAAATACATGAGTAAAAATATTACTAAGTTAATAAATAATATATATTTACAATTAAAAATTCATAAAATATATTTAATTTAATATATGTATAAAAGTTTTATATATATATATATATATATATATATATATATATATATATATATATATATATATATATATAACCATTTCTTCAAGAATTAGCTAAAAAAATTATTAAATATATTTGATTTAGTATATGTATAACATGAATTAACTTAAAAAATTATTTTGATGGTTACTGTTTGGATTTTGATTGTTACTATCTAATAACTATCACCAATCGGGGGTTGTGTATTCTCTATTGAGTATGGGTTCCAAATTAAAAGTAAAATGAAGATGTTGATGAAGAGTATGGGTTCCAAATTAAAAGTAAAATGAAGATGTTGATGAAAAATATTGTGTGTAGGGATTTTGTCAATTGAAAACAAGAACGGTTTCATTTCATGTTGATTGTGGCCTTCAATGTTGGGTGTTGCCTCCACTTCATGGTATATATTTCGCTATGCACATTTACATAATACCCTTGACTCGTTTTCAAATTTGCATATGCACATTTACATGATACCCCCTGGAATCATCTTTAGTGTATCTGATGCCAAGTAGTGGGGAAAGTTCCAAGTAGTCGGAGGGGTATTGCCTCTATGCTAGGAATTTGGATTTTTATTTACTTGTCATATAATTTTTTTTTAGAATTTTGGGTCCTTATGCCTACCATCAAGAAACGTTAAGTTTAAAATTTTGCCCTTCAAAAGTGATGTTCTTATAATAAATTAACCCTTCACTAATAAAATTTTAATTAAAAAATTACCCTTCCATAACATAATTATGTTAAAAAATTTCACATAAAACATAAAATTAGCATAACACACAAATGACTTATTAAATCTTGAATCTTGGTTTGAAATTGCATGGAATACTCACAATCAAATCTTTGGAACGTGAAATCAAATTCTTTGACCTTGACATGCCATTGCATTTGTATATATGACATATGACTAAGGAGATATTATGAGACATATAAGATGACTAACACTGTAACTATTGAATATTATCAATAAAAACTCAAAAGTAGATTAATTAATATAACTTATATTATGGTTTACATAATCTAATATATACTATTGGATCTAAAGATAAAATATACATTTTACTATATATAGTTTAGCATTTCTTTGGATCATGATATATACACTAATATTAATAAGATTGAATGCATTGTATTTGAACCTTTAAAAAAAAAAACTAAACTTATAATAAATGGAAATTGTATGTAACTATTGAATGTTATCAATAAAAACTCAAAAGTAGATTAATTAATATACCTTATGTTATGGTTTACATAATCTAATATATACCATTGGATCTAAAGATAAAATATACATTTTACCATATATAGTTTAGCATTTCTTTGGATCATGATACATACACTAATATTAATAAGATTGAATGCATAGTATTTGAACCTTTAAAAAAAACTAAACTTATAATAAATGGACATTGTATATTATAGGATTATGTTATATTTTCTTCCTTCATTATTACATTCTCAGACAACATTGAAGCCTGAACATGTGTGAAGTACTAAAGGAAAATTGAAATAATAATTTGGTTATTGTTGTTTTTTTTTAACCCTATTCCAATGTGGTTCATATTCCAATGCATTGGCTTGAACATGTGTGAAGTAATAAAGGAAAATTGAAATAATAATTTGGTTATTGTTTTTTTTTTTTAACCCTATGCCAATATGGCTCATATTCCAATGCATTGGCCAATGAAAGCTATAGGGCACACTGCGAACATTTTTTCCTCTATAAAATATCTTAACCTATCTTGTTACATATGTTTGTGTTATGCACCAATACGTAGCGCTATGTTTAGTACACTTCAAAATCCATTTTCAAAATAAAATAATTTAATGAGACCTTGATGCAATGCTCCTTGTACAAAGATAAATCAATGCAATGGTCTATTTAGAGCACACTAGAGAATTGGTATGTTTAGTCATATTGCACAACAATCCTTTTAGAACTTATTATACTACACATTGTCTCACTTGAATCAACATAGCGACTTTATTTAGTGCATTAACATTTTTTTTATCAAATGCTAGCCTAATGTAGACTAATGTAGTGTGCATGGTGTTGTACACATGAGTGTCTCTTCTTTTTAAATTATGATTTTAGCAAAATTTAGGTTTCATATTTACCCTAAAACTACAATGTCTCGTAACATGATGTACATGTGTGTTGTACTTAATAACAAGCGGAAAATTATATGTTTTCCTTACCATGTTGCATTTTTTCCAATGTATGTATTTTACAAAAGTTGAGCATGGGAGGATGTATAATTATCAAGAGAGAGTGGTGCTATGAAAATGTAATTGCCAAGCCTTGAAAGGTTTATGTACTCAAAAAACACTCTACTAAAAACTTTTCATTGTTTATTAACCTTCACTAAAAAGATAACAAGAACAAGTGTGTTTATTAAAAGTTTTATTAATTGGTGTTTTCTTTGTAGTGATTGGACCCCCTTCGTTGGAGGACATTCCCTTACTTAGCTTCTATATGAGGAGCTCAAAGGTATCATGCCAGCCATAATCTTATTACCCTCTCATAGGTCTTATGGATATGGTGCCTAAGCCCGACTTGTGATTTTTGTTGTGGAAAGTAGGTATATATGCTTTTGTCTCTTAATATTTGGTGTAGTTTAATTGTTCTATATCTTTCTCTTCTTGTTAAAAATTTATGATAATTTTTTTGGCAAAATTGTTATTTTTCATTATTTATATTGTTTTTTTGAATGCATAAATGGATTGAATGCCCTAATACAACCTTTGGAGCACTTAAATTGTGTGGAATATATAAGTAAATTTTATAATCCAAGAGATCAATTAACCACATAATTTTCTCAAAAAAATCAAAACATGAGACAATTAAACTTCACTTTTACATTTTAATATCATCCTAAATTTCACAAAACCCTTTATCCATGTGTAAAGGTATACAATTATATATTTGGTAAAAAAAAAAATCACTAATTAATATATTGAGATTTCATATAAAAGTAAATATGAAAAAAAAATGTATTGCTTTTTCCAAATTTGTTTAAAGCTTAATGCTTTGATATATGAACATTAATATACCTTTTTCTTATGAATTAATAATTTTTTTTAAATTGTATATGAGTTATTAGTTTTTAATCGTGATTAATTTTGCAACTCGGGACAACTTTTGAAATTTACGTGGGAATTGGAAATAGAATGATGTCAAATTTCCCACAATTATTCCCTATAATATCTTGTGGGACCACATTGTAAACAATTGATGCTTGGCAAGGCTGTCATGTATGGATTCATATAATCACTTCCATGCCATATAATTCCTACAAAGAATGCCCGTAAATAAAACAAAACGTATTTTTTTGCATCATTGTTCATTCCATGTTCATGCCAAGTAGCAATAAAGCTTAGAATAGTATTTGAGTTCATGAAGGCTATGCCATAGCAACCGTGTTCATCATTTATATGATGGACTTAGATGGCAAGTTGCCAACCAGACGGACATCAAATTCCAAGTTTCGAACAATGAACAAAGGATTAATTTTATTTGGTAGGAAAAGTATTCGGCACTAATAACGTTTTCGGAAAAATATTGACTGTCAAAAATACGTTTTCTAATGTTCCAGGCCCGTCGAGAAAAACGGCCAATGAAAATTTGTACACGTTAAATATGGTGAAAATGGTCTATGACGGGCATTTTTCCCGTCAAATTCCATCCCTGATGCCAAGTAGTGGGAGCGGGTTTGTCAGCATTATCTGACAATAAAGCAGAATTATATTTCGATAATGCCACTTGGCTCTGTATTACACTCTGATAATAAAATCCTGAGTTTAAACCTCACTGGAAAGACATATATCTGGCGGACAGTTAAAAATTAGCATTGGATAGCCAGAGGATTCAATCACACAAATAACACAAGTGTTTCACACACAAAACAATGAGCTACGACTCTTCAATTAATCTCAATCACTCTGAATCAAAAAACTGAATACAATGAACCCGATGAAGGGTATTTAACTTAAATTGACATGCACTCTCTCACATAACTGAACTTGATCAACTCCCTTAACTCACTCTCTAACTCACTCACCAAATCTATCTATAACTTGACTCAACTGATTCACTTAACTATTTGTCTAACTCTGCATGCGGGAAGTAATTATATATTTTAACACTCCCCCTTAATTACGACCGCTAAACTAAAACATAACTCATGACAACTCAATCATGCCTGCTGGTCTATGTCTCAGCTAGGCTTACGACTCCCAATTTTCTTTTGTGAAACTCAAACAAATCTACTACTAATGGCTTTGTAAAGATATCAGCCAATTGATCACTCATTCTACAAGGCTTCAAGTGAACTTCTCCATTGCTCACAAGTTCTCGAATAAAGTGATATCTAGTATCAATATGCTTGCTCTTTTGATGAAACACACTATTCTTGGATAGTGCAATCGCTGATGTGTCCATCCAATACTCTTCTTAACCATACTGCTTGACATGTTGCTGAAGTTGATGCTACATATTCTACTTCTGCTGATGATAGTGTCACAATAGGCTGCTTCTTAGATGCCCATGATATCACTCCTGAAACGAGATGAAAAACATAACCGGATGTGCTCTTCCGATCATCCAAACTTCCTGCAAAATCACTATCTGTATATCCAATCAATTCTTTCTTTTTTGTCCTTGCATACATTATGCCATAATCTCTCGTTCCTGCTATGTATCTCATAATTCTTTTTCCAACACTCCAATTTGTGCCTTTTGGAGTCTCCATGAATCTGAAAATCAAACTCACTCCCTGCATAATATCTGGTCTTGTCGCTATGAGATACATGAGGCTGCCAACCAATCTTTTGAATAGAGTTGGATTGACATTTGCCCCTTCATCATCCTTACTTAACTTTGTACCTATTGCTATTGGTGTAGATACAGATTTGGAATTATCCATCCTAAATCTTTTCAATAAATCTCTTGCATATTTATTTTGACAAATAAAATTTCCTTTTTCAGATTACTCAACTTCAATGCCAAGGAAATATTTCATGAGACCAAGATCTATCATCTCAAATTATTTCATCATGGCTGCTTTAAATTCATCTATCTCAAGATCACCCGTAAAATTATATCATCAACATATAAGAAAACTATCAAAATCTATCCATGCTCATTTACCTTTGAGTATAAGGTAGGCTTAATGATGCTTCTGCAAAATCCATTCTTGATCATGTAACTGTCAATTCTGCTATACCATGCTCTAGGTGCTTGCTTCAATCCATAGAGCGCTTTCTTCAATCTGTAAAATTTATCTTCTTTACCTTCAACTTCATAACCTGGAGGCTGCTGCACATAAATTTCTTCTTCTAGAATTCCATTCAAGAAGGCTAATTTGACATCCATCTGATATACTTTCCACTTGTTCTGAGTTGCTGTCACTAGAACTTCTCTTATAGTATCTAATCTGGCTACTGGAGAAAATGTTTCCCCAAAGTCTATTCCCGGTTGCTGCGAGAATCCTTTGGCTACAAATCTTGCTTTAAATTTGTCAATCTCACCTTTCTCATTCACTTTAGTCTTGTACACCCACTTCACACCAATGAGATTTTTATCGTTTGGTAAATTGACCAAATCCCATGTGTCATTCTTTTCAATTGAATTCATCTCTTCATCCATGGCTTGCACCCAATTTTCATCTCTAATTGCTTCTTCAAATGAAGAAGGTTGGAATGCCAATAATTCAAAATTTGAACTAACATCCAAATTATCATAAACATATTTAAGACTTCTCATTTTTTTCTTACCATTACTTGATTCATTACCAGATTCACCACCTGGAGAATTTTGGTATGTTGATCTGCTTGAAGATCCATGCTGCTCTGAAAATCTTGGAGTCCTTGCTAGTGTGACTCTGTTTGGTGTCTTCTCTCTTGGTTCTTGCTGCTCCTCTTCTTCTACATCATCCTCCTCCATCAATGGTGTTTGTGCATCGGTTAGTGTGTCTATAGTCCCATTCCATGACTCCTGTTCTTTGAATACAACATCTCTGCTAATGATTGTCTTCTTGGTGATAGGGTTATACAATTTGTAAGCTTTTGATTGCTCACTATAACTAGTAAATATGCATTTTTCACTTTGATCATCTAATTTGCCTCTTATTTGCTTAGGCACATGTGCATAGGCTACACATCCAAAAACTCTGAAATGAGATACACTGCATGACATACCTGACCATGCTTCTTCTGGAACTCTGTTCATCATGCTCTTTGTAGGAGATCTGTTTATCACATAAACAGAACATGCAATTTCTTCTGCCCAATACTCATTAGACAAGTGTCTTGCTTTCAACATGCTCCTTGTCATGTTCATGATTGTTCGGTTCTTCCTCTCTGCTACACCATTCTGCTGTGGTGTGTATCTAGTCGTAAACTGTCTTCTGATTCCATATTGTTTGCAGTACTCATGGAATGCCTTCGAATCATATTCTCCACCACGATCTGATCTCAATACCTTTATCTGTCGATCACTTTGGTTCTCCACTAAGGCTTTGAACTCTTTGAACTTTGCAAAAGTTTCAGACTTTTTTGGTTTTTAAACTCATGTGGTGATCATTTTTTAAAAAACTTCCCGGATTAACCACATTGCTAGAAAACGAGTGTCGACGTTTCGAATCCCAACGGGGATCCATCATCAGGACATTTCTTGAATGAAGGAATTGAGAAAAAGACTTAAGACCTTAAATATAGGTAGAAGTAGCTTTCTAAAAAAGAGCCGACCAAAGTTTATAATTTTTATATATTTATTAATTTATTATATATATATATATATATATATATATAATATGATCCTAATTCCATAAATTTTATTTTATCAAGGTTAATAATCTACATTATAAGGTTTAACTATAAAAGAAAAGGGGACTCCTACAAGGTTAAAGATCTAAATAAACTAATAAAGCTTCTAATTTAAACTTATTTAAGGCCTAGAAAATATTTAATATGATAAAAGATTAAATAATTGAAGGTGAATTATTAATAGTTAATTAAACAAAGGACTAAATAAAATCTAAATATATAATTGAATTAAAAGGATATATTTAGTTACTATATCATTTTAATTTATTATATACCCAATTTTATTTAAAAACTTATTCTATATCCAATTATATTTTTTTTAAATTTTTTAATTTTAAAGCTCTAATTTTATTAGAGTATTAATTACTAACCAAGATAAAAGAATACTAAGAATTAAAAGACCTAGAGGTGACTTAATATGGCTAATCTAATTAAGGCCATAAATAAATTAAAAGGATATATCTATTTTAATTAAATATACCACTATAGTTTATTATGTGTCTAATTTTTATTATAAAATAACATTAAAGGTTTATTTTTATTTAGAGGACTAAGCTCATTTTAATAAACTAAAAAACTAAGTAAGTTAAGAAAAAGATTAGTAGGATAGGGAGAAATTATTAAAAGGGAATAAAGAATAAAATTCTAATGATTATCGATTAATTAATTAACTTTTATTATAACCAAATAAAAATTAATTAATAGGGATAATTATTAGAATTTTTGTTCATTAAAGCTAAAACTAAATTAGAATCCAAAGGAAGAAGACCATACCTGGGGTTATATACCTGAAAACTATACCTCAATGGAGGGTGTTTTTGGAGGAGCAGATTTATCGAAGAAGAGGTCTCCAAGTGTCACTAGTTTCAAACTTTTGCTCAAAAATTAAACCCAAGTCTTCCTACTATAATCATCAATAAAAGTGAGGAAGTAACAGCTTCCACTAATCGACTATGTCCTCATAGGTCTACACAAGTTGGTATGACCCAATTCAAGTGGTTTATTTTCTCTGTAAGAAACTCCTTTCGGAAAACTTTCACGGTGTTGCTTTCCCAAGACGCAACACTCACAAGTGCTAGCCGGTTCTTTGATGGGAGGCAAACCTCTCACCATATGTTTCTGCTGCAACAATCTTAAACCAAAAAAATGCAAGTGTCCAAACCGAAAGTGCCATAACCAATAATCATCAAAACATGAAGTTGTAAAAGAACTAACCTGATCATTTTAGTTCATAATTAGAGGAAAGAGTCTGTTCCTCATCATCTGCACCTTTGCAATCGGCTGCTTGCTTGGGGATTTGTCATAAATAACACACTGTTGCACTTGGAAGATAAATTTGTATCCTTTCTGCGTCAATTGACCAACACTAATCAAATTGTGTTTGAGTCCAGGGACATAATATACCTCTAATATGGTCTTTAGCTCCCCCTGCTTGGTCACAATGTTGACCACTCCTTTGCCATCTACATCCACAGTCTTGTCAGTCCCCAACTTTACCTCTGTCTTCACGGAGGCATTCAAGTTTGCAACCAAATTCTTGTTGCCTGTCATGTGGTTACTGCAACCATTGTCTAATAGCCAGACCTTATCAGACGATGCATGCTAGAAACATGGAGTCAATATTCTCTGTACTAACATTAGCTCTCTAATTTCCTTGATCAGTTATCTTCTTCCTACAATCACGAGCATAATGACCAAATATATTGTAATAATAGCACTTTACCTTTGATTTGTCAGACCTTTGATTGTTATGAAAGTTTATGTTGTTGCTGCTTCCACTTTGATGCTCATGTTCTTCTCGGCCATCTCTGTGACCACCATAGCTACTGCCTCATCCTCTTCCTCTTGATTGACCTCTGCCTCAACCTCTTGAAATATAAACTTGACTTTTGAAGGCAGTTTCTAAAGTGGAATCCTTATTTCTGTCTATCCTTGCCCCATGCGATAGAAGGGATCCCATCAACTCATCAACTGTCAGTTTTTCCAAATCCTTTGCTTCTTCTATGGCTGCTACCACAACATCAAACTTGGTAGACAAAGATCGAAGAACCTTCTCAATCACTGTTCGATCTTTAACATTTTCACCGTAGATTTTTAACTAATTGACGACAAACATGACCATATTCAAGAAGGAATCAATGTTCTCTGTCTCCTTCATCTGCGGACTTTCAAAGTCTCTCCTAGTATTCTGCAATTTAACAATATTAAAACTGGCCATACCTTGATAGCTTGTCGCCAAAGTTTCCCATGCTTCCTTTGCTAAAGAAGTTATTATTATCTTCTGGAACACTGCTCGGTCCACTCCCTACTAGATAAGAAGCAATGCTTGTGCATTTTTCCGCTTGTCTTTCTTCCATTGTTCCCTCTCTGCATTACTGAGAGCTCATTCTTCTGCATCATCTTGAGGTTGTACAAACCCAAACTTGACATGATCCCATACATCATGTGTTTTTAGCATAGTCTCCATTTTAATAGCCCACACATCATAATCTTTCCTAGTGAAAGATAGAAGTTGTGGCTGAAAATTTGATGTGGCCATCTTACCTAAAAAATTGGTCTTTGACAAAAACCCTAAATTTCTCTTCTTTTTTGTAAAATATTGATTAAGCTCCTTTTTAAAAAATCCCTTTCAATAAAACCTTAAGTTTTATAAAAAAATTCTTTTTTCTTATTTTTATAAAAATTTATAAAAAACTTTATAAAAGCCCTTTGATTTTTTTTGTTTTATATATATAAAGAATATTTATAAAACACTTTGTATAAAAAAATCTTTAAAAAACTTATGATTAAAGCCCTTGCATGCTAATTATATAGAACTTTTTAATAAATCAAAAAGAGGCTCTCATCCACATCCACGTAATTGTTTTTGGATTTCCCAAAAAACAAATCAGCCACAAGTGAATTCGAAATTTAATAAATGTATGTACCTTTTCAAAAAATGTTCACGTATCCCAGCCAACCAACGTGTTGGTTCACGTACTGCAGCCAACCAACATGTTGAATTTTTCAACACGTCTTTAAAACTTGTCGTCGGCTATCTGTCTGCCATTAAATATAAAAGGAGGAGTCTGTGTGTCTACGAATCGGGAGCTGATGTGACAGCTCCCGATCGTCGGGCTCTGGCGACCCCCCTCCCTCCGGCGATATTCAAAACGAAAACATCAACGAAACGAAAACGGAGGATGGTGGATGGTAACGGGCCGTTAGCGGAACCCACCAACTCCGCCCCTCCTCCCGCGAGTGCCCCTCCTCCGCCACCCGCCGCTCCTCCCCCACCCGCCACCCCCATGTCCGCCGGCCACCAACCACAATTTAATGCTGTGGGTTTTTTGAATTTGAAATTCAAATAGTTCCCAGTGCTAGAAACCCCGTCATTTGCCAAGCAGCTCCGTGAAGAGGATTAGCTCCGGTTTCCACTCGTAAATTGTGGTAAATTCCGGTATCCAGCATAAATCGTGGTGGGGTTTCTGAATCAGCTCAGCGCAATCATGGTAAATTGCAGCGTTCCAGCGTTCATAGGTAGGTGGATTCTGACACTTGAATAATGAAAATAAGAAAATATGCTAACGCTTTAAATCATGCCCAATAAAAATTGTAAATATGCCAAAGTAAAATTTGCAAAAGATCATATGTATTGCCTCACAGTATAACAAAACACCGGAAACTCATGGATTGCGGGCCACTGCAACTCTGTTATAAAAAAATTCCGTCAATAGCAGCGATTTCGCATCGATTTTTTATCACGAAAGACTGCCTGTTTCAGTTTCTATTTCCATTGGGTTGTATTTTGAAATGGGTGTTGTATTCATGAATTGGCAATGTGTGATCCGTTTCTTAATTATTCAATTCATTGTCTGGTTGGCATGGCTATCCAACATCGCTTCAGCAGTAACAGAGATGGGTGAAGAGGTGACTGGTTCTGTTAATGTTCCCGGTATAGGAATTGCCTGCTTAGGCAATTTGGCAATGTTTGTCACAAGTTTGTTGCGAGGCAGACTTGATTTGGAATTGGGTGGCAGGGATGTTCTCGCCACCATGAGAGGTCCTAAACTTGAGGACATCAATAATAATGGGTTCGGACTCACTACATCCATGAAATACCCTGAAGTTTCTGTACTCATGTTGTCAAACCATGCGCCCAATCTTTCGATGAAGCAGTTCATGAGGTACATATCCAATGTCTATAATGTGCACTCCACCGTCCTCCAATTCTTTCCTGTAAAATCCCCTGCATCCAAGGGAAGCACCCATGAATGCAAATGCATCGTATTTAGCACAGTGGAAGAGGTCATGGTATTGCTTGCTGAGAAAATTCCAGGAACACTGAAACGACTCTCAGATTCCCTAGAGTGCCCTAGAGGAATTTATTTATAAGAATTTTGTACAGATAGACAATTTTGAGAAATGTAAGTTCAAACTACCAGAGGATTGTGAACCTCAATTTGTTTGTAGGCATCCTCCTTCGCACTTGCACCAATATCGCTTAGAGTTACCTCTTGTGGTTTCTAGGTTGATGCCATAGTATCCTCCCTCAATCCAGTACTAAAATTATGCTGTAGGCTAATGTAATAACATCGTTCTTCACTCTAGTATTGACATCACTGGATTTATCTTTGTGGATTGATGTAATAACATCTTTCCTCACGCTGGTACCAACATTATTTAGAGGTGTCTGTGTGTTTTTTTGTTTTATCATTTATGTAATAACATCCTCCCTCACTCTAGTACTAATATCACTTAAAGGTGCCTATGTGCCTTGTGGAGCCTCTTGCTTGTGATTCTTGCCTTCGTGATACCTTGTAAAATACACTCTTACTAAATCACAGTGGCATATCACTTGTTCAAGAATTCATGCCACATTGATATGGCTATTTCAGCCTGATGCTAAACATAAATTTTGAAATCAGAGCATCCAATTACATGTTTTCTTCCTAACCATTTCCCCGGTCATAGCTGGGCACCCTTTGGATATAGCAGATAAGCATTTCTTGTTTGGGTGATTTGTTACATGAATTGCATGAAATCAATTAAGCGCTTGTTGTGACTTCTTAAGCAACTCTTGTGCATCTTCCTACTTCTCGTAGGGAGGCTCCACAGCTTATAGTGAATTTTTTTATCTACCATTCGTGCTGTTGAAGGTAGTTTCACTAAGAGAGACATGTAGGTAACTGTTTTAGGCCTTTTCCCACAGGCTTCTCATCTTCATACTCCTTTTTCGATGTGTAAAACATTCCTGCAAAATCTTCCACGACAAGTCCTTGCGTTTCAATGCCTCTGTTGTCATGGGTGCATGCAAGAGTAATTTTTTGCTTCTTCAGACACCTCTCTATAAATGTAAGTTGTAATAATTTGAGATTAGCAAGGGGTTTCATGGAATTGCATCTTAACGAGCACAATATGCATTACGTTGGCATGGACATTTTTAGAGAAACATTAGGCATGGGGCTATTTTGACTCCATTATCAAGAATTCATGGACTCCTGTCACTGTTTTGATCAAATAAATACGAAGTTTCTATTTCAATCAAGAAAGTGAATCCTACACAAATATTGATTCACTAAATACAATGCTGATTACATATTTTAGATTTTAAGTATTTATGCTTAAACCTGGCCCAACAGAAGGTTTTAATATAGATTCTAGTTGTCTTCAGTGTCTGAATTTGCACCATTTACTCCACAATGTGATCAGGTTTTTGAATTACATATGTGCTTGGACTGTTCTAGGATTAATCCATTATTCCATTGTATGTGGTGTCCAGGCCTAGGTTTAGGTCCATGACTAACTAATTACATCATTTGTGATCATGAAGAGGATAATACCCAGCATGACGCCAACTCCAGTAGTTTCATGAAGGATTTCACCTATCTCTTCATGTCTCTGTGATTTCCCACTTAGAAATGGATTCTGGCAGATTGATGAGGTTGGGCTTCAAGTTACCAAGGCCTTTCCACTTACCAAATGTGTATTCCTATTTCATACTACCTCTGTACTATGTATAGTCTTCCTTTCGACCATTGAGAAACATCTGTCCCAATAGTCTTCCTTGTTAAAAAAAAATTAGATGCCTATAACAAGGAAGACTATTGGGATTGCACAGCCCCACGATGGCTCAGCGAGACTATATATATACTGCAGGGGTATCAATAGGAGAAGTGTTTGCTATGCATACAATTTTTTCCGCAGTAATCGGAAAATGATTTTCCCGCGTCTGCCAGGAAAAAAAAAAAAATTGTATGCATAGCAAATATCCACTTACCAAATGTGTCTTCCTATTTGATACTACCCTCCGCACTATCTATATTATTCTTTTTGACCTTCGAGAAACATCATCTCATTCCAATAGTCTTCCTTGTTATAGGCATATAATTTTATTTTTTTCATAGGTGCCGGGAAAATCATTTTCCAAATGGCCAGAAAAATAAATTTGATCGCATAGTAAAAATCCATATGCCAGTCAAAATCTCTCCAGTTTTAATACTATGCAGTCTTCTCTTTTGACTATTTAGAAACATCCGTCATTGTCTTCCTGTTCAGGGCCTCTAATTTTTTTTTTCCCGAGGCGCTGGAAAATGATTGTCCAAATACTTACAGAAAAAAAAAAAAAAAAAAAAAAAAAAAAAAAATTAGATGCCTATAACAAGGAAGACTATTGGGACATATGTTTCTCAATGGTCAAAAGGAAGACTATACATAGTACAGAGGTAGTATGAAATAGGAAGACACATTTGGTAAGTGGATATTTGCTATGCATACAATATTTTTTTTCCTGTAGGCGCTGGAAAATCATTTTCCAGCGCCTACAGGAAAAAAAAATTATATGTTTCTTGCTCAAGGATGTTGGTCCAAGAATTTAAATTTTTTATGTTTCTCATCCCATTTCTTATAAGTCCAAAGAATCTGTACACAACCATCATAAATAAAGGGTTCTTAGTTTTTTTCTAGCATTCAAAAATCTATTACTGTTGCTATTTAGATTGCTGAGATCTTTTGTAGTCAGAAATTGCTGCATAATCTCATAGGACGAGGATCAACACTGGAAAACCAATTCAACCTAGTTCACTTATACTGAGCATAGGAATCATAATTGATATTAGAACCTGTGTGGAATGAACCTTCTATGCACAAAAATTCAGTTTGTTTTATTTGATTGTTGATTGTGCAGAAGCAGAAGCAGGGCCTGTGTGGAGGTGGTATATCATATACCTATAGTGTATCATTTCTATCTGCTTATTTTTCAATTGAGTCAACTTGCTAATGGAATATGACAAACATTTCAACCAGTCGCAAAAGTGGAGCTCCTGTTCCTCCAAGCTCCTTAATTGACCTACAGAATCTAGCGGCATTTCCAGCATTTCTTCGTAAATGCAGACACTTCAGATTGTTGAGTTTTGACTATCGTGGGACAATTGCAGCACGAACCATTAATGTGTAACCTGGGGAGGAAATACTTCAATAAAATTTCAATCTGGTAGACATAAGTATTCAAGTGTGGTGATGTTTCCAAGGGTTTCGCTAGAAATGGTCAGCATTTTACAATCTTTCATATTCAAATATTTAAGTTGTGTTAAATTCCCAAAGGTTCGAAAATTTGGACACATCTCCAAAGTGTATAACAAAACAAGTTCAAGGTTCACCGCCTCTCAAAGGAATTCAAAACAAGTCCGCCTGAACAAGGATTTAATTCCAAGTGTTTTAATGACCAGAGATGACAAATTCCCTCTGGTGTAAACTCTTCAAACCATACCGTGGGAGAAATTTTAGGTTTCTAAAGACAACCTTCTTTCGAGGTGTTTCACTGTGGGCCCTCAAGGGATTTGGTCTTTAACAGGTGAGTAATAGCGATATCCAACTCCAATAAATACTATACACCTATAATGTGCCCATATATAAAAGCAAATACTGACCAAATATGCACAATACCAGCAAAGGCATATGAAGACAAGATACTGAAAGCAAAGTAAATTTTGCAATGAAGCAAAATAAAAACAACTCTTTGTCAATAAATTAGATGGCCACCTAAGATTCTTTCCATAGGGTTTCCAGTCCAGATTAGTTCTCACTTATTTTTAGAACTCTTAACTTCTTCGAAGGGATCCAGGAAGGTGGAGAGGTCCACAAACAATTAAACCAGCATAGCCATATCCATTATGGCGACTTCCTAACCCTGACTAGGATCTCCACACAATTTCATTATGTGCTAAGCAACTGCAGATTGCTCATATCAGCTCCCAAATGAACTCGGCAAGGTTTTTGATTCCATGAGCCTAAAGCATTCTCTTGAAAATGTTAGAACAATATTTAAACCCTTGAAAAGTTTGACAATTCAAACTTGACAGACATAAAATTTTTTTAGAAGTAATTATTTCTCGGGTGAAGGGATAACACTGGCTCACGACCGTAGTTAAAAATATTCATTCGATGGGAGACCTGTGATGGATTTAGGATTCAAATCGGTCTAGATGTGATTAAAGCGATGATTGAGAATAATTTCCTTTCAATACAATTAGTAAAATATATTTGTTCGAATAGAATTTATGTCGTATTTATCTCCATACTGGGCTAGGTAGGTAAGGTATCATTGGACGACAAAGATGGATCAAGTCCACAAAACTTGGACTACCGGATTGATTTGCAATAGAATGGTAGCAAAATACTGTACAAGAGGGGGCAGGGATCACCAGAAAAAGAGGAATGTATGATCATTTTTAGCATAGTTGTTAGAAATTATGGGTGCATTACTGAGAATATAGTGGAACACAGTTAGTTACAATTGGGCATGTTAGAGTCAGCCCTTGCTGCCCTCCGTCAGTGATCATTTCGTCTTTTGCATTTTCATTATTAGGTGTCTCACTTGTTTCACTTCTTTGCATATCACTAGGATCATGCCATGAACTGACGAAGGGTTGTGTCATTTTGTGTTTCCTCATATTATACCTGCAGCGCTATTTTAAAAATATTTTCTCAAAAAATTATTTATAGTCATTGTCATTATGTATGAGGTCATTAAATTGTCAATAAGTGTCCTAGGTCATGGTGTCTAGGGTTTTCAAGTCATTTATACACTAGTCATAAAGCCTGCAAGGTGAGGAGAGTCCAGTACTTGGATTTCTATTTTTATTATCATCAGCATTTTTTTTAAAAAAAAATACATTTCTAGTCCAAAACTCTGTTTTGGAACTAGAAATTTGTCATTATCATTTTGTAATAAATTTGTAATTGTTCCGCCATGAAGACATTGTAAAAGCAGACCCCTGGTCTTTTCTCTAGCCAAGACAGCCATATCCCTGCAAAAAGACAATAAAATCATCAGTATCGACCTCAGAGAAACCAAAGCAAGTTTGTATTTGAAAAAGCCAAAGTGAAAATTACAAGAACATTTGTAATGTGGGTTTGAAATTAGATTTGAAATAAAATCTGATTGTGAAGATATTTGTGAAATGTATAAAGGCCAAACAAGTTCATTTGAACCGATTTCATTGCTCCCAAATCGTGTTTGCAAAATTGAAAGCCGATTTCAGACTTTTGGAGGGCGTGGACAGGGTTTTAGGGCTGCGCGACCCAAGTTGAGGCCGAGCGACCCACCTGGGCTGCGCGACCCAAACAGAGTTGGTTTAGCACAGTGGGTTTGCACCTACGTGACCCACCTGGGCTGCGCGACCCAAACTGAGCCTGCGCGACCCACGCAGAGACAGCATTCCGGAATTGTGTTTGAGCGCCCAGATTGGCTCGGAATTGACTCCAGTTGCCTTCAAAGCAGGTTTTCTTCCAATCACTTGGGGTTTTCAAACATATTTGTGTCATCATGGGTGGTTTCTAATATGCAAATGAAGGATTTAAAACCCCACTGTTATAAGATTATTGTTTTCAGGGTCTGAAATGAAAATGAATGGTGTAAAGAGTGTGTTTGCTATCTTAAACAGTGATATGGCCAGCCTTCTATATAACATCAAAATCAATTTGTTATCATACCCATAATACCACTGCTACCATTGTTAGTGTTATGCCATGTTTAACCCCTTTGAGTCACATCCCTCATGTTTGTAATGAGTCACATTGCCCAATGTTAGCATATGCTCATGTCTTTGTTTCGAATGGCCCATTGAAACCTTTATGCTCATAACTCGTAGACAAACATATCACTGTTAATACCATGCTCTCCTTTGACTAGATGTGTTCAAACTTTTGAAGGTTGCCTGCTCCTATTTGGTAAAAATTTCATTTGCATTCAAAACAGAGATGGTGCCTTTTCAGTCCATTTGAAGCAGAGATTTTATCCATAATTTGATTCCTTGATAGTGCTTTGGCGGTGGGATATTGGTTGAGTGTTAAACATACATCCTAATTTTTCTTTCACTGCATTCATATCAGCATACACATTGCCAAAAGTTTGATCAGAGATATGTCAGAGACAGATTCAGAATATGAGCCAGGGTCAGGCAGTGATTCGGTGGCTGAAGGTAATGTGCCACGGAGTTCTCGTAGAGAAAACAGAAGTGGTGATCATCGCAGAGAGGAGCCTACTTCTTTGGCTCGGTTGCAGGCATGTCCATTAGCTATGGATTTTTTTCGATTCTTGTCATGTTTCAGATTTTGTGAGATGGTTGTACAAACCCGACCTCATCGTGAATTAGCACGTCTGTTTGTTCTTCATTTGCGGGGTGATCGGGTAAACCTTGCTGGGGTTGATTTCATTGTATCACCTTTGACTATTGCTCAAGCCACTGGCATACCGAACATAGGCGAGGAATGGAGCAAGGGTAAGCAGTTAGAGAAATTTCACTATGAGCCATACATTAAAACCGGATATGTGGCTTACTTGAGCAGAGTTTTTCCATTCAGATTCTTGAGAGATGAGTATGCACCGCTCATGAGGCTCATCATTCAGTATTTCAGTTGTGAGGGCAGGTATGCTCGTCTTTTCTCATATCATGTTCGTTTGCTGATGCACTTCACAAGGGTGCGTATGATGAATATTCCTTATTTCATATACCGCAACATAGAGAAGATGGTTACATTTGTGCAGAAGAAGACGAGCCCAGTGCAGTAGTACAGGAGTATATATCATTTCTCTTTGATCAAAATCTTGGTGTCACATCAGTTGGCAGAGCAGGGCATCACTTGGGAGGACTTCATTTCTAGAGACTTTTTCAGAGTGCCACAGCAGCCTCCCGAGGCAGTTCATGATGCAGGAGAGCCCTCACACCAGCCGGACATGCTTGAGGTTGAGCATATCATTACTCCTTTGGTTCAGACATATCAGCGAGGCCACAGGGCCTTATTTGCAGCGACACGACGGGTACTATCTCCACGTGAGGTGGAAGGGGTCCTGCCGACTTCATCGACACGGCGAGTATTATCTCCACGTGATGTGGAAAGGGTCTCGCTTTCTTCTCCAGTGCAGGTACAGGTACAAGACAGGGGCAAGAGGCCCGTGCATGATGAGGGCCCATCAGGAGGCCGGGACACCGATATGACAGTCATTGATGTTGATATGGGCTCTCCTAGCTCGAAGCTGAGGGAAGTCATCCAGGAGCAAAGGGCCGAGAATGACCAGCTGAAAGACCAATTGCAGAAGGCTCAGTGGGTGATTAACTATTTGGAGCAGCGCAACAAACATCTCGAGGATGAGCTCACATTTTATGAGGTGCGCCAAATCCGTGAGGACAGACAGTGGAATCGAAAGAGACCCGGTGACATGACACCAGCTGACAGAGATACTGTACTCACGCGGGTAAACATACATCTGGAGAAGCTGTTGGCGAAGGCCAATCGAGACAAAGACATGCTTCGCCACATGAAAGGCCATTACTGGGCTCGCATGCATGTTTGCAAAGCAAGGATGAGGATCATGAAGAGGAGGTTGCGCAAGGCACTTCGACGGCGGAAAAGGCCTAATCCACTTCGGATTTTGGCCAAGGCTTCATTGACTGGGCAAGACACATGATGGAGGACCTCCGCTCCGAATTTGGGCAAATTCGGAGAAATTTTTGTCATTTCCAAATTTTTGGTCTAAAAAAACAGGTTTTGCAGCTACGTGGGTCGCGCGCTCATGCGCTCGCATTTTTTTGAGACACTTGCTGGAGGAGATTTTTACATTTTTTGATTTTTCATGGTTAATTATGCATCCTCTGAAGTCAACTTAGCATTTCAACAAAATCTGGATGGTCAAACAGCTCAAAAACACCATGAAAATCACCTTGCTGCCACCTTTTGCACCAGCAGGAAGTACCTCTGGGAGAATGAGGTTTTGGAGGGTCAAATCAACTCCAAATTCAGAAATTCCACTTGGGTTGGAAAGTATACATCCAGGGCTTTCCAACGAGCTATCATGAGCTCAATTTGGATGTCGGGAGCTACCTCAAAATCAGCCTGCAACATGAGCGACCCACGCAGTTCAGGAGCGACCCACCTAGAGATTTTTTTTTGAGTTTTCAGCTGCCAGCTCAGTATTTCGCCTATTTTGGACCAGTTTTTCCTATGGATAGAATTCTTGGGTTTTTATGATGTAAATTCATGTTTGATAGGTAACTTTGGCTTGTTTTTATCTCTTCTAGAAGATTCACTCTCGAATGAGTAAAAAATCATGTAATGGATCAGTTTCCACTCTTTTAGAGGCAAGTTGTTAGCTGCCTAGATTGTAGTTCCATGATTAGAATTGGTTGAAACTGATCCCTGAAGAGGGAATTCGACCCCTAGAGGTGGGGAAAAGGGTTAGAGTGATCTATATATTGTAATTTCTGAGGCATTCTACAGGTTGGACTCTTGGGATACTTTTGATACTATTGTACATACTTTTCATATTTTGGCTAAGGAAAGATCAGGGGTTTTGCGGCACTTGTTGGGATCCTTGTGGTGTTCTGTTCTTGATGATGTTTCTCTTGTTTACTGTAAGTTTCTTCATGTTTAATGTTGCCATCCTTTCATTATGCTTCTGAACTAAGTTTGAATGAGTGATTAAGGTTGAATCCATTGTTTACAGTGCTTAGCCTTTGAATTCAGTTAGTTCTATATGTTTTCAACTGTTTGGAGAGGATCCAAGTTCTTCTTTGCCCTCTTCAGCTCCTCGTCGGTCTAATCTATCCATAAATCCAATTTAAAGCATCAAGATCATCACCTACCTCGCCCCAGCTTGATCTCTGCAAAGGCCTGACCTTATCCCCGGACCCAAAATTTGTTTTCCCATTACTCCAGCGAAAACCCAAAAAACCAAAAAACCAAACATAACTATCTCTTTACTAGCCTAAAATCAGTTCCTATCGTAAGTCATCTCGCATCCTATTGCTTATTTTCTCGAGATTGACGGAGAGAGCCCTCTCCTGTCCTCGTAGGGCTAGCTACGAGGCTGAGCGTGGTTTGATGTAGCCTCGAGTTTTACTTCATTTCAGCCTGAGGTAGATTTGAGTGCTAACATAGTGGCGACCATACTGGGGAGAAACTCAAAACGTTTGCTTGTTATAGACGGAGTCTGAAGTCACGCCAGGTAGCCTTCGAAACGCTGTTGCTATGCATCAGCGAAGTAGATAAACGATGCTTCAGTCGATCTCCGGTTTAACTTGTAATCGTAGCATTTAACTTGTAAATTGCCCCAGTACATGTATCAAGTTCAGATCTGATGGTTGATGGTGAACAACGATCAGACATCGCAAGGCTGAAATCATTCACCTGGCGACTTCATTCACTGAACAATCCAGAAATCAATGCTTCATGGTGATTTCACTGCAGGGAGATCAGTAGCTGTGAGATTTTCAAGATGGACCGAATCACGAGAAGATATGCTCCCATGAGCCGAGATCACATTCCAGGTTTTCCGAATAAGATGCCCAAGGTAGATTGGTCCAGGAATCTGCCTACTTTTAACGATGATGGTAAGAAAGATGCTGCTTTACATCTGATTAGATTTCACATGCATATTCGCAAGTTGAAGGTAGTTTTTCCTGAAGATTGTTTGATGAAGATATTCCTGGCCACTCTGGAAGGTGAAGCTCAGTCATGGTATGAAAATTTGCCGCTGGCCTGTATTTACTGTTTAAAGGACTTTCATGCCCTGTTCATTGAAAGATATCAAATGTCTTATCCATCATTAAATTTAGTTCATCACTGTTGCAAACATGCCTATTCTTTTATTGAAAGCCTGGAGAAATATTATGAAGATGATAATTTCATGAATGATGAAATCATGGAGGCCCTGTACGAGAATCCATTTCAACGATATGAAGAGAACCTAAAGGATACCTATCAAGGTGCTCAGGAGACTTTGCAGCAGGTTGATGGCCATATGGCTGAAAATGATGATAGGGAGAATGTCATTTCAGATCTGCCCACAGAAGACAGCAGCATGCAAGTAAGTCCAGTTCTAATTGCAGATCGTGATAATGTCCAGACAACTGCTTCAGATTCAGATTCAGATCAGGATGACCAAGCATATCTTGTGCTAAAGCCCATCAAGGAGAACTCTGCTGTTGAAATCATCTGGGATGCAGAAGACACAGTAATGGATCCAAATGTTCTCAGTCATACTGTCAGCTCATCATTAGAAAACAGCCTTCATGAAGAAGCAATCCAGTCAGTTCATGAAAATCAGAATGAGATCTTTGTGCAAGTAAGTGATAAATCTCCTTTCAATAGCTCAGTAATAAACGATAGTTTGAAAGCCCTATCATATGAAGATAACTACTGTTTAAGCAGAAGAAAACAAAAAGCATTGTCTCCTTTGTCTGAAGATGAGATAGATCAGCTTTTGAAAGGTCCTGTTTCAGCCGAAGCTACAACAGATTTGCAGTACACAGAAAGTGTTGGTGAAACCTCTTCCTCTTTTGAAAAAGATGACTGTTTTGTAATCAGTTATGTAGATCAGCAAACAGATAATTTTTTCTTTCACAAAGATGATAAGGCTGTCATGTTTGATAACCTTGAAGATTGTTTTTTGTTTAAGAATGACCTAGATCATGAAATTGAAGAGTATATGCCAGAATTTCTCATGGTCAAGGAACCTACAGCCAACACTCAGATGGCAGAATTGTGCATTTCTATCCCTCAGAAATCAATTGTCCTTTCAGATCAGAGTGAGGTGAATACTAGTATTTTTGCAGCTGGATCTCCAGATAAGCCAGTGCTTCAGGATTTTCAAGATCCCTTCAGCATTCTTCTGCAAGCATTAGAAAGGATAAATGTCGCCTGGTTTATTTTCATGAGCTTTGGTTTCAGTGATTGTGTTGAGTTGCCTACAGGTTTAGCATTCTGCCTACTTGAAGAGAGTAAGAGCAGAAATTTGAGGTGTAGCCATCTGCTGGATTGGTTGCATTGGAAGGCCCATTATACATGATTGTATATATCTCATCAGTATGTAGGTGGTTGTCATCATGATTCCAAATCTTGATGGACTGCTGCCTTTTTTCCAAAAGCTTGGTAAAGTTTTGTTTTAAGTCAGTCATGAGTCATTTGTGTTTGGTCTGTTGAGTCAGTTTTTCAAGTTATTTCAGTTTGCCATCGAGTCGGTTTGAGTCAAGTTTCAGACAGTTTTCAGTCAAGTTTTCATTCAATAAATGTGTCAAAGGTTTTGTGTTATCCGTTCAAATAATGATTCCATCGCCCAATGGATGGAGGCACTGTCTGCTCCCCCAGAGATCTGTTATTCTTGGCATCTCCATGGAGCCACCATCCCCATTGGAGCCAATGTTAGAGTCAGCCCTTGCTGCCCTTCGTCAGTGATCATTTCGTCTTTTGCATTTTCATTATTAGGTGTCTCACTTGTTTCACTTCTTTGCATATCACTAGGATCATGCCATGAACTGACGAAGGGTTGTGTCATTTTGTGTTTCCTCATGTTATACCTGCAGCGCTATTTTAAAAATATTTTCTCAAAAAATTATTTATAGTCATTGTCATTATGTATGAGGTCATTAAATGTCAATAAGTGTCCTAGGTCTTGGTGTCTAGGGTTTTTTGAGTCATTTATACACTAGTCATAAAGCATGTAAGGTGAGGAGAGTCCAGTACTTGGATTTCTATTTTTTATTATCATCAGCATTTAAAAAAAAAAAAATACATTTCTAGTCCAAAACTCTGTTTTGGAACTAGAAATTTGTCATTATCATTTTGTAATAAATTTTAATTATTCCGCCATGAAGACATTGTAAAAGCAGACCCCTGGTCTTTTCTCTAGCCAAGACAGCCATATCCCTGCAAAAAGACAATAAAATCATCAGTATCGACCTCAGAGAAACCAAAGCAAGTTTGTATTTGAAAAAGCCAAAGTGAAAATTACAAGAACATTTGTAATGTGGGTTTGAAATTAGATTTGAAATAAAATCTGATTGTGAAGATATTTGTGAAATGTATAAAGGCCAAACAAGTTCATTTGAACCGATTTCATTGCTCCCAAATCGTGTTTGCAAAATTGAAAGCCGATTTCAGACTTTTGGAGGGCGTGGACAGGGTTTTAGGGCTGCGCGACCCAAGTTGAGGCCGAGCGACCCACCTGGGCTGCGCGACCCAAACAGAGTTGGTTTAGCATAGTGGGTTTGCACCTGCGCGACCCACCTGGGCTGCGCGACCCAAACTGAGCCTGCGCGACCCACGCAGAGACAGCATTCCGGAATTATGTTTGAGCGCCCAGATTGGCTCGGAATTGACTCCAGTTGCCTTCAAAGCAGGTTTTCTTCAATCACTTGGGGTTTGCAAACGTATTTGTGTCATCATACATGGTTCTAATATGCAAATGAAAGATTTAAAACCCCACTGTTATGAGATTATTGTTTTCAGGGTTAAAATGAAAATCAATGGTGGAAAGAATGTGTTTGCTATCTTAAGGCAGTGATATGGCCAGCCTTCCATATAACATCAAAATCAATTTGCTCTCATACCCATTATACCACTGCAACTATTGCTATTGTTATACCATGTTTAAACCCTTTGAGTCACATTGCCCATGTTTGTAATGAGTCACATTGCCCAATGTAATAATATGCTCATGTCTTTGTTTCAAATGGCCCATTGAAACCTTTATGGTCATTACTCATAGACAAACATATTACTATTAATGCCATGCTCTCCTTTGACTAGATGTGTTCAAACTTTTGAAGGTTGCCTGCTCCTATTTGGTCAAAATTTCATTTGCATTCAAAACAGAGATGGTGCCTTTTCAGTCCATTTGAAGCAGAGATTTTATCCATAATTTGATTCCTTGATAGTGCTTTGGCGGTGGGATATTGGTTGAGTGTTAAATATACATCCTAATTTTGCTTTCACTGCATTCATATCAGCATACACATTGCCAAAAGTTTGATCAGAGATATGTCAGAGACAGAGTCAGAATATGAGCCAGGGTCAGGCAGTGATTTGGTGGCTGAAGGTAATGTGCCACGGAGTTCCCGCAGAGAAAACAGAAGTGGTGATCATCGCAGAGAGGAGCCTACCTCTTTGGCTCGGTTGCAGGCATGTCCATTAGCTATGGATTGTTTTCGATTCTTGTCATGTTTCAGATTTTGTGAGATGGTTGCACAAACCCGGCCTCATCGTGAATTAGCACGTTTGTTTGTTCTTCATTTACGGGGTGATCGGGTAAGCCTTGCTGGGGTTGATTTCATTGTATCACCTTTGACTATTGCTCAAGCCACTGGTATACCGAACATGGGCGAGGAATGGAACAAGGGTCAGCAGTTAGAGAAAATTCACTATGAGCCATACATTAAAACTGGATATAAGGCTTACTTGAGTAGAGTTTTTCCATTCAGATTCTTGAGAGATGAGTATGCACCACTCATGAGGCTCATCATTCAGTATTTTAGTTGTGAGGGCAGGTATGCTCGTCTTTTCTCATATCATGTTCGTTTGCTGATGCACTTCACAAGGGTGCGTATGATGAATATTCCTTATTTCATATACCGTAACATAGAGAAGATGGTTACATTTGTGCAGAAGAAGACGAGCCCAGTGCAGCAGTACAGGAGTATATATCATTTCGCTTTGATCAAAATCTTGGTGTCACATCAGTTGGCAGAGCAGGGCATCACTTGGGAGGACTTCATTTCTAGAGACTTTTTCAGAGTGCCACAGCAGTCTCCCGAGGCAGTTTATGAGGCAGGAGAGCCTTCACACCAGCCGGACATGCTTGAGGTTGGGCATATCATTACTCCTTTGGTTCAGACATATCAGCGAGGCCACAGGGCCTTATTTGCAGCGACACGGCGGGTACTATCTCCACGTGAGGTGGAAGGGGTCCCGCCGACTTCATCGACACGGCGAGTATTATCTCCACGTGATGTGGAAAGGGTCTCGCTTTCTTCTCCAGTGCAGGTACAGGTACAAGACAGGGGCAAGAGGCCCATGCATGATGAGGGCCCATCAGGAGGCCGGGACACCGATATGACAGTCATTGATGTTGATATGGGCTCTCCTAGCTCGAAGCTGAGGGAAGTCATCCAGGAGCAAAGGGCCGAGAATGACCAGCTGAAAGACCAATTGCAGAAGGCTCAGTGGGTGATTAACTATTTGGAGTAGCGCAATAAACAGCTCGAGGATGAGCTCACATTTTATGAGGTGCGCCAAATCCGTGAGGACAGACAGTGGAATCGAAAGAGGCCCGGTGACATGACACCAGCTGACAGAGATACTGTACTCACACGGGTAAATATACATCTGGAGAAGCTGTTGGCGAAGGCCAATCGAGACAAAGACTTGCTTCGTCACATGAAAGGCCATTACTGGGCTCGCATGCATGTTTGCAAAGCAAGGATGAGGATCATGAAGAGGAGGTTGCGCAAGGCACTTCGACGGCGGAAAAGGCCTAATCCACTTCGGATTTTGGCCGAGGCTTCATTGACTGGGCAAGACACGTGATAGAGGACCTCCGCTCCGAATTTGGGAAAATTCGGAGAAGATTTTGTCATTTCCAAATTTTTTGGTCTAAAAAACAGGTTTTGCAGCTACGTGGGTCGCGCGCTCATGCGCTCGCATTTTTTTGAGACACTTGCTGGAGGAGATTTTTACATTTTTGGATTTTTCATGGTTAATTATGCATCCTTTGAAGTCAACTTAGCATTTCAACAAAATCTGGATGGTCAAACAGCTCAAAAACACCATGAAAACCACCTTGCTGCCACCTTTTGCACCAGCAGGAAGTACCTCTGGGAGAATGAGGGTTTGGAGGGTCAAATAAACTCCAAATTCAGAAATTCCACTTGGGTTGGAAAGTAGACATCCAGGGCTTTCCAACGAGCTATCATGAGCTCAATTTGGATGTTGGGAGCTACCTCAAAATCAGCCTGCAACATGAGCGACCCACGCAGTTCAGGAGCGACCCACCTAGAGATTTTTTTGAGTTTTCAGCTGCCAGCTCAGTATTTCGCCTATTTTGGACCAGTTTTGCCTATGGATAGAATTCTTGGGTTTTTATGATGTAAATTCATTTTTGGCATGTAACTTTGGCTTGTTTTTATCTCTTCTAGAAGATTCACTCTCAAATGAGTAAAAAATCATGTAATGGATCAGTTTCCACTCTTTTAGAGGCAAGTTGTTAGCTGCCTAGATTGTAGTTCCATGATTAGAATTGGTTGAAACTGATCCCCGAAGAGGGAATTCGACCCCTAGAGGTGGGGAAAGGGGTTAGAGTGATCTATATATTGTAATTTCTGAGGCATTCTACAGGTTGGACTCTTGGGATACTTTGATACTATTGTACATACTTTTCATATTTTGGCTAAGGAAAGATCAGGGGTTTTGCGGCACTTGTTGGGATCCTTGTGGTGTTCTGTTCTTGATGATGTTTCTCCTTTGTTTAATGTAAGTTTCTTCATGTTTAATGTTGCCGTCCTTTCATTATGCTTCTGAACTAAGTTTGAATGAGTGATTAAGGTTGA
Source organism: Pinus albicaulis (assembly GCA_034641835.2). Lineage (NCBI taxonomy): Eukaryota > Viridiplantae > Streptophyta > Pinopsida > Pinales > Pinaceae > Pinus > Pinus albicaulis. The sequence goes on from CM076578.1 coordinate 658,721,268, forward strand.
ATCCATTGTTTACAGTGCTTAGCCTTTGAATTCAGTTAGTTCTATATGTTTTCAGCTGTTTGGAGAGGATCCAAGTTCTTCTTTGCCCTCTTCAGCTCCTCTTCAGTCTAATCTATCCATAAAATCCAATTCGAAGCATCAAGATCATCACCTACCTCGCCCCAGCTTGAACTCTGCAAAGGTCTGACCTTATCCCCGAACCCAAAATTTGTTTTCCCATTACTCCAGCGAAAACCCAAAAAACCAAAAACCAAACATAACTATCTCTTTACTAGCCTAAAATCAGTTCTTATTGTAAGTCATCTCGCATCCTATTGCTTATTTTCTCGAGATTGACGGAGAGAGCCCTCTCCTGTCCTCGTAGGGCTAGCTACGAGGCTGAGCGTGGTTTGATGTAGCCTCGAGTTTTACTTCATTTCAGCCTGAGGTAGATTTGAGTGCTAACAGGGCACATAATATATGGAAAGGTAATATACCTTATAACATTAGGAGATTTTGTTGGCTCGCTGCCAATGACAAAATTATGACTCGAATAATCTTCAAAAACGTTGATTTGTGGGCCTATGGATTTGTGTGATATGCCTGGAGGGACTTGATATAGTATTGAAAGACAAGCAAGCAGAAATTAATAATGTGTTTGCCTCTTAATTAGAAGACATCAAGAGAACACAATATTTCTTCATGAACAGATTGGATTGAAAAGTTGGTCCATATAAAAAGTCATCTTCAATGTAATTTTGATCCTACCATCGAGGTTGAAGCTCAAAGGACCTAACTATTGTTTTCTCCTGGGATTCTTAACAGTCTGCTAGCTGCTTCTCTGGTTTTTTTTTTATGTTTTGTACTGTTAGGATATAACCAGAATGTGTGGGTTTTCTTTTTGAAGTTCTGTGTAATGAATAAGCGGGTAAGTCCCCTAGGTGATAGTGAGAAACCTCCTAAGTGGAATGATGAATCAGCACTGCATGAATGCAAAATGTAATCTTGTTTTGGAATGTTGAATCAGCACTACATGAATGAAAAATATAATCTGGTTTTGATTTCTGTGTAATGAATAAGTGGGTAATCTGGTTTTTTATTTCTATAAATGCATACATGTTTGATATTAATTTATTGTTTTTTTAGGTTGTAGGTTTTCAAAGTGTGGACAATGGTCGAAAAGTGGACATTGTGTATCGAAGTTTCCTGTCGTCCAAATCCTGGACAAGCCACAGTTAAATATGTGCTTTACAATCCGGCGCGAAATCATGTAGTGCACAGAAACATAGATCTACATGGGAGAACAACTAATAATGAATCCTACTATATCTCCCTTATTGAGGGCTTAAAAGAGGCAAAAAACAATTTTTTGAATGATATTGCAGTTTACATGAACTCGCAACTCATTTGCAATCAGCTCAATGGCATCTTTGAAGTTCGAAAAGAAAATTTAAAACCCCTATACACGGAAGAAAGAATGTGGAGCTCTCAGTTTAAATATTTCAGCATACAATGGCTTTCAGACATTCATAGGATGTCCACTGATATACTGGTGGCAGGAATGTCAAGTGTAGATGCAGGTGTCAGAGATGACACCGGATCACGGTTTATTGCAAGTGAAGTCATCAATCATCATCAGGATAACTCTCAAATAAGTGGATGTGTTATTCTTATAATTTTCCTTGGGGCTATGATGGCATGGTTCTTTCACTAGAGAAGAACCGATTGTAATTTTGGATGGTTCGCGATATAATACATGAATCTTTTTGAGGGTATAATTATTTTATGTAGTGTTATTTTGCCATTTTTCTGTTGGGTAAAAATTGTTTTTGTTTTTACTTCCTTGGGATCTAATACATGATAGATTAACATGGATATTTTTTAGAATAGTAAAGGTATCAATTAAACACAAATTTGACACTCTATAGTAGGTATTCTATATAATCAAACAGCTGGGCAAAGCAGCTCAACAATTCTATATAATTAACCCTGTGCTCCATTCAACAACTGTAAATAAATAACTATAACTGATGTGCTGAACTTGAAGATCTGAGAAGCAATTCCTACCTCTACCACTACCATTCCTAATCTGATTTGGTTATGAACTTCAAAAATCATGACAAAAGTCAGTGGAAATGAATCTGATGCATCAAACAACATCAACACAGAGTGGCTCCAATAGGGCAGCACCTGCTCACCTGTTCATGAAGCTAATCTGCGTACAGAAAGCTACAAAGGCTCAATCTAACCAGACAAATAGTGACTTCCTAAAGAGGTATGTTGGTGGCCCCTTTGTCTTTTGCACAATCCATGAACATGAACATCAATATGGATTTCTACAACACAATGGCTTTGCAGCAACAGCAACAACTAAAACATCCACAACAACAACAATTTGCAGATAGACATCCTCAAACACATTTCACCAAAGGATGGAGATAAAAATGTTGCAGTGAAATTTGAAATCACAAAATAGTTTGAGGCATTTGCAGAAAACACGCCAATTCTGCTACTGAATGAAAATGTGCCTGTGTATTACAGTACTATCAAGCAAATTTATTGTTTTCTAACATAACATTTAAAAGTAAACAAGAAATATCCATTAACTGCATCATCGAATTCCTGATGTTCTCTTTTCATTTATATATAAAAAATGAAGTACATGTACACAATTGCAGCTTATCAGAAGCTGGAATAATTTTAAGGTCTCCTAACCCAAGCTAGGGAAAACAATATAACCCTAACAACAAAGTGCTCCACACTAGGAATCACATGTAACCAAAGCTTGCCACTCCGCCATGATTCGGTATGTCGGACAATAAACAAAAAGATGCAGTTTCTATCACAAATTTTTTCTGAAGCCAATTTCTGTGTTGTCTGCAAGTTCAGTGATGTCAGTGACCCAATCATCTTTGGATAGAGGGGGACCCATTGAAGAAGTTGTGTCTATAACATGACAATGAATTTTTCATCAGAGAAGATAATAAGATGACAAGTAATAAATGCATAAGAATACAAAGAATATCAATTAAAAGTCTCGTCCTAAGCACCTTGACTCATCTGATAAAAATAGTTATAATGTGTCTATGAACATCCTTCATCTGAAATTTCATTAATTGGATGCTCCAGCCCTGCAAACATTCCAACACTACATTAACAACATGAACAACAACCAGTGCTAATCGTTAGGAGTGAAGACAATGCAAACAAACATGGAAATTCACCAGTGTCCGTGATGTTAGTGGCCCAATCCTGTTCTGGTCGAGGGGGGCCCAATGACGAACCGGCTGTGTTTGTAAGATGACAACACAATTTCTATCAGAGAAAAAAATAACATGTCAAATAATAGATGCATCAGAATACATAGTAGATCAATCAACAAGCTCGTCAAATGTACCTTGACTCATGTGATCAAAAGGTTGATTGTTGGTCTGTGTATATGCTTCATCTATAATCACATTGATCGAATGTTGCGGCTCTGCAAAGGTTACAGCACTACATTAAGTTAAAAGAAATAGCAACGACCAAAGACATTGCAACAAACTTGAAAAATCGACAAAGCGATCTAAACATAGCAACAAACTTGGAAGATCACGAATTTGATCTAAACATACTGATATTGTCTCCCTATAGAACTTACTTGGAACAGTAGAGGAAGCATTGTTGGAGGGAGGACGACCACGCCTGTTGAGGTGTGGAAACTAAAATGGTTCATCTTTGGATGCAGAGACATTCAAATCAATATTCAAGGTGACCTTACTTGTCATTTTATTTCTTTTTTTTGGACTAAGGAAACTCTTCTTTCTCTTCAAAGATGACTCATAAGCACCCAAATCAACTGTGAAGTCATGATCCATAATATCAAGATTATTAGCATCATCAACAATTTTTTTAGCCAGATCAATCAATTTTTTTGCCTTGCTCACAGTGGAAGGAGTATTGTTTCTAATCAGGTCTAGATAACCAAACAACTCCTCTTTCAACACACCAAGTTCTTCAACATTGTCGTCTTCAATATTGGTCGGGATAGTATCTGCAGGAAGGTTTGGCGCCTCTGTACTTATCTCAAAAGGAACATTCAACTGATTGGGTGTGGTATGAAGATCCAATAAAGGGTCTAAATCAATCAAGGAGGAATGAAACCAATCTATCTTTATAGCATGCTTGCAAATGTTCCCCCGAATAGACCATGGACAATCGCAAGTGATAAAATTTCTGCGATGAAAAGTGATAAGATATTCCTTATCGGCTTTGCTTTGACTCCTTACCCAATAAGCATGAGATATGCTCTCATGAGGCCTGCAATCACTGTCTAGAATTCTTCTAGCCTTTTCCATTGATGATTCAAGCTGCATCTCTTTCTTGTGGTTGTTATAATATCCTTCTTTTTTCAAAATTTTCTTGAATCGATAACATGGCTCAACATTTTTTAGGAGAGTGTAGAATAGCCAATCCATTCTACGAGAGAATTTCTTTCGCTTATCACATAGAAATGTTGACTTCAGGTAACCGTGGTATGATTCCACAGCATTATTTATCTCCTGGTTTGCATGAGGAAAATCTCTGCAGCCTTTAACCCACATGCCTACATGGAAATACTCAATTAGTAAATATCATTTGTCCAACATAAATGAAAAACATACAACACAATAGGAATATTATGCAAACTTACGAATCTTGTCACCAGCAATCCACGTCTTATAGAAATAGTCCAAAAACTTCTGCTCAGTTGCATATTTGATGAAAAAAGCATTGATTGCATCATCCACTTCATCAGTACAACAATCTTTCATGATATGGCCAAGTTCATTGAACATTTCTTTTGCTTTCTCTGAGTTGCTAACCAACCGATTAACATTCTTGAGCCATGCCCTCCATATGTGCCAAATACACAAAATCACTTCACATTTCGTGATTCTCCTGCGACATTTAATTCATTTTTAGAAATTCTTAAAATGAATGCAATTCAAAATGTCAAATAAGAATATTGATGTTACCTCAAAGCAATGATTTCAGCCATAGCATCATCAACCATGAAGGCGTTGACCCTCCAATCGAGACGAGTCCAAAAACACCTAAGCATAAGGCTCTCTAGCCATACTTGTATATCTTGTGATGTATTACGTGACATCACCACCCAGGCAACTGGTACCCCGCTTTGTTGCTCATCAAATACCGCAAGCATGTACAACTGATACTGTCATTTTAAATGAAATGAAGTTAATTTTAACATAAATGATTTTATTGAAGCAATCATTGGAAAAAAAAAACACCCCATATTTGTTTGTACTGAATGTTGAGTCAATGGCTATCAAACTATTGTGGGATAGCTTGACCATAGTTTCCAACATCCATTTTGTTTTTATTTCAGGTATAAAAGGGATGTCCGTGCCATTGGGCTTCTGGAAGAAGAAGAAATCATCCTGGTTTCCTTGGTACCAAAGATTGACACTCATTTCATCTTTGCTATGCAACTGATAACTTTCTTTCATTAGACGATCATAAATGTTTACAACGTCTTTTCTGCGTAAGAAGAAATCCCTGTCTCTGGATGTAGCATCTATGTCAAGATATTTCTTTATATGTATTTTACAAACAGATTCAATTGGAAGTTCAAGAAAATAACAGCTTTCTATATAATAAATCATGTCCTTCAAAAGTTTTGGCTTTTTCTCAGTAACATCATCACTTGAAGTGTTGTCTTTACCATGACAAGGCCATCCTTGCCCATCTTCGTGATCATACTGATTGTATGTTATTGCTGTGTTGGGATCTTGAACCATAATCTTTACAATAAAATGACATTGACATCCCCTCTTTTTGGAAAATCCCTTCTTTCCTTTGCTTTTCCATTCTTCTCTCTTGTCAGTTGGACCATATGAGCAATGATAACTACAAAATAAATTACAGGAATGTCACCAAATCTGGTAAATATAAAGCATATTTAATATCAACATCTAAACAATGTAGTTCTAAAATACTTACTATTCATACTGTAAGGCTCTTGTGCTTGGGGGTTTGCTTTGTTTATGCCGGAAGGAACATGGAGCATCTGGATTCAATTCCTCTCCCTTTATAAAATCAGCAACTCGTTCTTTGGGAATTTTTGCAACCCGATCAATATTCATATTTTCTTTGTAGATTTCAGTCCAAGCTAAATCTTTACCAGAAAAAATGACGTTGTCTTTTGGGTCTTGGACCTCAAGAGCCATGACTGACTTCCATTTCTTATCCATGCTGGATGACTGTCTGCAAGAATATGTGAAAAGATATTAGGGAGCTGGAAATGATGAGAAGGTGATTTGTACATATACAAGAAATATAGTAATTGCATCTCCATGAAATGATGTAGTGGAAAATGATTTCTAGTACTCCTGTAGGTGCTGGAAAATCATATTCCAAGGTGATGGAAAATCAATTTCTAGCACCTACAGGAGCGCTAGTACTGCTGTAGGTGCTGGGAAATAAATTTCCAAGGTGATGGAAAATCATTTTCCAAGGAGATGGAGCACTAGTACTGTTGTAGGTGCTGGAAAATCAATTTCCAAGGTGTTGGAAAATCAATTCTCTTCAATAGTACATCTTGATTTGAAAACATTTGAAAACTCTGTCAGTATAATATCATTCTCTTCCATTCATATATGACACCATCAACCTCAACTTCAAACAAATATTCTTTGTCATGTGCACAGAACAGTAATTAATATCAAAATGTTTCATTTGACAAAAAATGTAATATCAAAGTGTAGCAAAACTGAGAATTTGTAGCCAATACAGCATATTGTGAAACATCACGGCCTTTTTAAAATTTCAAAGTGATAACATACTGTGAAAATCATATTACAAGGTGATGGAAAATCAATTTCTAGCACCTACAGGAGCACTAGTACTGTTGTAGGTGCTGGGAAATAAATTTCGAAGATGCTGGAAAATCATTTTCCAAGGAGCTGGAGCACTAGTACTGTTGTAGGTGCTGGAAAATCAATTTCCAAGGTGCTGGAAAATCAATTCTCTTCAGTAGTACATCTTGATTTGAAAACATTTGAAAACTCTGTCAGTATAATATCATTCTCTTCCATTCATATATGACACCATCAACCTCAACTTCAAACAAATATTCTTTGTCATGTGCACAGAACAGTAATTAATATCAAAATGTTTCATTTGACCAAAACTGTAATATCAAAGTGTAGCAAAACTGAGAATTTGTAAAACTGAGCATACTGTGAAACATCACGGCCTTTTTAAAATTTCAAAGTGATAACATACTGTGAAAATCATATTCCAAGGTGATGGAATATCAATTTCTAGCACCTACAGGAGCACTAGTACTGTTGTAGGTGTTGGGAAATAAATTTCCAAGATGTTATTGTTTGGTACATACTACTACTATTATTGTTGGATGGGGGTGAATTGTCTAAGGGAGCCTATTTTCCACATCTTTTAACATGGTCAACCATGGAGTTAGGAGAGATCTAACTCCATCATTATAATATTTGTTTGATTTGTCATGGAGTTAGTTAAAAGATAATAGTATTTTAATGGTTGAGGAAAGAGACTCACTCTTCTAAAGAGGAGCTCTTTCTCCATTGTAATGGTTGGGATTTTGGGGATTGAGAAGCTCTCCCCTTGTGCTACTTTGTGTATCATTTTTCAATCTAAATGGAAGACTGGAGGTATCATTATATCATATATATTTTTGTTTTCGTATTAAATTTTTCCTAATAAATTGTTGTTTGGATCAAGATAATGGATTCATATGAATCCATATCCCGATGGAAAAGGTATTTGGTTTGATTCTAGTGTTCCCCAAAACCCACAAGGATTCATTGTCCCACATTTGGAGCCAAATGTTTATGTGCTTCCATGTCACACATCAAAAAGAGCAATTTTGATTCATACTTGAAACTATATCCCTCTATTTTGAGACCAATTTTGGAATATTAAAAGTGCTAGATAACCTTAATTACTTATCCATATGAGCCAACTTCATCTAGCACTTTACATAATCAAAATTAGATCTCAAATTTTGGAATATTAAAAGTGCTAGATAACCTTCACTACTTATCCCTATGAGTGAGTTTCATCTAGAACTTTACATAATCAGAATTAGAATTCATTATCCACATCATCTTCATTATAACACACCTCCCATATGAGTGAGCTTCATCTAGCACTTTACATAATCAAAATTAGATCTCAAAGGTTGGAATATTAAAATTGCTAGATAACCTTCACTACTTATCCCTATGAGTGAGTTTCATCTAGAACTTTACATAATCAAAATTAGAAGTCATTATCCACATCATCTTCATTATAGCACACCTCCCAATGACACGTGGCAGTATATTTGAGTGATAGTTGAAAGTATTAATTGGAAATGTACACAGTGAATGTCTACACTACATGCAAGCTATGTGAGGATCCATAGATATTTCTACTTCATACACATATAATATGAAGAGCCTATTTCATTATTATTAACATCCATTTCACAATGCATTTGGGATAAATATATGGATTTATAAATGAAAGGCCTATATTTATGTGGAGAAGATCAATGGTTGCTGAATCACTAACTTTCGATATACATAACTTGTATTCTTAATGTCTAAATTGATCAAATGAGAGGTATTATAAAGCTAGAGATGTGAAGAATAACCTGCATATGGTTTCTATGGTAGAATTAACATCTACCATAAAGAAAAAAAACAGATTAAACTAACCATTTCTAACTTGGCAACAAATTACTTTAAAATAAAATGACTAACATAAAGGAATTTTTGAAGGTCTAAATTAGGCCCCTTTTTAGGGAATAAATATTATTTACCGAAGGCACTCAATTCAATTAGCACAAAGGGGAAAAGACACAAAGTATAAAGGAACTTCAAGGATATGAAGAAAGGCTTATAGAAATATATGAAGAACATTCAAATGGAGAGAGAGAGAGAGAGAGAGAGAGAGAGAGAGAGAGAGATCCCTTCAAGTATAGTAAGTGAAATAACCTCCTAAAATATATTTTTGATATATTATTCTAAGTCGGAAATCACCTAGATTTTCATTTCAAAGTCATTTTGAATGGTAAGAACTAATTTCTAACTATTTACTACAGGTATTTTCTTTTGCATGGTCCATGAGATCCTAATTAAATCCATTTTGGATTGATGCATTTTAATTTTCCAAGAATTATGAACTTTTTAAAAATATTTGCATTTGAGTTTATCTAAATAACTATGAGAAGTTCAAAGTTAGTGTAATCTAGGTTGACTTCAAATTTTAAGATTAATATTGCATGTGTGTAAATCCTTTCATTCCTATAAATTTAAATGGAAAAATCATGTTAAATTCCTTGTAAATATTGTTTTTTTCTTTTCATCTTACTCAATTAGTAAAATTCTTGTGTGGGGAAATCACTTATAAATCTGTTGATTACGATGTGGAAAACAATAAATCTGTTGATGGTATAGGGTTAGAATCCCAAAACTGAAATTATAACAGTTCATAGGTTAGCTCACCTTCATCACTTTTTCTCCACGTGGTTGGGATCGGTCCTTATGGAGGTACAAGTCAGGTACGGATGTGTTACACCGCTCATACCTAACACTGCCTCAGCAACTGCTTTTTTTGTGAATGTTTTATCCTATTTTTCCTTTTTCATTTCATAAGAAGCCTTTCTGAGGATGGTGTTTGCTTTTCCTTTTGTCTGGGAAACTGCAGCAGCTCTCATCATCAGGTATGTAGATTAAGTTCCCATCCTTTTCATTGTTCACATGTGTTGTAGAAAGAAGTGGATAATATACTTCCCCATTTCCTCTGGGCGATGATTCATAAATCCCTTTGAAATGAATAGAAATGCTCTGTTTCCGCCATAGAGTGAAAATGAACCAGTGAGTGAATGTGGCCACTCACATAATTCCAATAATCTTACACGAACAATTAATAGTATAGAGGGAGTTATTTCTTTAATTACTAGTACAGGAATAACAAGTTCCCTTGACAAAGTTCATATATCCACTTCACGCCTAATAGTTTTTGCTGTTTAGATTTAGCTGTACAAGGTAAATTGAATCTCTGATGGGTACCAAAGCTTGTATCTTTTCTGAATGTGCATCTCCTTAGATTTTTCTTAGGAGCTCCAGAGCCCTGTTGGCCATTGAACCTTCAATGCAGAGCTCTGAAGCTCTATTGGCCGTTGGAACTTGTATATTTCGTTGATGGCCATCACATAAGATTTGTATCTTGCAACTCAAGACCTTTGTTCGGTACTGAAACTTGTTTGTTATCCTGCTATCCAATGATGGTGATGGACTATGCCTGCATTGCTTAATTGATATGTTTCGCTGGAGCCCAGGTCACTAGATTTTGGTGGGAGCTGAATCCTCTGTTGGGCCGGAAATCGCATTATAAAAGTTGTTGAGGGTAGGTGGCTGCAGGTTGCACTCTTATTGTTCCTTGCCCGGCCACTTCTCTGGCAATTTGATAGTGATTGATTGCAACAACCTTTTTTCACCGGCATTTCTACTGTTCTAGTTGTCTTGTCTGATTCCCTTCGCTGGCCCATCTCAAAACTTGAATCAAAGTTGCACATGTGTGGCTAACCTCACAAAAGCTCTCTACCTCCAATAAAGTCCAGTTCTTGGCCTGTTATCTACTCCTTCCATAGACATGCAAGCTCAAATAATAATGCATTTACAGTAGAAAGTGAACGAGGATTGCAAAATAGAGTGCTCCAACTAAAAGGAGATGCATACCAGTGAAACCCATTGGAAATGCCCTTCGCACTCATGATCATTGACAATGTGCTGCTTGCAGTGGTCACTTCTGCCACTGCTAATACTTCTCCTATTTCGATCACCTGAGACAATGCAGGTGGCATCCGAATCGCAACAGAAGGGTTATGGTATGTTACCCTTATCGCTGCATTCATTTCTACCGCTTTCCTCATGTTCAAGATATTGTTTTTGTTGTTTTGATGAATGTATGCTACCCTTTCCCCTGCCCTCTTCGAAAATATGAAACTTTTAAACACATGCCTTTCTTTCCATTTCCTCCGCTTTACTTCCCCTAGGATTATCCTCGAAAGTGTGGTAGTCAGTTAGCCCATATTCCCTTCTTCCCATTGCATTGCCCTTAGTTTTGAAGCTTCCAACTAGCGTTTTCCTTTTCCCCCAAATAAGTTCAGGAAAAAGATGAAATGAATGCATCATGTTAAGTCCACAATTTATTTACAGAGAGAACACTCTACAGGCTCAACAGCCATGTGCTTACCGTAACCTGTTTTTTGAAACTGGGCTATCAATTTATAGCAGCATTTTTCATTTTTCTAGTTTCTTTGATGATTGATAGGATCTTGTAATGGTTATTTTCTGGGGTTTGGATATTGAACCCTTTCCAATGCTCATAGGCTTCTCGTTGAAATTCCTAGGATAAAATTGAAATATCATGGACATATAGCTTTAAACTGCTGTTATATGTCAAGCCTCAGGAGGGCGTCCATCCCCAACCCATTATCTCTGTAACAAGTGCTTCACCACCAAACACTTAGCTAGAAAGCATGAGAATCATCACCAAGTGGTTCCTTTCTCACCCTCTTTGCAAGAAACCTCTTCTACTTCATCAAGCAGTGGAGAAAACGATGGTGATGCCCATGGACAACATCAGCGAGATGGGAATGGCAACTCAGCTAGAAAGCATCAACTGGATGGGAATGATAACCAAGTGGTTCCTTTTACACCCTCTTCGCAAGCAGCTGCCTCTGCTTCATCAAGCACTGGAGGAAACGTTGGTGATGCCCATAGAAAACGTAGGGGAGTTTGAAAGGGCAGCTACAAGGGAGAATTGCAGTGAACAGCATTGACCCTTGTTTGCATTGGACAAAAGGAAATCAGTTGGTTAGTTGCAGGCAATAGTAAGTAATGTTTTTTTTATGTGATGTGGCCCAAATTGCAAGTGGTTAGACTTGAGATTCTGATGATCTAAAATTCAGTGTGAATCTTTGAAGCCATCATGACCAAGTATGTACTCATAAGCATGGAGTTACATTGGATTACAACAGGGTATTTTTCTTTTCCGAAGAATTCAAAGAGGGATCACTAGTGAATCTAGAGCTGAATAAGTAGTGACGAAGAATTCAAAGAGGGATCACTAGTGAATTTAGAGATGAATCACTAGTGAAGAGTGGGAGAGTTATTGTTTACAATACATAGGTTCTATTGGACCCATGAGAGTGCTTCTTGCAAATATTCTTTTTTGTTATGTAATTCTGGTGAACACATCACAGAGGTTTTAGTATATTTCAAAATATAATACATATTTTGAACAATATTTCACTATATTAAATCACTATATTGATAAAGGATGTAAGCTGAGTGTTGCTGAGTAAACACTTTTTGATTAGTAGTTTGATTAGTAGAGAAGTGTTGTTTTTTCTTTTTGAGAGTTAGATTCAGAAAGCTCATGCATAATTTTGAGAAACTACATTGAAAGTTACAGATTATCTGATCTCACTGTATAAATGCTGCATTAAATTTTTTCCAATATGAGAATTAAGGAATGATAGCAATGTTTAAGAAGTGACCAAATGTTTCAGCAGATTTATTCCCATGGCTAAAAAAACCATATTTATGTATTGTTGGTACCTGTTATTAGCTGGACTGAATGCGTTGATTATTCATAGGAATACTCCACAAACGATAGACCATGGAGTCGATCAATGATGCACATTATAAATGACTGTAAGTAGCAGGAAAAAAATTTCATTTATGAACCCTTTGATTCAAAATAATTTTGGTCACACTAGTCAAAATAATTTTGGTAGCACTAACAAATTGTAGCCAATTGCATTTGTCTAAGCTTCCACATACAATCCTTAACTAGTTTGTAATGGATGACACCTTTATACAACTAAATTGGATGGTTAACTTCCATTTGACATTTTTTCATCTGAGGTTTGTGATTTGGAAGATTTTGAACTGATCTGATTTGAACTTCACAAATTTTAACTAGTTTGTAGTGGATGACACCATTATACAACTAAATCGGATGTCTAACTTCCATTTGAAATTACGTCATCTCAGGTCTGTGATTTGGAAGATTTTGATAAATTGTGCACCAACATTACACCAACAATAAATAAATTGTGCACAAACATTACGCCTAGGCGCACACGACCAGTAAAACTCCTGGCTATGGCAATGAATTTTCTTATATGTCATAAGGAAAGTAACAGATAGACACATGGCTTATGTAGATTGCAATTGAATTAATGTATTGATTGAGATAACATGTGAGAATTCTTGGTGATGGTTCCTTTTTTTACCATTTGACAGGAAGAGCTGCATACTGTGTTTCTGAGGGCTTCTCCTTTTGGTCGCCATCTTGTTTGTCTGGGAAACTGCAGCAGCTGTCATAAGCAGGTGAATATTTATTCTCTAAGGTTTTGGATATGAATACATGGGTGTGATAGGTCTGGTCTAAAAGTTTGTAGGTCACATTTGATAACCTTGATAATGTTTTGATAGCAGTCTTAATGCTCTTCTTTTCTTTAGCTCTTGATAACTTCTATGGTAGATTGTAATTGAATTAATGTATTTGGTTGAGATAACATGTGAGAACGTCGACAGAGCTTGAAATTCCACCATCCACACCTTTGAACTATATCCCAGTAGACAACAAACAAAATGGGTTGAATTTGAAAGTTTCTCACAATGTGATCATCAGTAAAGTGCAATGCTTTTGGAGATAGTAATGATGAAATAAATTTTCGAAAATTTTCCTGTAGGCGCTAGAAAATCATTTTCCAGCTCCTACAGGAAAAAAATTCCAACATTTCGGAACTTTTAAGTTTTTATAAATCTGCCATGACTAAGATCTGCCATATAATCATGCTTATTTTAACCACCTCCTCCTTGGGAGGCCTGTAGTAGAAGTCATATAACTCCCTAGAGTGCCCTTTTTGAAAGGAATTTGATATGCATTTGTAAATTGCGAAAACTATCATTGCACTGGTATTTTATAATCAAAATTTACTATTTAGATCAATAACCTATAATTATTCTATAACCATGCTTAGAGCACAATTATATATGCTCACGAGGTGTTTATTTTTTTTAGTTTTTTTGTTTGGAATGTAACATCATCGGGTAGAGTTAATGCACATTATGACTGTCTTGTTGCATTAGTTAAACTATATTTCTGATAACTACTCATGTTTTTGTGACAGATGGGCAAGAGTGGGCACCTATATTGTTATGAGCCGGATGGAGCTTCTACATTCGAAATATATGGTGCTGATGAATTTCCATATTTCAGCGAAGCAGGCTGGTTGCCCATCATTAAGTTGTTCAGTGGGCATAAGCTGAAATATTCTTCTGATTTCGTTGATACTTTTGATGGTAACAACAAGAAGGTTGAGGGGCTATTGTTTCCTGTAACAGAGGAAACCATTGCAAAAGCAACAAACATAGCAGCTGAGGGAGAAAGGTGGTTCAAAAGGAAACCAGTACAGGGTGTAAACCTGAATTTCTTCCTAAAAGACAATTGTCATGACCCTTGCTGGAGCGTTGGGGTCCACTCTAGCATTTTAAAACCAGAGTGGGAAAAACCAATGCGACAGACTCAGCTTTATTTAACATGTGATGGACGTTTTTATAAGGTCTTCCTTTATCACATGAGATTTTTGGTACACATGGCTGGGTTCAATAAGATGAATCTCCCTTATTTCTTGCATCAAAGCTTAATAAAAATGGTTGCTTGTGCAAGAAAAAGGAAGATTTTATATCCCCATGATGTCTACCACCATGGCCTCATTCAGATCCTGTACCTTGATGCTTTAAAGAAGCAAGCACAACAATCAAGTGAGAGGGTAATTCCACAGCCACTTCCTAGAAAACATAGGAAGGAAAGGGCTTTACCTACAGAGGCCGAAAGCAGTCATCAAGCTGCTGCAAAAGCCACTGACAACCCTAACAGGAGGCGTACACGGCATCAAACAAAATTCGAAGAGAACAACAAAAATGAAACAATTGCAGAAATTCAGCATGCAACAGAATACTGTAAGAGGCCACGAACAAGGCCTACAAACAAATTGAGGTTGGGCTTGAAAGGCAAGTTAAATCCCAAACTGAAGGAACCAATTGTGATTATTGATGAGCTTCCAGTAGGAAGTGAAAAAAAATTGCAAACAGTTCAGAAAAAGCGTAAAAGAGGGAGGAGCGCAGTGGCCAAAAACAACCCCCTAAAAATCCTTGCAGAAGCAGCACAGTTTGCTGAAATCTAAAAGATGTGAAGATTGGAGTTTTACAAATCCAAATTTCTAGAATTTCATGATTTTCTGGATTGAATTTTTGAAAAAACTTCTCTATATTCTTAGGTAGATCATGAGATTGGATTGGCATCTCTAACATGGATCATCCTAGATTTCAATTTGGTATGACTATTTTGAGCAACAAAACCCCCTGGATTGTAAGTTGGTTGTTTCTGCAGGACATTGTAATATGCAACTACGAGATCATAATGCAGATAATACAGAATATTCATAGAATTATTCTGCTTCTATAAGAAACTTAATATTTCTTTTGCTGCTGCTTGGAAAGTAGTTGTTTATGGCCTTGAAGGGTCCCTTGAAAATACTTTGAATCCTCTGGTCTAGTAAACGTTGCTTCTAATGTGCCACTGACCTTGAACCCCAAGTGCTTGCAGTACCCAAAATTAAGAAATTCCATAGAGGTTTTCCTGGTGTACGTGAAATTAAGAAATTCCTATGCACATACTTTATTAGTTCATGAAATTCCTAGATACATACTTTGGTACTTCATGAAATTCCTATGAACATATTTTTGAAATCTCTAAAAATTGCATATGATTGCTATAATATGTTGTAGTCCCTCTAAATCATAAGATTCCTCAGATTCCTCATTCTACTGTGTACAGATTCATAAGATTCCTCAATCTACTGTGTACAGATTCTAGCCATTGAAGATCATGGAGTTCTTTCTGAGATGTATTTATTGTGCTCTTATCCCCTAGTCTTCAGTGTTATATAGTAGATCGTTTTAGGGAGTATATTTTTGGGGTTTGGAAACATGTAAAATGATCTGAGATTTCCTTTCTCATTCTGTTATGCAGCATTTTAATCGCTTTTGTGCTTCTAAAATTTCTGACTAGGACTAATGGCTTTTGTGCATGATTTCATATTGAAAATATGTTATTCTAAATGGTCCCCAGTAGGCATTTGAATTGATTAGACTTCTGATGTTATATACTCTTACAGAAAACCACAATTTTTACTCCTCCCATTTATGAGCATGGCTATGAATTCTTTCGACTATTTCAAAAGAATCGAATCAAATGAATACCATAGATTTTTCCCATGGTAATGATCAAGGAGAAAGGATATAAAAAGGAATTGATCGTCATCATCTCGGTGTTCACTAGTGAGGTCGATTTGGCTCGTTTTCCTCTTTAGTAGTTTTTTTCCTTTATGGTTTGATAATGGGACAAATATCTGATGTTTTCTGAAGTAGTGTGTTGGAATGATCGATTTGACTTGGCACATGCAATTTTTCAACTATGGGATGATGATATGAAAGTATAGGGATGCATGTAACACTACAATTCACCCAAACATCGACTAGAATCTCTTTGCAGAAATATACACACTGTAATATGCATAATTATCGACTGAGATATATTTCTAGGTACAAAGACATCTACAAAACACTATCATATGAACACAAATCATTCAAAATATATTTTGCAGGGATTTACATGTCTAAATCAACGCACTAGGATTTGGGAATCTAAATGAGAACATTGAAAATTAAAACATCAATTGTGGGAGTAAGCATGTCAACTTGTAGAATACTAGAATGATCTTAATGAGTGTATTGTTTAAAGGAGGCAATATAAACTCGAGTCATCAATAGGTTTTGATCACAGAAAACCAAATGAGTTTTGGAACAGTGCACAAGGTCACATTTAACTTTTAGTATGTTTTTTTGAGTTTTTTATATCCTTGGGTACTGAGTTTTTTTTAATTATGTGATACAATTGCAAAAGATTACTTGTGGCATAATCTTATTTATATAAGAGAGTATGGTGTCGATATCATTCTTGTTATTTTTATTACTAGATGAAGGATTTTTGTAGCGAACTAATCCTCACTATATTGGAGAACTCTTGATGGCTTGTTAAATGTATACTAACCTTTATATTCTTGTGACAAAATTTTTGGAAATATTCAATGCTTGTGGGAGATATTCATTATGTTTTATACCACTCGATAGTCGTTGTGTAAGTGTTCGTTATAATTTCTGAGGTGAGTGCTTTTCCGTTGGTCTCCATACAACTTCAATAGATGTTTCCAAAAGCTGTTATGCTAATGATTTTAACTATTTAAATGTCCAGAAACCTTGAAGCCGTTTGCAATTTTTCACTCATTATCTTCAAAACTAAGATTTAGATTCAGCATCTTTTGTTCAGATCTAATACAGATATAATGGAAGGTAAATTTATTACTTTGACTATCTTTTTCATAGTTCATAACTAAAGTTATGATGTAATATAGATATATTGGAAGATGGATACACTAGTTTTCAGTTGGAGCCTTATATTTGTTAAGGCATGCCTTTTTCCATTGTCTTTCCAGGTGTTATATTATAGATTTACATGTAATATGGATATAATATTTAGAAACTAAAATTGGTGTAAGATTGATAGATTTATTCCACTAAAATTATGTAATTAAGGTAGTTTCTCTATGATAAACTTGCATTATGTGTATAAAACATTGATTAATTGTTTAAAATAGTGCTTATGTATTTTTAATCAATGGAAAATTACACGAATTTCACAATGGGAACCAATATATACTTGTTGATGTATGCATTGCATTGATTAATTGATTAAGAGAGTGTTTATAGAGCAATATAGACTGAACTGCAAGCGCACAGTGTCAGTCTATCTCTGTTACAAATCCAATCCGTACATCAGGTTACAGACCCCCCGAGTTCTTATTTTGAAGGATATCACAAACACCATAAAGGAAATGAAAGTACTCTGTTAGGGTCAGAAAAGAAGAACAAAAAAAATCGTTTGGTAATACAGAATCTCTGACCATTTGGTGTGATTAAGGCTATAGGATGCTATAAAGCAATTGCTAGTACTCTGTTAGGGTCAGAAAGAAAACAAAAAAATCATTTGGTAGTACAAAATACCTCACCATTTCGCGTGATACTCACAAAAAAACAGAGACAGAGACAGAACGATTAATAAGGAAACAGAGACCGATAATTACATGCAATGGAATGCAGGAAACAGACCGATTAATAAAAACAGAGACAGATAATTACATGCAATGGAATGCAGGTTTCGCTCCAAAAAACCGATTCTTCGATTCCACTGCTCCGGAGACTGCAACCCTGATGCGACGAAAAAAATTGACAATGAAAACACGAATCGGGATGAAAACCGATTATTTGCGCGCGCGGGTGATGAAACGAGCATTTAATTGTGGTTGGTGGCCGGCGGACGTGGGGGTGGCGGGTGGGGGAGGAGCGGCGGGTGGCGGAGGAGGGGCGCTCGCGGGAGGAGGGGCGGCACTGGTGGGGTCCGCTAATGGCCCGTTACCGTCCACCGTCCTCCGTTTTCGTTTCGTTGATGTTTTCGTTTTGACTGTCGCCGGAGGGAGGGGGGTCGCCGGAGCTCGACGATCGGGAGCTGTCACATCAGCTCCCAATTCGTAGACACACAGACTCCTCCAATATAAAAATCGAGTCCATACCCTTAGACACAAATAAACTGCCGCAGTTTTTCGAACCTTCGCGGTTTCTTCACTGCAAAAATGCGGGACTTCCGGGGGTAATTTTTTTTTTTTTTTTTTTTAAGTTTTATGGCTTTTTGCTCTTGGCCTTCTTCATTGGCTTTGCTCGCACACCTATCTTTTGACTTTTCCTCAGTTCTGATATTAATCTATTGGATAGCCAGAAGCTTCTTCATTGGCTTTGCTCGCACATGTATCTTTTGATTTTTCCTCAGCTCTGATATCAATCTATTGGATAGCCAAAAGATTCAATCACACAGATAACACAAGTATTTCACACACAAAACAATGAGGTGCCGCTCTTCAATTAATCTCAATCATTCTAAATCAAAAAACTAAATACAATGAACTCGATGAAGAGTATTTAACCTAAATTGACATGCACTCTCTCTCACATAACTGAACTGTAACTCGCCTCAAGTGATTCACTTAACTATTTGTCTAACTCTACATGCAAGAAATAATTATATATTTTAACAATTAGACAAACCCCCAAGTATGTAGCCGTTGGTAAATGGCTATATATGTATCTTGAAATTCATTTTAGAGCATTTTTATCCTACTCTATATATCTCTATCTATCTCTCTTCAGATTGGGCATCCCTGTGCGTGGTTGGCTATGCGGTTTGAGTATGAGTCAATAAGTGTGCTATGATAATTGGTTGGTCTGTGTGCTTGGCAATGGTCTATGTGAGTTAGTAGTCAGTCATGTCTGGGGATCCCTGTGTTCTTGGCAATGGTAATGGGTCGACCTGTGTGTAGTCATTCATATGTCAGTCTGGGTGGATAGACATACGAGGAGGGTTTGCATTTTTTGTGGACTCATGGAGATCAATGATGCTCTTTCAGTATGGTATGCACACCATAAAATTCCATGTTCTGTCTATGCAATTCTATTCTGTGTATTTTAATTGATTGTAAAGTATTCTGTTACAGAGTAGCTCATGTTTATGAGAAATGTTTGAATGATGCAGGTGATTGAGGTTGTTATTGACGCTGGGAGAAGAAATGAAACCATTATTGAGAATCCCAATTCTAATTCCAGGTATGGCCATGTAAATCTTCTTCTGCTTTCAATTAACATGGCGCATCAACCAATTTTAAAGGATTTTAAGCTTTTGCGGCCTCTGAATAATTTAAACTAGATTTAATTTTTCATAACCGCCCCTATGTAGACTCCTTTTTGTCTTAATCTGAGCACAATAGCTATTCTGGTGTGTGACATAAATCAAGAATACCTAGTTCTAACTCTTCGCTCTGCGTACTTGTAATTCGGCTGCTTCACTCTTGGCCTTGGCAATTTTCTTTTTATTTTCTGCAATTCTAGCAGGCTTCCTCTGCAATTTTTTTTTTTTTTTTTTTTTCATCGAGAGGTCTCCTGTTGTTGTGCATACCACCGGTTCCCACGGAAAACATGGTGATAACTCGCCCGCTTCTCAATCTCTTTTGGACTGGTAATTGCCCTAATTCTGCGAACAAGATAGCCTTGTAAATGCCCAAATCAGAGCTGTTCTGAATTTTTATTTCTGTGCGTTTGGAGCCATTGTTTTTTCCAAACACAGGGTCGGTTCGGTTCGGTTCCTTCTTGTCTTCGGCACCAGAGAACTGAAAATCGTCTTCTGAATCCTTGTCAGATAGTTCATATGTAGCGAAAGCCCTGGACCCTGTAGCCGGTATTCCATCTTGTAGATATTGCGCTGATATGAGAAAATGGACGAGACAACTTAAGGATCGACTAAAACCAAGCCATGGCTGCTTACATTCTCCCCCAAATGGAAAAACCCTCCTAAAACCCTTCATTCAGAACCCTGGTAGATTCTCTCAAGGGCTTAGAAAGAGGTTGTTTATAACTTGTCTACATAGCTAGGCGACGCAACTCTCTGTTGAATGCAACAGTTCAATAAATATTTTCATTTGTTAAGAAAGCAAGGTGAATTTACTTTTGATGGCGTTTTGTTTTCTCCCTCCTCTTTTCAATAGAATTCCTGTCAAATGGTACTGTGGATGTTCCATTATTATTATTGTGTAGTGAACGAACAATGAATCGAACCGGACCCGTCGTCGTCAGGCGCGAGAGGTGGGCTGTGTAGGAGTGTTGGCAATGACAGTGAGGGTGCTTGAGATGAATATAAGGCTAACTATTTTTCGATCAGATTCAATTATTGGATTTGGATGAAATAGTGAGAGATTCCGCTGGTGGGGCTATGTATAATCCTTGTTTAAATGGCTTCTCCAGATTTAGATGACTGATAAGGCCGACTATCAAATTAATTTTTGTTCTTTTTAACCCTAACGGAGTACTTGCATTTCCTTTATTGCATGCACTCCCACCCATAGCCTTAATCACACGAAATGAAATGGCGAGAGTCAGAGATTCTGTTTGTGGGATTCGTGGCAATGACTCTGAGCTTACTTGTGTTAAGGCAACTCCAATAATTAAAACCCTAATAAAGCCTTTGATTCCGTATAGGAAAAAGGGCTTTTCATCATTTTGGCGCTCTTCATTTTCGATTTTGTACATTTGTCGATTGGGTCCCATTCCATTTCCTTTTGCGCGGAACTGTTCGCTTAAATATGTAATCGGCTCCATCAACAAATTCTTACGTGTACAGGCTCCTGCTTTACTTTTTCATGGCCTCAACTAACCGGTTCCTCTCCTAGAAATTTGAATTAAAGTAAAGTATACTGTTGTTTCCATGTATGATACACCAGCGCCGATTAATTTTCCTCGCTACTAGTTTTGTTTGGTGGGGCATTTTGGCTATTCAACTACACTTCCTCGTTCACAATGAATATCACAATTCAAAAGTTTAGTTGTTGGAAAGTAGAATATGTCGTTCATGTAGCTTTATTATTAGCGTGGGGTTAAACTCTTCTATGTAGTACTTCTTCTTTCTCTCTAGCTCTTTCTTCCAAGTATGTTTGTGGAATTTATCCATAACAAATTTTTTTATCTCTTCACTGTTTGTAGGACACGTGCTCAAGCAAATACCCCATTTACTAAACCATTTGTTGTTTTGCCGCATCCAAGTCTTCTGTCTCTTGCACAATCTGTCACTAAACACCACCTTAGGCCATCTATCCTCTTCCATTTGCTCAATTTTTTTCAGATACCTTATGACTCGCACCATAGCAATTGCTTCAATAGGAGCAGCCCCTGTTTCACTTAACAGGATAGCATAAGGAACTGCACTTTTAATTTTGAATTTGTTTGTAATCAAATGTTTCTGAATTTTCTCAATTTGCATCTTGGTTGTGCTGTTGGCCCATAGTTCACAACCGTAGAGAATCACCGGAATCACTAGAAGCCCAAAAAGAGTTATGTTTTCCAGTCCCACAGCTCTGCCTCTCTACACCTGTTTTGAAGAGCATAAAATGCTTTCTAACCCCCTAAAGTTCTTTTCTTTCTACAACCATCCCAACTTAAATTTCTGTTGAAGTCAATTCCGAGGTATTTGTAATTTGCAACTTCTTCCAGAATGCTGCCTTCAAAATAGAACTTATGTTGGTTATGTTTTCTTTTGTTAGAGAAAACCACTACTTTCGTTTTGCTAATATTGACTTGCATCCCAACCCTTCTACAAAAATGCTCAAGGGAACGTAAATGCTCTTGCAAACCAAGAGCCGATTCAGTAATCAATATAAGGTCATCTGCATACAAAAGAAGCTTGATAACGAACTTGCCCAAATGGATACCGTCACCCCCTTGCGAATTTAGCCACTCTTCAAGCTTGTCAATATATAACCCAAAAAGGGTAGGAGACAATGGACAACCTTGCTTGACCCCGATATCGCTTCTAAAACTTTCAGAAATGCCAGTTGAAGTTCTGATTTTGACTTTCACCTCTTCATACAACCTATGCACAGCTGCTCTCAAATGCTTGGGAACCCCGAGTTCCTCCATTCTGCCCCAAAGCTTATCCCTAGGAACCGTGTCAAAGGCTTTTCTGAAATCAACAAAGCAACAGAAAACTTCTTCCTTTTTTTCCAAAACTTTTTCAATGATGTGCCTTAAAGTTATACAATGATCAACTGTGGAATGTTTAGGTCTAAAACCTGCTTGCCCTTTAGCACGTTTATCTCTTTCTTATGCCCACTTGCTGATTTTCTTTTCTAACATGCTTCCAAATAACTTTGCAAACAAGGGGTTTATCATTATGGTTCTATAATTGGAGGGATTATTGACGTCACCACTCTTGAAAAGAGGTATTGCCATACTAGTTGTCCAATCTGTGGGGAACCCCTGCTGTAAGATGTTGTTGAAAATTTTTGTGATGTGAGGTGAAAGAATTTTAAGCCCCACTTTAGATACTCTGCTTGGAGTTCATCTAAGTCTTTTTCTTTTCCAGCGCCCAACCTCTTGATACCCATCTCTACCTCTTGCACCGTGAAGAGTTTTGTGTATGTGTTGACCAAGGGAGGAGGGTCAACCTTGGGATCCTGCTCATAAACTTTTCTTGCATAGTCAAACCATTTAGAAGATGTAATGTTGTTTTCATTTTGCACCTTTTTCGATTGGAGCTCCTTCCAAAATAATTTGGGGTTATTTTTCCCGAGAAAGATTAGTTCTTCTCTCCTTGAAACCATGAAATCAGCTTTTTTCTTTTTTACTATCTGCTTGTAAGCTTTGAGCTTTATGTTATCCGTGTCTGATTCCTTCCACCTTCTCCTTGCCTTTTTGCATTCCTCGTCAAACCAAGCATTAACCGGAAAGCAATTTGTTTCGGACTTCTTAATTTTTGCTCTTTTGCACTCAGCAAGTGCGCTTTGAATTAAATGTGTTAATATGTGACTATGAAGGCCATGAGATGGGATTTCCTCCTTCTTGAAGAGCCTCTCTAGCATTATTTTGAAGGTATTACAATTCTCTGGATTCAAGAGAATTCTGCCCTTTGGGGGATTTTGTTGAACACACTGATTTTTTGACCCTAATTGCTTCTTTCCGGTCCAAGAGAAACTTAAATAGATTGGCTTGTGATCTGATTTTAAGTCCCAAATTTGATCTCCAATCAACACTTCCTCCATTTTCTCACACAAACTATGTGAGAAAATTACATAATCTACTACACTTGCTCCATTGTAAGTATTGCAAGTGAAATTACCGGACTTTTTCCATCTAGTCAAACCATTACAAATGACTAAATCGAAAGCCCCACATAGCGTAAGAAGTTTTTCTCCAAAGAGATTGCAGCCTTTATCCTCTGAAATTCATTCCCACTGATGATTACTCTCTTCTGTAAGCCAGATAGGGTCACTGTCTTCTTTACAACAAAGAATGCTAGCTTGTTCACCTGCAGTTCTATCATTGAAATCCCCCACTATAAGGACTTCACCTAGCAGAGAATATATTGCAATATCTGTTTTTAGGGCTGAAAAGGGATCTTTGTGGTCAAGCCCTCTACTTTTGTAGATTTTTGAAACTTGCGGCGCAAAATAGCATGCTGCAATTCTAATGTGATTTCCATTTTCTGATATTTTAAGCCAAACAAATTGCTTATTTGGGTCTTCTTTTTCCAGCTGAATGAAACGACCTTCTTTTTCTCTTACTAATACCATGATACCCCCGTGCCCTTTGCCATTCCCTGCTGCCCTGTTCCACACTGCTATCTTCCAATACCCTTCAAACAAAGGTGTTTTACACCCTTCATGCTCATGTGTTTCTATGAGGCAAATTATGTCTCTACCTTCCGCAATAGGCCCTAACCCAGGTCCTCGTCTCCATGGGTAACCCCTGCAGTTCCAACAAACTAATCTTAAGGAAACCTGGGTAAGACTTGATTGCTATTTGTTTTGACATGCAAGACTCACGGTTGAGTCTTTGTCCCTGCTTGCCCATAATGACCTTGCTTCCTCATTTCTTGCTAAAGAGTTTGCTGCCTCTTCTTTGTTATCATTTTGCTGCCTTGCTTTGGAAGGAGGTCCAAATTGCGCAATCACGACTTTACCTTTATAAATCCATGCTCTTTTTCCCTCATCTCTTGCTGCCCTAACTTTTGTCATTTCATCCCTCCTTTCCTCTTGTTGTTTTACAGTTAAATCTTCTTCTAGAAAAAACCGAGAACCCCTTAAGAGTTGCTTCTTGCTTAGAATGATATCTTTATCACGCAAGTTGGGCATAATGACTTTTATGGGCCTGGCTCTCTCACCGTTAAGCTTACCTACTCTCCATGCTTGACATATTTGTCCTTGCCATTGGAGCTTGTCTTTCAAGAAGTCTCTTGCAAGGTCAAGAGTACATTCATTTTTTCCATACTCTTTCACCCCTTTAATAATTATGTTTGTTGCTCTATCCAGTCTTTCCTTGCTTTCTCTATCTTGCATGTTGTTAACCTGAATGTTTGTTTCTTCTTCCCTCTTAGCAGAATTGCTAATAACTTGAGCCCAAGTTTTGGAAAGTTTTGTGGGATCTCCTTTCCTCCCTTCTCTTGATGTTTCTTCATTGTTGTCTATTTGAGCAACTACTTTCCCCTTATCCTGGGATGGCTTCGCATTCATCACCTCTGTATTCTCCACTGCAAATTTCTTCATGTTTTGTACCTCCGCTTTCATGCGTTGCCATTATGTTTTCCCTATTCGGAGAGCTTCTTGCAGTAATGCCACTTGTTCCTTCAAAACTTTGTTGCTTTCTTCTAAAGCCTGATTTTCAGCTGTTATTATGTGGATTGTACAATCTCTTTCCCGCTCTTTAGCTTCTACTACTTCCAACCTTTCTTTTACATTTAAGAGTTCTTTCACATAAAGATCAGATGACCAAGTGAGAGGTGTGGATGTGGGACTATATAAAGCATAATCATCACTAACTTTTTCTTTTCCTTTGGACTTGTTGCCACATGCTTGCGAAGAAGACTTATTTGAATTTTGTTTCTTGCGAACGATACTCTCCCTTTGAGACCTTTTTTTCCTTGTCTGCTCCCATTTTAGACGAGCTAGTCTCCTTTTTAAAATGCCCTGATATTGTTTGGCATTGACCCAAACCCACTTCCCAGTTTTCGTTGATGAGGCAATTTTCACTTGCCCTATATCATTTGTTTCTACGGGTTCTAAAGTTTCTTGTTCCATTCTCATGATGATATTAGGGGAAATCAAAATCTCTGCACTTGTCGAAAACTAGTTGCTTTGCCTACTAATCAAAAAGAAATCCCGTGAGGTTGGGAATACCTCGGTGGGCGTTGTTTTGTTTTTACTAAACTCGTGATGGTTTTTTGTTTTTGATGTGTAGGATGCCATATAACAAAGTCGCGATGGCAGTCCAGGAATTAAAACGAGAATTAAATCGAAGAAATCCGCGCGCGGGGTTGGTATTACCTCTAAATGTGGGATCTATTGAATGTTTCTGACAAAAGGATGAGAATGTCATTGGAAGAACGCTCATTGGATACCAGAAAACACACACATTCGCATACAATTTTAGGACAATCGAAACGATTCCTGTTGGAGGAGTTAGCGGCTTGTTAAGAAAATACACGACGAAAAGAGAAAAGGACACCTCTAAATGAAAAGCCCAACTCACAACTTCCAATTAGATCTTCTAGAATCAAAAAACCAGTGTTTGAATAACAAAAACCAAGATTTTATCTCAAAAAAATTTTCAAATTTCAAAAAGTCACACGAAAAACAACTCCTCAAATTATTTTTGTTTTTTCTTAACCCTAACGGAGTACTTGCATTTCCTTTATTGCATGCAGTCCCACCCATAGCCTTAATCACACGAAATGAGATGGCGAGAGTCAGAGATTCTGTTTGTGGGATTCGTGGCAATGACTCTGAGCTTACTTGCGTTAAACTACCACCCGTTCTCATGTCCGATTCAGCGAGCTTACTAGTTAAGGCAACTCAATAATTAAAACCCTAATAATGCCTTCGCTTCCTGATAGGAAAAAGGGCTTTTCATCATTTTGGCGCTCTTCATTTTTTATCTTGAATGTTTCAGGATTGGGTTCCATTCCATTTCCTCATGCGCAGAACTTCGCCTAAATATGTAACCGGATCCATCAACAAATTCTTAGGTGTACCGGCTCCTGCTTTACTTTTTCATTGCCTCAACTAACCGGCTCCTCTCCTAGAAATAGAATTAAATTATACTGTTGTTGTCATGTAGAATTAGATTTAAAGTATACTGTTGTTGCCATGTATGATACAGCAGCGCCCATTAATTTTCCTCGCGACTGGTTTTGTTTGGTGGGGCATTTTGACTATTCAACTACACTTCCTCGTTCACAATGAATATCACAATTCAAATGTTTAGTTGTTGGAAAGTAGAATATGTCGTTCATATGGCTTTCAAATATTATTATTATTAATATTTAAAGCTATGATTTATATATAAACAATTTTTAAATATTAATAATAATAATAATATTTTAAAGTTATAGGTATATAACTATGTGGCATGCCATTGTATAAGGAATTAGCTCATTGAGTTTGGTTCAATTCAGCTCTCAAATAATTTTTCAACATTATCTTTTTGATTTGTCTATTTTTTTTAAGTCTATTTTTTCTTTTTCTTTTTAGTTTAGTAGAAAATTTTATTATGAATTTAATTATTATTTAGATAATACTAGAAAAATTTACCATTCTCCATCTTATTTTATTGCAAACTATATTTTTTACTTCCTTCAGTGTAAAATGTTCTTGCTTTAAACCACTTTCACACATCATTGAAAACCTTTTTCACATCATTGCCAATCATTCTCACACTTCATTTTAAATCACTAACTTCTTCTTATGCAAATATTCCTTGCAGTGCACCTCTTCCCACTCACTTTCACTTCACACTCTAAACTAAACTTGCATCTCTAGGTTCTCTTCAATTTGTAGATGTTCCTTCGTCTTCATCTTGGGCATGACACTCTTACTTTCTAGGTTCTCTCTAACAAAATTATTTAGTTATTATTTCAAACACCTTTTTAGTTAAATCACTTTCAAATGGCTCAACAAGTGTTATGCAAGCTATCTTTCTTCTTCCTAAATTTCATTGTTATTGTGTTAAATTTATAAATTATATCATACTTGTATGACTCTATAGTAATATTAATTGATATATATTAAATTTGTAAATTCTATCATACTTATATGGCTTTCCATAGTAATATTTTATTCATGTTTTTTCATATATATATATATATATATATATATATATATATGAATTTCTTATTTAATTATCTTACAAGTTGCTACTAAATGTTTGTATACTAACAATATCATTTCAATATTGTATGTTGCAGAAAATTTATCAATACCAAGTTGCTCGTGGGTGGAAGACATTATATTTTTATGTTTTGTAGTGTTGTAATTAGAACCATTTATATTCTTTTTGTTTAGATGGGCCCATCAAAGAATGTACATGAGCACAAACCATCATTAATAAAATGAGTAGGCTTATTTTTTTGTGGAGGGTAATTCAACCCCTCCAAAAGGCTCTTAGGAAGGTTAAATTGTAACCCTCCTTTGAGTAGTGTTCCTTGTGCTCATGGATTTCACGATCTTTTGTTTATAGTAGCTCCAATATGCACAAACTCAAACATATTCTTTTAATATAATAATAATTTATAAACATGTTTTAGACATATTCCCAACATACACACAAATGACCAAATCACTCTTAATCACATAAATTATTTAACATTTTTTTCAATGTTTTAAACATCTTCCCCATATACACACTACACAAAAGAAAATATCACTTGTATTCACATAAATTATATAACAATTATAACCTATATTTATAAATGTATTTTAATATTCTAATTAAGTTTTTTTATTTTTATTTTTAATTTTTTAAGATTTTGTTTTGATTTTTATTTTTTATTTGTTTAATTACAGATTTTTATTGTAAGTATGTTATTATTAAGATATTTATAATATATTTTTTTCTTCCTTTCATAAATATATATAATTTAATATTTACATTGATATTTTTATAAATTTAAATTATAAATATATTATTTACAGTGTTGGTAAATATTTAAAAACAAGTTTTTATTATTTATTTTTATGTAAATGTTTGTATATTGGTTTTATTATTTATATATAATAAATATATTATTAAATTCTTGCGCGCATATATATATATATATATATATATATATATATATATATATATATATATATATGTATTTGAGTTATAATGTATGATTTGGATTATTTATTTTGTATGTATATGGATGTATTATTTTGAGAATTGAAATAGATTTTTTCTTTTTTTAATTAGTTGCATTTTCTATAGTTAGAATTATTTGTTGAGGTTCTTATTTTGGAATGTATTAATGAATAGGATATATACTTTTATATTTTGTGTGAATGTATTATTGAGAGTGTTTAGATTACTTGTATGTGCTTTTTTGGAGTGTTTATTCTTCTATTTTTATGAATGTCTCATTTTGCATGATTTTGAGTATTCTTCTATTGTTTATTGTATGAATATGAGTGTATTGTTTGAGTATTCCTTAGGTGTTAGAGTGGTGGTTTCATTTTTTTGCATGATTTTGAGTATTCTTCCATTGTTTATTGTATGAATATGAGTGTATTGTTTGAGTATTCCTTATGTGTTAGAGTGGTGGTTTCATTGTTTATGTGTATATAAATGTAGTTTTTTGAATAGTTTCTTGTATTATTTTGAGTGTTTTTTAAGATTCTTTCATTATTTTCTTGTGTGTATATTTTTTTTTAGTATTCTTGTGTATGGATATTGTTTACTTGTATGTGTATGAATGTATTCTTTTCTATACTTGTGTGTATATTACTTACTTGTATTCTTTATATGTGTATGAATCTATTCTTCGCTACATCTATATGTGTCTTTCCTACTTGTATTACTTGTATGTGTATGAATGTATTCTTTATGTGTCTATGAACTTATTGCTTACTTGTATTCATTGTATGTGTATGAATGTATTCCTTATGTGTCTATGAAATTATTCTTTACTACACATTTGTATGTGTCTTGTTTACTTCTATTCTTTGTATGTGTGTGAATGTATTATTTAGGTGTATGAATCTATTGCTTGATACATTTGTATGTGCCTTGTTTAATTGTATATATGTATATATATATATATATATATATATATATATATATATATATATATATATATATATATATATATATATATAAGTGTAATTTGTGTGAATATATTTTTTTAACTATTTATTTATATTATTATAAATATACTATTATTATTTATATATATAAATATTACAATATTAAATTACAAGTTTAAATATTAACTTGGTTTAAATATTTATGAAAATATTATTATTATTATTATTTACTTTAAATTTTTATTTTTATTTTATTTTTTAATCAATTTTTGTTTTATTGTTTTTCGTCGTTTTTTCTTAACAAAATTTCATATTATTAATTTATCATTTTAAAATGAAAAATAATATATATATATATAT
Source organism: Pinus albicaulis (assembly GCA_034641835.2). Lineage (NCBI taxonomy): Eukaryota > Viridiplantae > Streptophyta > Pinopsida > Pinales > Pinaceae > Pinus > Pinus albicaulis. Next base: position 658,751,467 of record CM076578.1, read on the forward strand.
ATATATATATATATATATATATATATATATATATAATTAAAAAATACATAATATTAGTTCACATGGTACAACTCAATTAATGATTGTCATGTTATAAATCCATGTAATACATAAATTTAATTAAATTTTATTTAAAAAAAGTTTAGTTAATTTTAAAAATTTATAATTTTCCTTTTTATAATACAATAATTTAATAATAAATTTTGTTAATGACAATCATTGTTTTAAATATAATAAAGAAAATAATTAATTGATAATTTGAATATCATGCCAATTAAGTTATAAAATAAATGTAATTATCAACATCATAATATTTATACTTAATCTTAATCACATGCAAAAGAAAATATTAATCATATGCAAAAGGATAATGTTAATTTTAAAGTTCGTAGTCACGGTAGTGTGTGAACATGTAAGTCAATGTGTAATGTTTGTGGGTTGTATATGTTTGTGTGCACCATATGTTTTTTGTGTGCTCGTATGCTAGTGATTGTGTCTCATTGACAATAGATTGTGTGGTTAGTTCCATGTCAATGATGAACCGTAGATATTTTACATCTCAAAGCAAAAAAAAGCTTTCTAAACAAAACATTAACTTTAAAATGATTTATAATACTATTTAAATAATATTATTATGTTAGACCTAAGACTTAACAAAATATTATTATCTTAAAAATATATAAATATACCAACTTAATAAAATTAGGACGCAATAAAATAAATTAAATATTCATATATATGAGAAAATATTTAAAATTAATTATTAAATACTATTTTAAATATATATATATATATATATATATATATATATATATATATATATATATATATATATATATATATATATATATATACTTTACAACAAAATTGAGAAGAAACTGTCTTATTATATTTATCCTTTACATTTAATTATTAAATCATAACAATAAAATAAAATAAATTTGAATATTTATTTTTAGAATTTTGGCTTATTTATTATTAAGTATTTTATTAAAATTTAAAATATAGAAAATACAGTTAAGAAAATATCAAAAATTAAATAAAAATAATAATTGTTTTGAATATATATATGATATAAATGATGTAAATTATAATAAAATAAAATTATATATATATATATATATATATATATATATATATATATATATCATGATGATGGTGGTTAACATCTATTGAGACAAATTTTTGGTTTATCGGACCTAAAGAAAAGATTTATTTAGTTTGATTTAAGATTTTATTCCTATGCTCGAAAAGCTTGGAGAGAAGCCTCCCGAGCTCACTATAATTTTGACATCTTAAAAGGATAGGAAGGTCAGTATTGCAACAAATATTATGAAATTGAGCTCTAATGTGGTTGTAAGCGGGGCACTCTAAGAGGAAGTGATTTTCATCCTCGATGTTCATATTGTCACAGAGATGGCATATCCTTTCCATCCATGGTGTTTTAGGAACTGTCCAACGACTTGTTTCACTATGGAGCTCATGAGAGTTCATTCTAATCTTAGCTATATTAATTTTCTTCTCTGAGCTAGTCAAAACAGAGGGATACTTTTGATCTTCTAGGGTGGGGTTGATGACTTCCTTATAATATCTTAATTTTCTTTTAGCTGCTAGATCTTTCTCACACCACATTTTTTATTTGAACTTAGAAGTAACAATTTTTTAATATTATTAATGTTTTGCAATGCAACCCTAATGGTTTAACCAGGCCCTGTTGTCTTTATACCAACCTCTTTTAAGCCTTTGGTGGTTTTGGCTAGAATTTAAAGCTAGCTTAGGAAGTCTATGGTCTCCTATGCTATTGAGCTTGTGCTTGTACAACAGAAGCCTAGTCATAGCTAGGCTCTCGATAGGGGAAAGACCCACTTCTATAAGGAGAATAGGATAGGGTGTATTGCTTTTAATTTTAAGGTTATATGTTATAAAACGCTTGGATTTGCTCAATCTTTCTCCAAGATTCTTTAGAGATGCTGAAATCCCAAACCTCGCATATATATATATATATATATATATATATATATATATATATATATATAGATAGATAGATAGATAGATAGATATAGATATAGATATAGATATAGATATAGATATAGATATAGATATAGATATAGATATATATATATATATATATATATATATATATATATATATATATATATATATAGATAGATAGATAGATAGATAGATATAGATATAGATATAGATATAGATATAGATATAGATATAGATATAGATATAGATATAGATATAGATATAGATATAGATATAGATATAGATATATAATCAAAATTTTCAACTATATTAATTATAAAAATAAATCAACATAATGGTTAATTATTATCTTGTTATATTATAAAAATATTGTCTTATTATATTTATCATTTACATTTAATTATAAAATAATAATAATAAAATATAATAAATTTGAAATTTATTATTAAGTATTTTATGAAAATTTAAAATATAAAAACACACTTAAGAAAATATGGAAAAGTATATAAAAAAATAATTATTTTGAACTTATATATATGGTAGAAATGATGTAATATAATATCTAAATAAATTAAATGAAAATAATAATATAATGTAATGTAAACATTTTAACTAAGTCAAAAAAAAAATTGAAAGTGCAAATAAAATAAACAATAAAGTATGGTATGGAGAATCAATTCAAGGGAAAGATCAAATCTCTTTTTACTCTAAAAAAATGCTTTCAGCTAAAAATATTTGATTCCTCTAGGTGCTTGATATAAAGTGTTAAGATGAAATCTTGGTCATGAAAAGATTAATATAATGTAATGTAAACATTTTAACCAAGTCCAAAAAAAATTGAAAGTAAAAAATAACAAAATAAGAATAAACTTATAAAGATAAAATAATAATAAAAATATGATATTGAGAACCAATTAATGTGGAATATTGCCCATTTATAGGGCGAAATTAAACCATCATAAATACATCTTAACTCTAGAATGAGAAAGCGTCGAGAGATATCAAATCTCTTCTAGCTTTAAAAGAGATTTCCATGCTAAGGGATTTAGAGATTTCCATCTCAAGGTATTTGATCCATCTAGAGCTTGGTAGATCTAGTGTTAACATGAAATCTAGGTGGGTTATATATATAACCAACCTAGTATGGTAGAGAAAAATGAAATGAAAATATTAATATATGGCAATGTGAACGTTTTAACCTAGTCAAAATAAGATAAAAAAATGAAAGTAAAAATAACAAAAAAAAAAATAAAACTATAAAAAAAAAATAATAATAAAAATATGGTATTGAGAACCAATTCATGTGGAATATAGTCTATTTAAAGGGTGAAATTAGAACAACCTAGATCGATCTTAACTATGAACTACAAAGCATGGAGAGATCAAATATCTTTTCACTCTATTTTTTTTCCATTTCAAGAGATGCATGGAGAGATCAAATATCTTTTCACTCTATTTTTTTTCCATTTCAAGAAATTTGATTAGTCTCAACGCTTAATAGATCTTATATTGATGTTGGGATGAATTTAAATTAATTATATTAATTTCCTACTTATATAGCTTATCATATATTTTACAATTATAAATACATTAATATAATTTTAATAAATTTATAAAATATATAATTAATAAAAATATAAATATATCATTCATTATTATAGATTATATTCAATTAAAAAATATTAATAATATATTATTATATTTACAAAACACATTTAATTATTAAAACATAATCATAATAATATATAATAAAATTTAAAAATATATAATATTTTTTAACTGAAATTTCAAATATAATTAAATCATTATTTTAAAATTATATCATTAAAACATAGATGAAAATGAGCCACACTCAAAACATTAACCACAAATAGTTTTATGTGAGTAATCAAAATGCCAAAACAAAATTACTCCTCACAAAAAGCGTGAAACTATAAAATATAAACTATATATTTAGATTACAATTTATATGGCTTCAGGTTTTATGCTTTTTTCGAAGAGTAATTTTGTTTATATATATATATAGCTAACCACTACTATTTATATTTAACCTGATAATCCAAACCATTAGTTATAAAAAAATAAGGGAAATGTTACACTACAATTATTTGTCCACATACAGTTATGAAACTGAGCGTTAAAAAGTGAGATCTCTACTCAACGTTATATTTATCTCAAGAGAAAAACGGTTAATATGATACAGATAAATAATCACAACAATTATGGTTTAAACAACATCTCTTACAAGAAGAGAAGTAGGTTACTATTCTCCATTCATTTTAAAATGTTTCAAGTAAGATGTTGCATATAAACATTGCATGGAAAAGAATACCGAGGTGGCACACCTAAAAAGTTTCAATGACATCAATAGAAATGTAGAATATTCTTCTAACATACCCGACTACCTAATGTCATATTAAGTTTGTGGAGTGTAATTAGACTTCTTCAAGGTTACTACAAATATGGGGTCAAATTCTTATTTCTCTCGCAACCTTAAACCACATTTCTAATACCACTATCATCTTTGGCTCATCAAGAGCTTTCCCACGATATAAATTTCATCTCAATTTAAGCTCCTAGCACAAAGTCTCTAAACACTCACCCTTTTAAATGCCCATTTCATCATTTGTACAACCACGTGGAAACTCATAGCCATGTATCTCCCCCGTATGGATCCAAGTTTATTGGATTCCTACTATACACGAGCCTTTCCATATTGGTGATTTCATAATTTGTTCATTCTTCAAACCCTGAGCACTCTGATATGTCGAGATATTGATGAATCAACCTAGTGGTATTAATATGAACACAAATTTCTAATATGCTAATATAATGCTAAATCCATCAAATGTTGATATAACATTACTCTAAAATGGCTTATTGAAGATTCAACAAAAAAATTATTAGTACAAATCCTCACAAAACATCGATAAGTCAATAGGCATGAGGCCAACTTGACATAACACCTCTCAAATTTGTCACCCAATCATAGGTTTCTACATGGAAAAGCATGAAATTTTTTACACATGGCATGTTTTATATGTATATCAAGTTATCAAGGTAATATTTATTTCCAGGTTGCATTCTTCCTGAAATTTTGCTATGTTGATATGTCTATATGATAACTTGGCATGCCACATCAATCATGGATGACTAATCACCACCTAGCACATTCGATAAGAGGGCATGTCCTCTTCCAAATGGCACGCTTGATGTGTGCCACATGTGTCACTTATATTCGTAAGGTTGGCATGTCAAAAAGACCAAATATAGGTGACACATGTCATACATATAGCATCACCATGTCATCTAATCATGACATCACCCCTAAGTTCCCCTAGTACTTGATACTTTCGTTAATCTGACGTTTTGAGGTTCCATATTTTTAGTGCCATCATTCCAAGCTCCTTGTTAATAGATCAAATGATTCCAACTAATGATTGTTTCATGGGGTCGTGCCAAACAAGGACTTTTCATAATGATTCACTTCCATTTCCTTGAGGGATTGATATGTTGATATTCTGACTATCTCCTTATGACCATCTATTTCTCCTCACTCTCTTCAATCCATCTAACTAAGGCTAAGTATGGGGCTAGCCAAACCCAAAATTTCAAGTACTCCACCATATCAATGGGGAATACCATCTTGAATTTTCCAAAGAGTTTAATTTTAAGGGGTGTAGTCCCAAAATTATCTTAATAGTTTGAGTTACAGGGGTCAAACCAAAAAATTTCCTTTTTGGCCAAAACCAAGGCTTAAACCCGAGATCCCTTAGCCACTTAAGTTCTTCCTTATGATTTCCTTTAGCTTAATTTTTCTTTGGTGAACTCTTCCAAAATAAACATTAGATTTTGTTTCCTTTTGAATCTCTCCTTCCTCATTAGGGCTTCTACTCTTGCTTTTGGGTGCCATAATTAACAAAATCTTCGCATCCTCACATCAAGAACAAGACTACTTTGGCCTATCTAGGAAATCCTAACCTTTTTTATTCTAAATCATATGGAACAATGATTTAATCAAAAGCTTAATAATAACTAGGACTACCAACCTATCAATAATTCCCCTTTGGAAATGCACCATACATCACAAAAATTCATAAATGATTACAAACAGGCATGTAAACATAACATGATCAAATGCATCCAAGAATAAACTAAGAATTTGTGAACGTAAAATACATAATGATCTCATGTAAACTATATGACAGGATCCCAGTTCACACAACATTGATACTCATAAAGGAATCATTTCAACATTTAGACCAATTATGTTAATTAATCAACACAAGATCATGCATCATGTATATTCATTAAAACAATAAAACTCTCAACCTACCATTGCACACATACAAAATGAATCCAATGTAATATTTAAATATGAAGTATTGAGAAAAAATTGCAATTAATTTACAAGAAGAGAATACACTTATCTATTCCTCTTAAAATGGTTGGAAACTGAATAAGGGATAACCACTCTCCACCAAATCGTAGGTAAAACTACACTAAAAATTTCCCACAACTAGCCACCCCCCAAGCATATCCAATATCTAATGAATGATTCACTTAGTGAATAACAAAAATATTTTACTTCATTATATAAAGTATGAAGGAAAAATTACTTCATTGGCTAGGAGACAATGATGTCATCGCACAAGCAACAAGTTTAGGTTGATCAAACAACAAATATGGCCACTAAAGGACTTCACAACATAGAAGGAAATACCTTACCACTTTCTAAAATCCCTAATATTCTCCTTTTATTGCTTAATGTGCGTAAACACAACCAAATAGTTTGGTTCTTTTCAGATTCCTAGATTCAAGCACAAGAATCTCTCCTTGGTATCCTCATATAACATATTTCAAGATTGGAATTTCTGGTCCAACTTCCAATATTAGGTTTACAAGTCTTTGGCTTACAATTATTTTTTATTTACAATAACTCAAGTCTGTTTTCTTTGTCTAATGTCTCTAGTCACTATAATACTCCAAACTCAAAAACTTAGAATCACAAAACTAAACCCCTCTTATATGGTATTTCTGATTGCGGACAAAGGTATCTCCCCTAGGTCTGGTGGCTGACCTAGAACAACAGAGAAGAAAATAACCTAATGATTTTCCTTAGAATATATAGATTATGGAGTGAGTCCTAACTCATATCCGTCACACGCTTTGCTCCTTATTTAGCTTGGAAGGTACAATTCAAGCTCCAACTGCCAAAATTTTATCCTACACAGTCAGATAACACAAGCGAAGAAACTACAAGATGTATGCAGTATCGTCTAAGTATTCTATCCAATAGATCAACTTGGTATTGAAATAAATGAAATAATGACATCACATATAGGAAAACAGAGAATTCATTGCATTATATAAATAGAAGGAGATTACAACCCTGAGTACTAGTCTATCTTATGAAGAGCTCCTCCAAGTTTTTAACTCATCCTTTCCTTGTGACAACATGCACCTCTAGTCACCCTATTCATGGATAATAACTATTTACTATAAAAATATAAGGGTAGAATCACTCTCCAAATCCAACCATTACCTCTAACATACGAGAGAGTAATTTTTTAGGAGAGAGGGGTAAGTTGGGAGTTATTATCCAATTACCATTCTAAGGTTTTAGATACACCTTTGATGGGTAGATAGGATCTAAGGATAAGAGGTTAAAACTCAAAATTAGTGTAGGATAGGATCCAAATGTTAATCCAAGGTAAGTAGTTGAGACAAATAATGGAATCTCCTAGAAGGCGAAGCTTCTGGAATCATTATCATTCTCTCGGAATTCTAGAACCAACACAAGTGCAAAGGAGAGAAACCTACCGGTGATGAACAGTGGCCACAATGGAGCAACCTGTAGGTGGTCGCACCCCAGTAGGCTTCCAGGGAGCATTAGTCCTCAAATTGGCTCAGGTAAGTAATTTTAGGATTAAAATTCTGAGGAAAAAAAAGTACATGCCTAGGGATTTGTGCAAGATGGTGAAAAAGGGGAATATGATGTTGATTGATCCCATCAGGAGGCTCACTTTTATTGGATGTGAAAAAATGGACTATAACAAAATTCCCCCTAAAGTGAAAATTCAGAGATGGTGACTGATGATTGCAATGCTTTACCTTGTGACACGTAGGGATCAAGGACAACTAGAAGGCTTGCAGGGAGCGTTGGTCCTCAAATTCACTCAGATAATAAAGTTTAGGATTAAAATTCTGAGGAAAGAAAAGTGCATGATTAGGTGTTTGTGTAAGATGATGAAAAATGGGAATATGATGTTGATTGATCCCATTGGGAGGCTCACTTTTATTGGATGTGAAAAAATGACCTATAACAGAATGCTCCCTAAAGTGCAAAGTCAGAGATGGTGACCCATGACTGCAATTCTTTACCTTGTGACATGTAGGGATCAAGGGTAACTGGAGAGCTTCATTTGTTACAATACATATCATGACATCTTTTTGTTGATGAAGGCATACACATACTTAGCTCATAAGCTAACATAACATGTGCAATGATCAAAATATGCGTCCATCGATGCAACTGATGGAATCATGACATGATGACTGTCTAAATGATCATGACCATTATACATTTTGATCTTTGTATAACTCCTAAAATCACAGTCCAAATGTATGACACTAAATCCGAGGTCTTATATCTCGTCACATGACCAACCAATGTATGAGTCTATCCATGTGAATTAATGAGATGGATTTGAACATGGTACAAACCATCTGATTATGACAATGATGTATGTCATTAATAGACGTGTGAGAAACCACCGATGGTGTTAATGGCTCTCAAATTACTTACATTACAAACTATATGATGTGATTAAATTAGTTGATATTGAACACCAAACAAAATATTTCGGTCAAAGGCCATTGATATAAACATGTCGCCGAGAGCAAGGAGACTTTCCATTGATGTATGCAAGAACCTAGGTATGAAAGGGGTGTTTCTAATTTAATTTCCATGATTATGTACTGATGGCGACAAGAAGTGACCCATCGTAGGAGGGCATTGATCTATTCTCTATCAAAGACATGAAACATGTATCATGAGTGACATAGAATGATCAAATAGATGCTTATATGGAATTGGATTGGTAAGGCATACATAAAATGAAGGCTTAAGAGTATTGTAGTAGAGATCAACTGAAATGATTTCTCTTGAACACATAACGACACTGAATGGAATTGGAAGAATTGACCCAATATATAAATGGAGGCTCTAAAAAATGGTACGATAACCAAAAGGAAAGTCGATTACCCAACCCAATAGACATGAATATGAAGTGGAAAGTGTCATTTTCAAGAGGGACTCATTTCCATTTAACAAAAAAGGAATCCCATATTTTCCCATTTTCCCCAACCATACTAGTCAATACCACATTCTTTTTTAACAATCTAGAGGAGGATAACATATGCTTGATGTGTAATTTCATCCTTCGGATGAATCTTTTCGAGTATATTTAATGAACCCTAACAATGAGTGGCTCGACCTTATCGTGTTAAAAAAACCCATCATTTTTTGATGTTTTAACAAGTACAATGAAGGTAAAACTTGACATATTTTTCATGTTTAGAGAGTCTGAAAAAGTGGCAGAAAAGAAAACTCCAGATGTCCCTTTTTGTAGATACTCTCTCGAGTCCAAAAAGGTAGAAAAAAAATACTCAAGAGAACCTCTTATCCATGTTTGAAAAAGGTATTATTTTTTCGTAGCTAGTATATCTCAGTTTCTAAAAGGGTTAAACATATACTTAGCAGGCGTCTTTTCATTTACTTTTACAAGCTCGAAAGGACAAGTGCTTGACAATCTTTTCATATTTTGGGAGTCTGAACAGAGTTGAAATAAGACTCCAAGGGGTTCCTTTTTTTTTGGTTTATAGAGTCTGAAAAAGAGATAAGAGTATACTCCTTGGTCGAAATAACCCGTTCAAAGCATTAAAAACCTGCTAACTTCTATCAACCTACTTCAAAACACCACCAGAAGGATTAAACATACCTATTTCATAGTAAAAATGAAGCATATCTAGGTAAATATATTAATAATTAATAAAATAATAATAAAATGACCTTAAATATCTAAAATGACTTTTCATTTTTACCATTTCACACTTTACCTTCAACAGTGAGTATTTGGAGCCCTTTTGTCCTCTATTTTATACAGCTATTTGCGACCAATAAAAGGAACCATTTCAAGTGTCATTGGATCCATCTGGGAGCTAAAACCTTTCTCATATTTTCACAGTTCAATTTTGTGATTCCATGCAAATTTCTTGAGGTTTTTATGCCCCTTGGCTTCATAAAAAAATTCCCTGGGACCAACATACCCCCTTAGTGTCAAAAATGGCATTGCACCTAGGTAGAGTAACACTGCAAGAATAGGTGCAATGCTTTGTCTTCCTATTTTTGGGTGTGTTGGGCGCATTTGTATAAGTTTGTACTCATTTCTAACTCAAATTTTGCCAAGTTTTTTACATGGAAAAGAAACTAATGAGTCTTGTGTTTATGTTTCATGTACCCATCAGCATAGAATTGCATTCATCTAGACAGAATGAGAACATGAAGCACGTGATATGGATTCTTCAAATGACCCTAATATCATATGGGTGCTTAGAAACTACGGGTTGTTAAAACTATTCTAGCTTCCATGTATGAGGAAACAAATGGAGATGTTGAAATACCTTGTATGTTCATGGTACATTCAGGTAATTACATTCAGTTTTGAGGAGAATATTTTGGAGATACAAGTAGATGACATCTATGTTCTAACAGTATTGTGAAAGTGAGGTGCCCCCATCTCTCTTTTAGGTGGAACAAGTGGTAGTGAGATAGTGAAAGATTACATTGATACCTATTTCATACCTCGATTTGTCCCTACCAGAGACAGAAAGATTAACATCAATTATTTGACCCAAATTCCTTTAAGAATGATCTTGTTCATCATAGATATATTAGCAAGTGTCTTGACATTACATGGGGTGAGAAGATCATACATGCAGTATGGGGTAGAGTGCCTACAAAGGATAGTATTAAACTGGAGTGAGGGTGTGTTGGTCAACTTAGGCTATGGTGCCATCCTAGTCTCTTTTTCGTTAGAGAGGGTACCACAATTAAAGCCAAAGCATATTATACTTGAGCCCTTCGATTCGAGGGTGCCACTGATGAGGAGGTGGATAGACCACATGGCCAGACATGCAAGTCCATCAATGATAAGAATTTCACCAACATTCTTTGGGTTGTTTCACAGACATTTGATCGTGATCAAAGACTATCCTTATGAAGAGATGGATTTTCACGATGATCCTGAGCTCGTGTTGCCTGCAGGTGAGCAGTGGGATGTTTCAGGTAACATATTTCACCATTAATTTTTTAACAATTTAACAATTTTTTTTGTTTTTTTTCATGTTTTTAAAACTAAACTATTTGATGTTTTCATGCATATATTAGGTCTATTCGACCTGTGGTTGCTACGTATCTCTGACGCAGAGAGAGACAACCATAATAGGAGGCATTAGAACCAGTATTGGTCGTTTTAGTAGGACAGGATGTGCTACGGGATCTCAAGGTAGTGGAGTTCCTGATAGAAGTAGACCGCCACATGGATGGATTGACTCACAAGATTGATGAGACCATAGTCGATCAACTTCAATTGTGACTTCAACAACACACCATCTAGGTTCCTAGTCCTATTGGTCCATTACTTCACAAGATATCTTGTGCAATGTCGTTTTATCATGAGCACCACTAATTAGTCTACTTAGTTTTGAAATGGTTGGGGCACACATTTTTTTAAAACCAAACTTATCATATATATATATATATATATATATATATATATATATATATATATATATATATATAATGTAATGTGAATTGAAATTTATTTACATTTGTTGCAAATGTCTATCTAAAACATAATTAGAAAGGGCATGTTAGGTCCCTATATTACTAGTATAGTCCCTTATTGTTGTTAGTGTAACCCCTTATTGTTATTGTTGTACCCATGTAACCCCAATATTTTTATTATTGTGCCCTTACATTATTATTGTTAGGTCGGCTAGGATTATATTGTGATCCCATGAACTCCTATATATAGAAGTAGGTTTAGTCATTTGTATCATCTAAGAATTATTAATTTATGTAATTTATTGGAGGTTTCCCCCTCGAAGTGGCTGATTTCTAAGGTGTTGATCTCTCTTTTATTCTATTTTTGGTTTTGGTTTCATAACATTTGGTATCAGAGCTTTGGATTCTAGGGTTTCGCTACTCCAAATAGGTCATCGTGGTATTTTCGCTATAACTTGTTTTCTATGAAGGTTCAGAAGTTGAAATTTTTACAGAGTGAAGCTGAAATCCTGAGGAACGTTGTGTAAAAATTTCAGATCTTTGTTCGCAATATTTTCGGATATATGATCTGTGGAAGTTAGGGATTTTTTAGGCTCCTGAATTTCACCTGAAACAGGTCATCATGGCATGTGCGCTATAATTTTTTTATATGAAGGTTCAGAGGCTGAAATTTTACAGAGAAAATCTGCAATCCTGAGAAACCTCCTCTAAAAATTTCAAATATTGGTTCATAATATTTTCGGAGCTATGATCTGTGGAATTTAGGTTTTTTTCAGGCTCCTGAATTTCATCTCAAAGAGGTGACCATGTGCAAATTGTCATAACTCTCTCTCTAAGCATCGGATTGGAATTTTGTAAAAAATTTCCACAAGTACACGAACTGTAGTTTCCTTTTATCAATTTCAGAGCTGAAGGAGGAAACAGTGACATGTGGCATGCCGTACAAGTTAGCTCTACTGAACCAGTCCATAATTAGGTCATTGTGGGCGATTGAGCATAACTTTTATTTTCAAAATCCAAATCGGGTCAAACCTGTGTCATTTGAAAGAAGCTTCAGAGGGATACTACAGGGCAAAATTTTAGATATTGAGTATCTTCAATTACATAGATAATTCAATTTCATTATCTAGCTCCGTAAAAGCAAGAAAAATGTGTGTATTTTGTTTTTCGAATTGCATAAGTCTTGTGTGAAAAATCAGTTTGAATTGATTCCAAGGGCATATTATAGAATATATATAAGTATTTAGTTCTAAAATTCCTCCTAAAAATAATTCAACACCCATTAAGCCTTTATAAGGCTCTACTATGACTCATGCAGAAGAAGAACTGCAACATGACATGTCAAAATTACAAGAGCAAGTGCACCAAATGCCGCTCTCACAAAGAGCAACAAAAAATGAAATGGAAGTTTTGAAGAAAGGCGCGGAAGCTAATATTGATGGCATTGAAGCTAATATGGATGACATGGAAGAAAAAATTAAAGACAACATGGAAAACATGAAGAATTATCTAAAATCAGACATAGAAGGTTTGACAAACTTGATACAAGAAATGTTTCCTAATGGCGAAAATATAGTAGAGGAAACTCATGACGAGAAAAAAATAAATGTTAATTGTGATTTTATAAACTCTAATGTTGTATGGAAGAACCACCATATTCCAAAGATTTATATGAGGAAGTTTGATGGCAAGGATCTCGTAACATGGATACTACAGACAGAGCAATATTTTGATCTCAATAATGTGCAAAACACACAAAAGGTATGCATTGCAACCTTACATTTAGAACAAAATAAATTTGTATGGTATCAATGGCTTTGCTCCCGTAAAAAAAATTTCACTTGGTCAATTTTTACAGAGGAAATGATAGAACATTATGAGGATACAAAGAGCAACACCTTCTTTAGCCAATTGATAAATCTCAAACAAAAGGGTTCAGTGGTGGAGCACATAGAGGACTTCCAAAAATTGAATATAAGGGTAACTGATATTCCAGAGGAACACATGATTGTTGTCTTCATAGTGACTTTAAAGGATAACATCCAACATGAAGTTCGTGTTTGTGAACCTGATTCATTGGAGAAGGCATTCAGATTGGCAAGAAAAATTGAATGTAAAATTATGGCGACAAGGAAGCCTAACACTCACATCTATAAAGATGGAAGTGTTGCTACTCCTAGACTTCCACAACCTACAAGGTTGACACCACAACAATTGGAAGAAAAAAGAGAAAAGGGCTTTGCTACAGTTGTGATAACAAATATACTAAAGGTCATAAGTGTGCTAAGAAGAAATTATTTTACATAGATTGTGAAGAGGAGGACGAAAATGAACAAGAAACTTCAAAAGAAGAGGATATACACCAGGAACCAACCCTAGAAGAAGAAGAATTGAGTCCGAACATATCATGTAATGCATTGGCAGGTATTACCACTCCTTAAACTCTCAAGATAGAAGGACATATCAAGAAGAAAAAGGTAATAGTGTTGATTGATTCGGGTAGTACCCATAATTTTATTCATTGTAAGGTAGCCAAGGAATTGAATTGTTTCCTATACCCAGCACCAAAATGTCAAGTGATGGTTACAAATGGAGGAACTATAAATTGCTCTGGAAAATGTCATAATATCAAGCTAACCATGGGGGAATATGTATTGAATATTACAATGCTTTCCATTCCAATGGGAAGTGCTAATGTTGTATTAGGAGTACAATGGTTACAATATTTGGGGAAAATTTCTTTTAATTTTCAAGAATTTTTCTTGAAATTTTTTTTCGGAAGGAAAAGAAATCGAATTACAGGGCATCACAGGGAAGTCGGGAAAGATAATAAGCTCTAATGTCATGACAAATATTCTAAAGAAATAACAACGAGGCGTAATTTCACATTTATGCTCACTAGAAGTTCCAACATCAAAATAATCTATTTCTCCAGATCTCCAAAAATTCTTGGACAATCATTCCAAGGTGTTTGAAACTCCCAAAGGACTCCCACCTATTCGTGATCATGATCATGATATTCATTTGATTCTAGGAAGTGTTCCTCCAAAAATCAAGCCTTATAGATATCCTTATGTCCAAAAGAGCGAAATTGAATGTTTGATTGTAGAAATGTTAGAGGCTGGTATAATTCAACCTAGTCAAAGTTATTTCTCTACTCCAGTCGTATTGGTGCACAAGAAGGATGGATCATGGCGCATGTGTCCGGATTATAGGGAGCTCAACAAGATCACTATTAAAGATAAATTTCCCATTCCTGTGATTGATGAATTATTGGATGAATTACATGGAGCAATTTATTTTACCAAGTTGGATCTTCGTTCGGGATATCATCAAATTAGAATGAAGACGGAATATATTACGAAAACAACATTTCAAACTCATAAGGGTCATTATGAATTTTTGGACATGCCTTTTGGCCTTACCAATGCACCTTCTACATTTCAAGGGTTGATGAATTCCATTTTCAAACCCTTAGAAAATTTGTGCTGGTATTTTTTGATGATATACTAATCTACAGCATGTCTTGGAAGGATCATGTTCAACATGTTGATAGGGTGCTCAATCTATTGGAGGAGAAACAATTATATGTAAAAACATCCAAATTTTTCTTTGGAGTAGAAGAGGTGGAGTATCTGGGTCATATTGTATCTCATGAGGGTGTTAACGTAGACCCTAACAAAATTAAAGCCATTAAGTAATGGAAAGTCCCCACAACCATAAAGTAGTTGCGAGGATTATCACAAGTTTGTTAAGAATTATGGGCGAATAACTGCACCTATAACAACATTATTGAATAAATATGCATGTTCATGGACTCTTGAAGCAACTAAGGCCTTTGAGCATCTTAACGAGGCAATGTGCCTAACTCCGGTCTTAGCTACGTTCGACTTCACAAAAAAATTTACTGTGGAATGTGATGCCTCAGGAAATGGAATTGGTGTTTTTTTAATGCAAGAAGGAAGACCCATTGCTTTTGAAAGTCGTCCAATAAAAGGAAAGTATTTACAGAAAGCTATTTATGAGAAGGAAATGTTGGCAATACTACATGCACTAAAGAAATGGCGACCTTACCTAGTGGGAAGACACTTCAAGGTAAAAACTGACCATGATAGTCTTAAGCACTTTTTGGAACGAATACTATCTTCAGAACAATAGTAAAAATGGTCACAAAGATGTTGGGTTATGACTTTGAAATCATCTACAAAAAAGGGAAGCTAAATGTTGTCGCAGATGCAGTCTCAAGAAAGGATGAAGAGGTGGAAGCATTGCTTTGTGCCATTTCTATTATCCAACCAAATTGGATAATTGAAGCAAGGGATGAGTGGAAGAAGGACGAAGTAATGTGGACACTCATTCAAAAGTTGCAGCAAGATCCTAGTACATCTGATACATTTAGTTGGAAAAATGATTCTTTATGGTAAAAAGATTGCTTATATATGTGTAATAATTCCAAACTAAAACAAGAGATTCTTTTGGAATTGCACACTTCTCCTTTAGGAGGACACTCATGATTTTTAAAAACTTATGACAGGGTGAAGAAAGATTTTTTTTGGGATGGCTTAAATATGTTATTCAAAAGTTTGTGGCAGAATGTTTGGTTTTCCAGCAAAATAAAGCTGAGACAATTAAGACTCTGGGTCTTCTACAACCTTTATCCATTCCAAGTCAACGTTGGGAGGATATTTCAATGGATTTTATCATAGGTTTACCAAAGTCCGAAGGAAAGAGTGTAATCATGGTGGTATTTGATAGAATTACCAAGTATGCACACTTTTGTGCATTATCTCATCCATTTAAAGAAAGTGCAGTTGCTACTGCATTTATGGAAACAATTCAAAATATACATGGAAACCCAAAGATTATTGTAAGTGACAAAGATCCCATTTTTACTAGAAATTTTTAGACAGAATTATTTTCTTGTTTGGGTACTCAACTAGCTCATAGCTCATCTTATCATCCATAATCCGATGGTCAAATTGAGATAGTGCATAAATTTTTGGAAGGATATCTTCGTTGTTTTATATCTTATAAGCAAACACAATGGGTCAAGTGGTTACCTCTCACTGAATGGTGGTATAACTCTTCCTTCCATACTGTAGCAAAAATGACCCCATTTATGGCACTTTATGGATATCATCCACCGTCTGTCACATCATATTTAAGAGAAAATTCTAAGGTTCAAGCAGTGGAAGATCACATTGAGCATCAACAAGAAGTTCTCCAACTCTTAAAGGATAACCTAAATTTGGTGCAAAATCGAATGAAACAAGAGGCAGATCAACATCGCAGCGAGAGAAGTTTTGATGTAGGAGACTGGGTATTTTTACAGCTACAACCATACAAACAAATGTCCCTCAAGCAAGCTAAGAAGGATAATAAGTTATCACCAAAGTAATATGTTCCTTACAAGGTGTTGCTAAAGTTTGGTACTATGGCATACAAATTGGAGCTTCCTTCTTCGCGAGTGCATCCAATTTTCCATGTTTAATACTCAAAGAAGGTTATAGGTGACAAAATTCTAGTTCAAACAATATTGTCTGAACTTGATGAGGAAGGAAAGATCATATTGGAACCTGAAGCAGTCAAGGAAACAAGAACTTGACAGCTACGAAATCAATCAATTTCAAAGTATCTCATCAAGTGGAAGAACTTACCCACTGAAGATTCTACATGGGAGGATGAGAATTTTATACGAAAGCATCCACAGCTAGTCAAGCATTGAGGACAACACTTTTTGAAGGAGAGGGGCATGTTAGGTCCCTATATTATTAGTATAGTCCCTTATTGTTGTTAGTGTAACCCCCTTATTGTTATTGTTGTACCCCTGTAACCCCAATATTGTTATTATTGTGCCCTTGCATTATTATTGTTAGGTCAGCTAGGATTATATTGTGATACCATGGACTCTTATATATAGAAGTAGGTTTTGTCATTTGTATCATCCAAGAATTGTTCATTTATGTAATGTATTGGAGGTTGCCCCCTCGAAGTGGCTGATTTCTAAGGCATTGATCTCTCTTTTCTTCTGTTTTTGGAGTTGGTTTCATAACAGGGCATATTATAAAGTGTTTAGATTTCTAAAAATGTGTTCATATTGTATGAATTCAAAATTCGTGAACTCTCATAACCATGTGAAGGATGACGGAATTTCTGTCCAAATAGATGCTTGCGAGTTGTATTACTACGAGTTGTGAGTCAAGCATGATGACTATACAGTAGATACCATGTGAAATATCATTAGATAGAAATAAAAACACAATGCTATATTCAGCCATGTTTTTAGTATAGAGGCCAATGCAAATCCCTTGCATACTCACTGGCTCTCCATTTAGAGAAAAGATGACCCACGTTACAGAGGATATGTTCATAGTACTACGACTAGCAACATCGGCATAACCTACATTTTGAGAGAGGCTAACATCTGTAAACCAAACTAACGAAGGATCAACAGAAACCATGGGAAACCCTAAAAAACACACTATAAACACACTCAACACACCTGTAAATAGTACATGTACACAATGTACCATGCATGGGATCAAGCATAGTATTTTTCAAGATATGACCCATTTCTAGGCTGTGACATTGGAATTCCATCAAGGTCGACTAACTCTTAAGCCCCTTTTGCAAGGACTCACTTTACAATGTACAGGCCCAACCACATAGGCTGGAACTTTCTTGGGCCTAACTTATCGACCTCCTAGTCATACAAGAGTACCATATATCCTTCCGGGAAGGTCTGAGGCTTGAAAATTTTGTCATATTGTGCTTTAATGTGCCTTTTATGAGCTCCATTGGCTAGAGCAGCATCGCAACGAGTCTCACCTAGTCGAGTTAAGTGTAAAAGGCACTCCTCTTCACCAGAGATAACAGGGAGAAGTTTGATGGCTATTTTTAGCAATGGAATTTCACACTCAATGGGAAGGATTTCTTCCAGACTATAAACCAATTGAAACGGTGTGAATCTGGTAGTAGTTCTTACTGAGGTTTGGTATGCCCATAATGCAACATAGAGAAGTAAATTCCAGTCCAATATATGGACCCATATCATGCGTTGAAGCATAGTTTTGAGATCTTTTTTGATAGCTTCAACTCGTCCATTAGTTTGTGGATAATAGGGAGTTGAATTTTCATGTGAAATTCCCAATTTAGTAGTTAATTTTCTCATCATATGATTACGAAAGTGCTTCCCATGATCCATAACTATCTCTTGTAGAACACTAAACCTAGAAATTACGTGGTTAAAGAAAAAATACGGTTCCGTTTCGCCAGCGTTATTCAATGTAGGCATCACTTCGGCCCACTTAGTAAAGTATTCAATAGTTACAATGATATAACCATGCCCCCCGGTCAAATGAGGGTTATATGTCATAAAGTCGATACCCCATTTTGCAAAGGGATCGATGACGACAACAAGATGTAATGGAGAAGGTGGAGCATGGAATTTTCGATCGCATATGTGGAAAGCATGCACTTCTGGACTATAAGGATACAATCATAGGTAATGGTGGGCCATAAGTAACTAGTGTGTAAGCTCTTTTGCACAATAGCGTAACTAGATAAATGTCTACCCCATGGTCTTGAGTGGAAATCATTTAGAAATTTCTCGACCTCCTCAAGGGTGAGGCACCTATGTAAAATCATATCTATACCGCAAGGGTAAAGGTTGTCACTAATAATGAGATAATTTTGGGCTTGGTACTAGATACGTCGTTGTTCAGAGCGACAGGTGTTAGGTACAAAAGTTTGGGTTTAGAGATAAATCAGAAAGTCTCCATACCATAAGTCAAATGACGATATAATAAAAAATGACTCGTCAGGGATGGAATATTCGTATGTAGATTCCATATCAATAGAGGTTAGATTGCATATTAGTTCGACAAATACTGGCTATTTATTTCACTTGGATTTGATAAATTCTAGGTCAAAATCTTGGAGGATAACTATCCATTTCTAGTTCTTGCCACCTAATAGTTGGCATGACAATTTGTATGTCATTGGATTGCAATTTGAAATTACCATAGTCTTCCGAAGTAAAATATAATGGTGAAATCGTTGGAGGACTAGAACAGCCACCAAAGCTAACATTTCAATATGAGTATATCGGATCTCAGCATCATTGAGATTCTAACTTAGATAATATATGGGATGTTTAGTTCCAATGTCGTCTTCTTGGACCAACACCATAGCTATAGTAGAAATGGTGGCATGGAGGTACAGGAAGTAATCACGCTAATAGTTAGGGGGATATAAGAGAGATGCCTGAAAAAAATACATATTTAAAAGAATCAAACACTTTCTCCACAACGTCGCCCAAATGTAAGGGAATCTACCTTTTCAGTAAGTGAGTAAATCCTTTGGCCAATTCGGCGTAATTAGGAATGAGCCTCCTCAACAAATTAGCTTTCCCTTTGAGTCTTTGCAACTGAACTAAGGAATGGAATTTGTTAAACACCATGTTGAAGCACACACATGGTGTATGAGGAAGATGAGCACACACACAAGAGACTCAACACACAATGAAAGATAAGCGTGAGGCTTTCTTATTTTCCATTATACAAAGATGTACATTTATAGTACAATGGTGTGACTCTTGGTTTCACATTCCAAGGTCACTTGGACTCCATTGTGACTTTTCGCATTCCACACCTACCCATAGAGGATTAGGTGTTCCAACATCCCCCCTTAATCCGAAGGGTATGTGTGAGTCCAAGAAGAGAGTTGTAATACAAATCTGCAAAGTATACATGGCAGCACTTGGGCTGAATCAACTCTCTAACATTTTGAAAAAAAGAGGTGGTTTAAGGATGACCACCAACACTGGAACGCAATACATGTTGCAGTTCCTGGAACTCTTCCAAAACTAGCAAGAAGCTGAAGGCTTCTGCTAGAGGAATTGTCCCTCATATAAAAAGGGAGACCTTCAACCTAAAAGAAGGGAGGTCTACTACCTGTGATGGTTTTAGGTTGTCCACCAACCAAAGATGATGGCTGTAGGGTTATCTACCAACCGAAAATGATGGTTTTAGGTTATCCACCAACCAAATATGATGGTTTTAGGTTATCCACCAACCGAAAATGATGGTTTTAGGTTATCCACCAACCGAAGGCATGCTCATGGGCATTCAGACTGCCACATCTCTCGAATCCTAATGACGAATTGTGGCTCGTGCTCGCCTGGAATCGTTGACTACAACTCGAAACATGGAATGAGAAATTGTGGCTCGTGCTCGCTTGATCCGTCGTCGAAAGTTTGTACATGACCACCATTTTCCCCCCTGTCAGGGACAAGGTGAGATGATGGCGAAATCTCAACTGCAAGTTTGCTCAATATCCGTGAACAAGTTCTAACATGTGTCGTAAACATCTTCTTGGCTGCTGATGCCCATTGCCAAGAAGCAATCCATCCAAGATGAATCTTGGTTCTTGCAGGAGGCTTGTTTCTGAAGCATCTGTCTGAAGAATGAGTGTGCCGACCACAGTGCTTGCATGGATGAAGATCAAAATAGTGATCTTTCATATGGCCAACTCGATCACAGTGTTGGCATTTTACGATCTGTTGTGGAAGTGGAACAGGATCTGAAACAGCTGCAGGTGAACTGTCATATAGGAATCCGACACTTTGAAATCTGATGGGCTTGGTGTAGTCTGGAATATGAAAGGTCACATCCTTGTCATATCCAAGACCAATTCGGTGCTTGTTGTGGACAAGCTCTTCCCAAGGTCTGATGATGGGCTTAGGAAGTGCAGACTGAGCTGCTGCATCTGCATGTACATCTGCTCTAGTGCAAGGAACTGAATAGGAATCAACTGCAACTTTATCTTCTTTCTTCTGATGAGAGTCCTTCACAATCTTCTGAACAGTAACAGGTTCAGAATGGTGACTCCGCTGCTGTAATTCTTCTTGCTGGAATTGAGATTCAAGCTGCAAAAACTCAATTTTTTCATGTGCATTTTGCAAACAATTTTTAATGTCCATGAGAGTGTTCTTGTTGATTTTTACCATCTCATCAACATCTAAATGAGTGAGAATATTTAATAACTCTAACACATCACCAATTAGAGCCATAATTCTCAACAACTCAATGTTACACTTCAAACACTACTTGCAACTATGAACTTAGAAGCAATACCCACTTACAATGTCAGTGCAATTCTGCATTCAGATTTCTTACTCAGGGCAGCCACTTGGAAGCAAGGGTAATACACACAGAAAAAGGAAATTCGATCTTTGAATAATCAGCTAAATGAGATTCATTGCAATCTCCAGCGCTGAATTCTGCTCCACTCAATTTAACACTAACTCATCCATTAATGGCCTCCACTCATGATGCCAGGAAAAAATGGCTGCTAACAGAAATAGTGTCTTTCTCCTCCACAAAAATTACGTCCAAGGAAATGAAGAAAACACAGCTTGATAGAGGGGATTGTATTCAGCTAGCCAAGGGACTGTAAACTCGGTCTTCCTCAAGCTCTTATGGTCATCGATGCTCCCATTCACTCGCTGCACATCAACTGCATCCTCCTTTTTGAAATCCAAACAATATGCTTTCCTTCTGTTCTTGAGTGATGGAGATGGAGATGGAGTAGCCTCAAGGATCAAGGGATCCGCCCTCCGTAACTCCCACTCCAGTGCTCAAAGATAAAGACCTCGTAGAAAAAGGCCTCATATGCAGGTTTCAAGGATGCTTCGTCCCTCAGTCAAACAAATTTCTAGTATGGATGCAGAAAAATCACTGGAATATTGAAACCATTTCCAGCATATATATATTTCCATAGGATTCATTTGCTTACCTTTTTTTTTTCTTTTTTTTTATACCATTAAGTCTTGAGATTTGTTCTTCAATCGTTACTGGACTTGGACGCAGCGAATTCTGTGCAAAGATCAAGGGGGTCACTGGTCTAGCACGAGAAAAAGCCGAGTGCTGTACATGAAAGTATGGCACCCCAAATTCGACCCCATGACAGAAAAATTTGATACACTTACAAAATTGGTTAGGCTCCCGAATCTCCTTATTTCCTTGCGGAATATTGATGCTCGTCGATAGTGGTTGTTCTGATGAGTCGACAAGGTATAACCGCAATTCTGATGAGCAGATAACGTATGGAAACAATTCTGATGAGCAGAAAGGTATGACAGCAGGAGTTATGCTGGAAAATATGACATTGGAAGCGTATTGGAGGAGCGTAAACCAGCGGTGCAGTCAGAGGTGTGGGTAGGAGACCTGCTACGGTTTGCAGGAGTGTATCATAGAGTTGGGGACCAGAGCAATAGTTGGTGTGTTGATTGTGTAAAACGAGGTGCGAGGATAACGACCTTTATTCTTACAAACGCTCAGAAAGGCACATAGTCGATAGGAAGGAGAGAATTTCGAGAGTCAAACAATGGTGCAATACATACCAGCAGGCGCTATTGAAGTAGTCTTGACTCCATGGTCCCTAATTACCATCGGATCTCACTCGGTTATGGAAATGGGGTTCAGTGCTTCCAGCGGAACCGAAATACCCAAATCCATTCAAATCAAAAAACAAAATCGCTCAGAGCTGACATAGAGGTGTTTCACGCACTGAATCGACAGAGGAGACAGTGGGACAGTGTAAGAGCCAGCTCCCAAATTAGGATATGTCAGGTCTTGATTTAGCGCATGGGCAGGATGGCAAGAATAACAACGTGTAGTTTCTGAGGATAGAAAAACTCATTGGCAGAGTGCCAATCCAACAAAACACTCCCACATTCACATTCACAGGCCAGCACTATTTAGAAGTTTAATGGGACCTCTAAACTTGGCGCTCTGATACCATGTTAAACACCATGTTGAAGCACACACATGGTGTATGAAGAAGATGAGCACACACACAAGAGACTCAACACACAATGAAAGATAAGCGTGAGGCTTTCTTATTTTCCATTATACAAAGATGTACATTTATAGTACAATGGTGTGACTCTTGGTTTCACATTCCAAGGTCACTTGGACTCCATTGTGACTTTTCGCATTCCACACCTACCCATGTAGGATTAGGTGTTCCAACAGAATTTAAGAGTATTGATATGAATTCTTGGCTTGGAAATAAGGAAACCAAGGAGTCAACCAGAACCCACATAGAACACACATTCGTGCGGGTTAAGTCAAATTTCATAGTGCCTACAACAGAGAAAAATGGCCCTTAAATGCAACGAGTGATCGACATGATGTTTGGAATGAGCGTGGAGATCATCCAAATATGGTTGCATTATATGCTTAATATCATGAAACGAATAATCAATTGCACGTTGAAACATGGCTCCCGCGTTCTTAAGCCTCAATGGGAGTTTCTTATAAGCAAAAGTACCATAGGGAAAAATGAATGATGTCTCTGGTTGGTCTTCTGGGAGAATTCTGATTTCATTGTAACCCGAGAATCCATCCATAAATGAATAGATCTCACAACCAACACAGTCATCAACAATATGGTCAATAAACGAGGTTGGATAGTTTTCTTTCAGACAAGATCGATTAACATCCTGATAATCAATGCATACTCGAATCATTCCCTATTTCTTTATTACATGGACCACATTCGACACCCATTTGGTCAGAGGAACGGGGTAGATAAAACTAGCCCCTAGGAGCTTTTCAATTTCAAATTTTATACTAGCAGCTTTCTTTGGATGAACTTAATGAAGGAGTTGTCGAACATGTTTGGCATCTGGATACATTTTAATCTCGTGCACCACAATGTTTGGGTCGATCCCTAACATTTATTCATATGTTCATGCAAAGACATCTCTAAACTCATGGAAAAGGTCTCGGTGATTCTCGACTTCAGATGAAGAACAAGATGCTTCGATGTAAATATTTTCGACTATTCCTAGTTTAATCAAAATATCAAGAAAGCTAGAAAGATACACATGGAAAGGTGGGTTGGAATTACTTGATAAAATGGATATTATTTCAGCCTTACTTGTAGGTAAGAATGGTTTGGAGAATATATATGTTCCATTATGGTGTGAATGTGTTCTTACATGTAAAAACATGAGATGAAGGAGAAATACATGAATATTTTAAGAGTGTAACATTGTTATTTGCTTGAATTTCTAAACAATCACTTTGGTTTTAGAAATTGATTAGTTTGGAATGGGAGATTTTTCTAATACCTCATGTACTAATCCATCCCAAGCCCATATGTGTTTTATATGTCTCTAGAGAACAAGATCACTACTATTCTCTTGTAAGGCATTCAATATCATAAGCATACACACTCTTTTAAATATATTGGAAAATTTGTAGTTATGCATAATTTTTTATGTTATTATTATAGTTGTATAGTATTAAGTAATTTTTCATGTAAACTACAATTACCATTATTTTTATTAATCTCTTATTATACTATAGATTATAATAATAATAAAATACAATAATTAGAAACATAACTATTTTTATTATCATTATTATATTCATATTTATAATATGCATGGTTATGAGAGTTCAAGAACTTTTATTTCATATGATATGAACACATTTTTAGAAATCTAAACACTCTATAAGATGCCGTAGCTAATTATGTTTTAGATAAACATTTGCAACGAATGTAAATAAATTTCAATTCACATTACATTATATTGAAAGTTATTTACATTCGTTGCAAATGTTTATCTAAAACATAATTAGCTACGCCATCTTATAGAGTGTTTAGATTTCTAAAAATGTGTTCATATCATATGAAATAAAAATTTTGTCATATTGTGCTTTAATTTTCCTTGTATGAGCTTCATTGGCTACAGCGGCATCGCGGCGAGTCTCACCTAGTCAAGTCAAGTGTAAAAGTTGCTCCTCTTCAATGGAGGTAATAGGGAGAAGTTTGATGGCTAGTTTTAGCGATGGAATTTCGCACTCAATGGGAAGGATTGCTTCCAAACCGTAAACCAATTGAAATGGTGTGAATCTGGTAGTAGTCCTTACTGAGGTTTGGTATGTACAAACGACAATATAGAGAAGTAAATGTTAGTCCAATTTATGGACCCCTATCATGCGTTGAAGCATAGCTTTGAGAAATTTTTTGATAGCTTCAACTTGTCCATTATTTTGATGATAATTGGGAGTGGAGTTTTCGGGTGAAAGTCCCAATTTAGCAGTTAATTTGGTCATCATATGATTCGGAAAGTGCTTCTCGTGATCCATAACTATCGCTTGTAGAACACCAAACCTAGAAATTATGTGGTTAAAGAAAAAATGCGCTTCTGTTTCACTAGTGTATTGAATATAGGCATCACTTCGGCCCACTTAGTAAAGTAGTCAACAGTGACAATGATATAACCATGCCTCTTGGTCGAATGAGGGTTATTTGTCATAAAGTAGATACCCCATTTTGCAAATGGGCCGACGACGAAAACATGATGAAATGGAGCAGGTGTAGCATGGAATTTGAAATCACATATCTGGAAAGCATGACACTTCTATACAATAAGGATACAATCACATATAATGGTGGGCTAGAAGTCACTGGTGCATAAGCTCTTTTTCACGGTAGTGTAACTAGATAAATGTCAGCCCCATGGTCTTGAGTGGAAATCATTTAGAAATTTCTCGGCCTCCTCAAGGGTGAGACACCTACGTAAAATCGTATCTATACCACAATGGTAAAGGGTGTCGCTAATAATGAGATAATTTCGGGCTTGGTACCAGATAAGTTGCTGCTCAGAGCAAGAGGTGTTAGGTCAGAAATTTTGGGTTTAGAGATAGATCAGAAAATCTACATACCATAGGTCAAATGATGATATCATAAATAATGACTCGTCAAGGATGGAATCTTCATATGTAGATTCCAATTCAATAGAAAGTAGATTGCATATTATTTCGGCGAATACTAGTGATTTATTTGACTTGGATTTGATAAATTCCAGGTCAAAATCTTGGAGAATAACTATCCATTTCTATTACTTTCCACCTAACATTTGCATGAAAATATGGATGTAATTGGGTTGCAATTTGAAATGACCATAGTCTTCTGAAGTAATATAATGGCAAAATCATTGGACGACTAGAACAACCACCAAAGCTAACATTTCAACATGAGTATACTGGATCTCACCATAATTGAGATTCTAACTTAGATAATAGATGGGATGTTTAGTTCCCATGTCATCTTCTTGGACCAACACCATAGCTATAGTAGAAATGGTGGCAGGGAGGTACAGGAAGTAATCACGCTGATACTTAGGGGGATATAAGAGATATGCTTGAAACAATACATATTTAAAGGCATCAAATAATTTCTATGCAACGTCATCCAAATGTAAGGGAATCCACTTTTTCAGTAAGTGAGGAAATCCTTTGGTCAATTCGGCCTAATTAGGAATGAACCTCCTCAACAAATTAGATTTCCCTTTGAGTCTTTATATCTGAACTAAGGAAGATGGTGCAGGAAAATCAATGATTGCATGGACTTTGAGAGGATCGAGATGAATTCCACGCTTGGAAATAAGGAAATCAAGGAGTCGACCAGAACCCACACATAACACACATTTGTGTGGGTTAAGTCAAATGTCATAGTGCCTACAATGGAGAAAATGGCCCTTAAATGCAACGAGTGATCAACACGATGTTTAGAATGAGTGTGGATATCTTCCAAATATGGTTGCATGATATGATTATTATCATGAAAAGAATAATCTAGTGCATGTTGAAACGTGGCTCCCGCATTCTTAAGCTTAAATGGGAGTTTCTTATAGGCGAAATTACCACAGGGAAAAGTGAATGATGTCTCTGGTTGGTCTTCTGGAAGAATATTGATTTCATTGTAAACCAGAATCCATCCATAAATGAATAGATCTCACAATCGACACAATCATCAACAATCTGGTCAATAAATGAGGTTGAATAGTTGTCTTTTGGACAAGCTCAATTAATATCTCAATAATCAATGCATACTCGAATCATTCCCCGTTTATTCATGAAAGGGACCACATTCGACACCCATTCAGTTAGAGGAACACGGTAGATAAAACCAGCCCGTAGGAGCTTTTCAATTTCAAATTTTATACTAGCATCCTTCTTTGGATGAACTGAATGAAGGAGTTGCCGAACATGTTTGGCATCTAGATACATTTTAATCTCATGCACCACAATGTTTGGGTCGATGCCTGAAATTTATTCGTATGTTCACGAAAAGACATCTCTAAACTCATGGAAAAGGGCTCAATAATTCTCGACTTCAGATGAAGAACAAGATGCTTCGATATAAATATTTTTGACTATTCCTGGTTTGATCAAAATATCAAGAAAGCTAGCAAGATACACATGGAAAGGTGGGTTGTAATTACTTGATGAAATGGATATTATTTCAGCCTTACTTGTAGGCAAGAATGGTTTGGAGAAGATTTATGTTCCATTATGCTGTGAGTGTGTTTATACATGTAAAAACGTGAGATGAAGGAGAATTACACGAATGTTTTAAGAGTATAACTTGTTATTGCTAGAATTTCTATACAATCACTTTGGTTTTAGAAATTGATTAGTTTGGAATGGGAGATTTTTCTAATACCTTCTATACTACTCCATCCCAAGCCCATATATATTTTATATCTCCGTAAATAACAAAATCACTATTCTCTTATAAGACATTGAATATCATAAACATACACACTCTTTTAAATCCATTGGAAAAATTAGTTATGCATAATTTTTTATGTTATTATTATAATTGTATAGTATTAAGTAATTTTGCATGTAAACTACAATTATCATTATTTTTATTAATTTCTTATATTTTAGTATAATTATTACAGATCTTCGTCAAATTTGTTACCTAAACTACCATTATCATTATTTTTATTACCCTATTATTATATTCTCAATTTTATAATTACCATTTAAAATGAAAAAATATTAGTTATTTGATATACTTATCCTATATCTATAAACTTGAAAGAATGCTCTTCTTTTAAAAATAATAAAAAGAAACCAAAAGAAAAGACAAAAGTACAATTTCCAATATCATTTAAAAGCAAAGTTCAAAGCACATAAAATCACAATTTCCGATATCATTTAAAAGCAGAGTTCAAAGCACATGACAACTAGTGTTAAATGGTACTTAAAATATTGGTTAAAGGATAATCGGTTCAAGATTTTAATAGTATTGTGAGTAAAAAGCTATGAGAAATATGTGTATGTGTTTTTCATTAAAAAAAAATTAAATATATTTTATTGAAATTATGATATTATCAATTAATTTATTTTTTCTAAATATTTTATTTATAAATTATATAAAATATTTGTTTTCGTAATTTTAATTATAAATATATTTGCATGTACAACTTTTATTTAAAATGAAATACTTATTTGAAAATTTAACCTTTTCAAAAATGACCATAAGCAAAAAAGAAAAACCAACATAAATAAATATTATTTTTTGCTCTAAAAATGTGAAAAATACTATATTAGTGTCAAAAATTTACATTAAAAACTATTATTGATAAGTAAGTTAAAAATGATATTAATGAAGAATATTTAAGTCAATTCATGTTTTAAAAAATAAATTAATTATAATTATGTCAATAGATATGCTTATTTTGGAATGGGTTTTTTATAATTCTAATTTAGTTATTCTTAATTATTAGGTGGATAATTAGGATTTAGCCTAGACATAACATTTTGAAATATTCACAGTAGCATACATAAACGAAAGGTTGAGATTTTTTCTATGTTCTTTTAATTAAATTTATGAACTAAAAAACAACATATCAACAAATACCATATTAAGTAAGTTATGATTTTTGGGCATATGGTATTGAAAGGTCATGGTATTTTAACAAAATTTATATACATATTGAGAATTCCCATAGTAAGATTAAGATAAATCTTCATAATTTAAAATTTTATTTCATATTTTTTTAATATACATATAGATAAAAATAATTCACTTATACAATATTTTTTAATTAATAATAATATTAATTTAAAACACAATTATAATTTAAATAATTATTATTAATTTTTAATTATGTAAGATGTATAAGGATACTTATAAACATTTACCAATCATTTATTACATGACTACCTTAATTAAAAGATATAAAATATTCAATGAAATGCACCATAAAAATATAAACTATATTTAATTTACATAAAACCACATACCATAAAAATCTAAAATTAAAACTATATTCATAATGAGTATGTTGTTTCACGTCTTACACATTGAGACACCAACTATTAATAATTCTTTATCATCATGGTGAACCTTAACCACGGACTCCAAGACATTTTTGCTATATTTTCTGACCAGCAACATGTTGAATCTTAACCACAACATGGTGGTTGAGAATGACCTAACAAGGACTAATAAAAGTAAGTACAAGAGGCATCTAACAGTATAGCGAAAGAGCAGTTTATGGTTTACTTCCACTCATGAAATTCTCAAAAAAATTAAAGTATGCACTTTAATCATGATGACATCGCCTACAATATTTCCATATTCCTCCTACCGCAAAATCACACATCCCATGTGTGTCTGAGACTGAATCATACACTATCTCCTATCATAAATTCATTTTTCTCCAACCTTCGAAGCACATTTTAGGCCTTGTTGCAACGTTACAAGAATTTTTGCGTCATTACTGATTTAATTGCGTGAACCTCGGGGTTGCTTGCTCCCTGACATTACGCGTGAATCATGGTTTGCACGTTTCAAATTCGCATATGCCTGAGTAGTGGTTGCGTGTGTGCCTCGGAGTTGATCAAATGTTCAAATGAATTTGAACGTAGATGCCAAGTAGTCAGCGTAGATACCAAGTAGCGGGAGCGCATTTGTCATAGGAAAGTTTCTTACATTATCTAAAAATAAAGAAACATATTATATTCTACTAATGCCACTTGGTTTGCATTACACTCCAACAATAAAATATTGGTTGATCAAACATTCAAACCACAACGGAAGTACATATATATGATGGACGGTTACAAATGAGGCAAGTGCTCGAAATATATAGCCATTGGTAAATCGCTATATATGTGTCTTTTTAACTTCATTTTACAAAATTTTCATCATCCTTTATCTATCTGAATATGTTCAGATTGGGCATCCCTGTGGTTTGAGTTTGAGTCAGTAAGTTTGTGGTTTGAGTATGGGAATGGGTTAGTTTGTGTGTGAGTTAGTAAGTCATGTCTGGTCTGGACGGATAGAGAAGGAGGGTTTTCACATTTTGGATTCATTTAGATCAATGATCCTCTTTCAGTATGGTATCCATGCCATCAAATTCCATTACATGTATATTATGTGTATGCAGTTCTATTTCATTGCCTTATTCTTTCCTTGATTGCAAATTATTCTCTTACAGGTATTTCATGTTGTTGAGAAATGTTTGAATGATACATTTCATTGAGGTTGCTATTGACGTTGGCAGAAGAAATGAGATCATTACTGAGAATCCTAATTCCAATTCCAAGTAGGACATGTAACTCTCCTTTCAATTAATTTAAACATGGATTTTAATCTTTTCTGACTCTTAATAATTTAAAATAGATTTAATTTTTCATATCCATATATGCTCCTCTTTGGCTTAATCTACGCCCTATTGTGGTGTGTTACAGAAATCATGAATCCCCAGTTCTAACTCTTCACCCTACGTACCTGTAATTCAGCTGCCTCACTCTTGGCCTTAGAAATTCTCTTTTTATTTTCTACAATTCTAACACAATTCCTTTGTAGAGCCATTGATGTTATAAGTCTCTAAATATTTGAATCTTTTCTTTGTGTCTTACTTGATTTAGACTCAAAATTCTCACAGTATGAGTTGAAATATTTTGTAACAGATCATCGTTAGAATTTGTAAATATTGAAAATTTTTCTAATTTTGGATGCCCTTTTAGGTCCCCACATCCTTGGTTTCTCAGTGTCCCTGAAACCCAAAAGATAATTTTCTCCCTTCTTAACAATTACCATGACCAAGTTCAAGACATAAAGATCAGGGCTAACAATGCATCCCCTAATAAACCTTTGTCTCCTCTCACCATTATGCCTTGCATATCCATGGAAGCAGGGGGTGCCTTTGCGAAATAACAAGTGTACATGAAATGGAGTAAGAATTCCTTGTTTCATGGGAAAACCTTGTTTATCACATCCTACCATAATTTTAAAGCCATATCCCTTGAAATCCTCTCCAAGGGCATAAGTATTAACCTCCTTATATATGAAATCCTCTTATCATACAATGCATGCAATTTTTTATCATCATCTATCTCCACCTTCCTCTGCTATCCTACAATCATATTCGATCTCCATTTATAGTTACATAGCGAGACAAATAGCCTACGTAGGAAGAAAATTTTGGAGTTCCGGAGGAAGAGAGGACACCAAGATGGGACATGATTTCCGAGGCAATGGTGGAAAAAAAAAAGGGTAATTGGTTTTCCAAAACAACATAGAAAACATAGGCTAAGCCCCCTCTGCACATATCCAACCCTACACATCCGCCTCCCCTAAATTTACATTTCCCCTTACCTTACTTCATAAATTTTCATTTATTTTACATTTTGGAATTTTGACTATCTCTGTTTTAGTGTCTGACACTACGATACCTTAACTGGGTTAGGGTTTTGATGCCATTTTTACTGAGATATTACAAAATTATGATGGATATGATTATACATACAATCATCTAGCATGGGTTCACTCTTTTTTCATTAGTATACGAGACTTATGGATCATTGTACATGTAATGTTAGCTTAAGTGTTGAGCATGGGTATGCCTCCCTCAGTAAAGATATCATGATGAAAATGTATTGTAATATATGATGGCCTCGACGAGCTGTTATTGACGCAGACTTGTCACAAGGTAAAGCACTTAAGTCATCAATTAATGTTTATAATTTTTCACTTCAGAGGGGAATTTTTTATAGGCCATTTTGTCGGTTCTGGTAAATAGGCCTACAAACTAGATCAATCCACATCCATGAACATGTTGTGATCATCCCTACACAAATCCCTAAGCATGACCTTTCCAAATGCCTGATTTTATGGGTCATTAGGGGAATTTTGAGGTCTAAAATGGACCTCCAAAGGAAATTATAAAATAATAGTAGAAATAAGAAAATAAGATTTGATTACATCATCAACTTTTAGAGGGAAAATATAAAAAACTAATTTTTCAACTCGTATTTTGAACTTATATCCCTAAGGTTTTAATCAAATTTCAAGCAAGAATACTCGTTGGATGCAAATTTTAATTAAACATCCAAGGAGTAACCATGTTGCATACTTTTGAAGAAATCTACTAAATGAAAAATGAGAAATACATGAAAAACATCATTAAACGTGATTGCAATCATGTTTTATTGCAATCATGTTTTTCATGTATTTCTCATTTTTCGTGTAGCAAGTTCCATCAAAACTATGCAACATGGGTACTCCTTGGATGAGGAATTAAATTTTGCATCAAACGAGTACTCCCACTCGAAATTTGAGTAAAACCTTAGGGAGATAAGTCTAAAATACGAGTTGAAAAAATAGTTTTATTATTTTATTATTTTTTTAATCTTTTTAATTTTTTACTCCAAAAATGGTGAATACTCCCCCATGGTTGACATCATCATCTTGAATCCTATTGGTTCTCATCAAGTTTATTTTGGTTGTACATTTTTCTTAGGAGGCCCATTTTAGACCTCAAAATTTCCCTAACGCTAACTACTCCAAATCAATGCTTTTAAGCCCTAGTGCACCCTACCCCTTTAGAGATCTGCGTTCAACAACAGGTTTCTCCTTAGTGCACTAGTGCTAATCAACAAAAACTTTCTCCTTGTTGGGGGTGCATTGATTTATAATTTTAGGAAAATTAAAAATAATCCTGAAGCGTCCTCTTCCAAATATTCCAGGAGTTGTTTTAACCATTTACCTTAGATAAGAAGATCGAATCCTATATAATCATACTTTGGATATGTCACCTCTTATCCCTTGAGCTCATCTTTCCCTCTTAAGTTGATCTCAAGCCTAGATTGATAAATGGATAAGAATTACTAAACTACCACACTCTCCTATAAATTTACTTCCACCCACAATATCAGGGTTTGCTTTTGGATATTGATGAGGCTATCATGTTTCTATCTTGAATCTAAAAGAGTCAACATCTTCAGGCGTTAGGGTGACATTGAGATGTGCTTTGTGACTAGGAAGGATGAGTCAACTTGGGGAGATCTATACAAGATCATCTTCTATTCTTGCTTGTAAATTCTCTCCTATTTCTATTAATACAAAGAGTATCATTTTTTCCTTTATGTGTTGTATTACATTTACATTCATGTATTTCAATGCCTCGTTGATTCATTAAAAAAAGTAATTGAATTATGTTACGTATATTTTGTACAGCCTTGGCTCATTTTGGTTACATGTGCAGGTTCTAATTATAGCAATCAAAGCTATGATTGGAGCTTATAATCCAAGAGGAAAATAAAGCTTGCGACATATTCGAAGTAGGTCTCTTTCCCATATTTCAATTTTTCTAAATAAAACTCTATATTCTTTGTTTTATGTTGTTCTATACAAATCCAATAGGTCTAGGGAAGATAGTTTTGTCTACTACCGTAAATTCTGCATAATAGATGGATTCCATGGAGTTAATTGTATCGAGGCTCTAACATAATTTCGTTCTGTGTATATTGTTTATTTTCTATCGTATGCTATTGTATGGTGTTAGCCACTAGTATAATATGAATTCCCACTTCCCCAGTCTTTGTTTTTAGACACATGAAAGTAATGTACATTTGTCTATTTACTCGTTAATATAAATATGATATCTCGAAGAGTTTTATTCTAGATTTATGATCTTGATGTTTAAATGCTTTGTGTTGATGGTCAATGTTATGACTCTATTGTGAGCAAGCACAAAATGTTTGGTTATTTTTAGTGTGAATATTTTATCTATTGTAAATAATTTTTCCATTATATAAGAAAAAAAACCCTATTTTTTGTTATTTCTATGTCGAAACTAGTTCTCCGAAAATACAATTAAGGCCTATTGGGCAACAAAATATCTGTCTAAACTATGTGCTATGTGAGAAAAATTTTTATTATAATTTCTACGAATATATGAATTCATATTTGTTCAATGGGATTTTCTGCAACATATGGAAAATATACTAGCCTAGGTTGGGTCATCTTGAGCCAAAACTATCTCGTATTCTCGTGTCTCCTTATATAACCTTTAAGGTTCTGCAAACCCATCAACGTACCTTTGGTAAGACCTCATTTTATTAGAGACATTGATAATGCCAGTATCTATGGGGGTTTTATTGGAAATTTGTCTAACCCTAGGCCATTCCTCCCATGTGCCAACATTTTTCCTTGGATACCTCTAACCTCAAGTTCCTTTTCTTCTAAGGGAAATTGTCATGTAAAAATATTGAAAATTGAGGGTTATTCTTCCCATTGATTATAGTCATTAGACCCCTAATACATCATCAACACCACCCATTTAGACTTCAATAATGAGATTATTCACTAAAAACTTCCCCATATTCAACTTAATATCCATCAATTTATGGTACCTCCATCTCTAATCATTACTTGAAATTTGGGTGATGAATATACAAAAATAATTGAGAAGTTTTGCTAATTTGTAATTGATGAAGTTATGAGTAGTACCTTTATCTTTTTCTTATTGATATATCCTTAAATCTTGAGGGTCTTGTGGAGTACTGATGTTGATCAGAATCCGGATTAGGTGTAAAAATTTTCTGAAAATTCAAAGTTTTCATAATCAGAGCAAACTAGAATGATTGGATCTAGCTCGTCACAAGAATCCGGTGCAATTCGTTTCACTCAAAATGGAGTCTGTATGAGGAAGTTAGAGCCCGCTGACCACCATTCAAAACATGCAAATTTTCAAAAAAAATGGTCAAATAGGGTCAAAGGCTATAAATTTGGGTTTTCCTCCATTTCGTTCAATCACACTCTTGCAAGTGTCACTGTAGTATTCACAAGTCAAGGTTTGAAAGTGGTTTTTTTTTTAAGTTTTTCTCCTAAGGTTGAATTAGGATTTTTTTTAATCAATTGACTGCCCAAATAGAGGCTAAATGTGGTGCATCCAGGGGCCGCCACGTGCCCCCTGTGGTGGAACCTCACCAACAGGCGAAATTTTGTTTTTATATGCTAAGGTTGGAAATACATTTTATCAAAGTCCAAGTTTATTCAATATGGTGGCATATTAATTTTTATGACAAGGCTGAACTGTGGTATTGTGGGTGCATTTAATTTATATGCTAAGGTTTGGGAAATTACATATATGGCACATAACCCATAGTCCAAAGTTATATATATGGTGGAGAAATATATTATTGGGCGCATTTGTTTTATTTTACAAAATCCAAATGCCATAGTCTCGGCGCATGGCAGAATATATATATGGAATGGGTGGAGGTCAAGACTCAACCCCACTGTTAGCCCCCTATGCATTTTTTGACAAGAAAACAGGGGGCTAAATTGTTTTTGAGCCTTCAAGGAATGCATTTCCTCTGAAAACTCATCATCCTTGAAGCCTCCTTACACCCTTTTCCCTTTGAAGAATCCTCACTCCTATTTCCAGTTAAAAAGCCTCTTTGTTGTAAAGAAGAATGCCCATTGAAGGCCTTGTCCCTCTTATCTCATCACCATTTAAACCTCTGTTTCTTCACATTTTTCCCCTCCCTTAATTCCTCATTAACCCCTTAAAATCACCCTAACTCCCATTTTAAGCCTTATAATACCTTTATTTGGTCTTAAACACTCTTTATTCCTTCTATCGAAACCCCTTTTAAGCCTTAAAAGGCCCTCTTTTTAGCTTAAAATCATCCATTTAACATATTACAGGCTTAGCCCCTCTCAACCCAGCCCCTTAAACCACTTCCCCATATGCCTTGCACCCAGGACCAAGTGCTTAAGCCCCGGGTGCTTATCGCAATCAGAGCGATCAATGTGGGCGCAATCCTTTGCAAACCCGATTTTCTCTGACGCGATGGTGTTATGGTCTGTGGAGTGCAGGTGTAATACCCGTCATCGATCTATATAGATCTGACGGTCTGAGCAAGTCCTATCGCACCCATCGCCCCGATCCTTTCACCCCTCTGATGCTCATCTCCACCGTTGATTCGTTGTCGGATCGGACGGCCATCGCATCCCCTCTCCGATTGCAATCGCAACTTTTAAAGCGTGTCACCCGCTACACTCCCTGATTTTGATCTTTCGATTGTAATCTCTGCCGTCGATTTCCCTTAATCCAACGACCCTTATTTCTCCCGCTCCAATCCTTTACCCCCGTCCTTCTCCCTGCCGATTGAATCTTCGCCGTCAATCTTGTTCTAAATCGGACAGCTGGTGCTCAATCGCGCATCGCCAATCGCAAGTTCTTAACTGTGTCACCCTCGGCATCCCCTGATTGCGATCCTCTAATCCAATCGTGACCATCCGTTCAAACAAAATCTACGGCTCACATTACATTGCCTCCCCATCCATATTTCTTCTTCGAAACCTCCTCTAACTTCGTTGCTTAATCACCACCGTTGATCTCCTCCTGAGATCCAACGGTTCATATCTAATCACCCTCCACCCATGCCAGGTCCCACTAGTTCCTCAACCCATTTCATTGCATTTCCATGCTTTTCCCTTTGTATTTTGATTCAAAGGCTCTGACCTCATTTGCTTCTGTCGTGCCACCATTCCTCCAAGCCTTCCATAGCATTGCTTCCCACCCACTCCCCTGGATTTCATAACGAATTTATTGCATTGTACAATGATAATAGAGTGGTCATTTCAATCTGTCTCTACAATCACAGCCAGTGTGATTCGGAATATAGAGAGGCCATCATAGCAGTGGCCAGTGAAACAGCAAAAACAGATTAGAGGGATTTGGGCCTGTTAATTGCATATTCAATACCTAATCCTGTGATCAAAGGATGAAGGCGCAGCTGGAAGACTAAGCACACGAAATGGCCATATCTGTGTTTAATGTCGGCAGAGCACCGCTTCTCCAAAAGTAAACCTTCCACTAAAGTCTCCATGCCTCCTCGAGCCCAGAAACAGTTAATTACCCTGACATAAGCTTCTTAAAATAATGTCAGAAATCAGTTATGAGGTATGGGGAGACCTACAGACCTTTCTACCCATGTTGCTTATTTCAAAAGGCTACCACAGAGTACCATCAGTCGGATTTCTTCCGAAGAACATACCTGAAGTTATTAACAAGACTTCTGGACTCAGAGTACATACAGATAATGAAGAGCCATTTTGCGGAATGGGCATTTGATCTTCCTCTCCTCTGTCATAATGAAACAATTAAGTTTATATATACTCCTGCTATTACTCATTCTCCTATAAGAATCCCCAAGAACATATTGTAAAAGGGTTGGGTCGTTGTTGATGTTGTTGTACTTGTAGGGATTCATTTGACTGTTAGAACAGTCTTGGGAGGGAGTAGCAAAGTAGTTTGTAATGTAGTAGGCTGGGTGGAGAAGGTTTAGACTGTGATCAGCCATTGAGCTCAGTGTATGTGACTGGTTTTGCATCAATTAATCAAGAAACTTCACAGGATCCTGGTCTATTACTATGGGTGATGTTTTTCTTATCATGTTGTTTTACTACATTATCATGCTATTCATTGGTCTTCAAGTACGCATCAGAAATTTGGCATAGGATTTACCCTCGCATGGTACCCTATGTTTCTGCTCTCCCTACCTTCAATGTTTTCCGCTGATTGTGAATCTAAGAGAAAATTCATGTGGTTTAACCAGTGTAGCAGATGTTATTTCCTACTAGCTGATGTATGAACTCAGAGCTTGTTGCTTGGATGTTTCTTGTTGTTGTCAAAGCAGGGAAGGTTAAAATTCCTTCTCCGATCTGTAGACTCTAGCTTTGTGTCAAACTTATCTCTTTTTTTTCCTTGGAGCATGCTAAAGCAGACCTGGAGTTAAATGACCTCTGGTCTGATCTATAAGCTGCCCCTTTGCCCCTCCATTGAGAGTTGCCTTTGAGTATGTCAAAGTAGGCCTGGAGTTAAATGACCTCTGACCTGATCTCCAGACAGAAATCGGGTTGCTTTCCTTCTTTCACCTTCAATCCTTAATGTCCCATTCCACCATCTATCTCAGAAGATCCTTTAGTATAGATGACTTTCCCTATGAAATCCTTGGCCAGGTTGTTTGCAAGTAATCTCCTTTCATGACTCCATAGCCCAATGGATGGCACTTTCCTAGCCTATTCTCTTTTGCCGAAATGTCCTACTCCTCTGCTCCTTATTTCCCATTACCGTCTGAGTCTCTGATCCTATGGCCCAACCGATAACCGATCCAATAATTTTAAACCCCCCTTGTGCTTCATACCTAGCCTAACATCTTCTATTGAGCTTCAAAGATATATCATTCTTTGCTTTATTTGGAGAGATCCCTCTCCAGGTCCAGGAGGGCTAGATCCTAGGGCCCCAAAGTGGTTGTGATGTTTTCCAGTCTTTTGGTCTTGCCAATCTGGCCAAAACACTGGAACCCCAACATAATGGAGACTCCACTGGGGACAAATCTAAGAGTCCACAACTGCTAACATTGGTTTGTGACCCATTGTCATCGCCAACATAATGGCGACTCCATTGGGGAACAAGACCACTTAGCCTAGATTGGATTTTAATTGCTAATGGTGGACAACAGCCTTCTCCTAACAGTCAAATTCATCCACCTGGCGACTCCACACTCCATAACTCCCGCAAGACCAAATGACTCCACTGGTAGAAGACTCTGAACTAGTTGAGAAGACGCAGTGACCATCTTTGCAGAAACATGGATCCAGACATGGACAGAGATACAAATCTAGATACTTTGTGTGATCAATTAAATGGAATAGCAGACATGCTTGGCAAATTTCTGGAGATGTATATGGCTAATCTGAATGAAAATGATGATTATTTAGAACAGCCCACACCTCTTCCAGAACAAGAACAAACTCAAGACCTATATATTGAGAAAGACATGTATGATGCTCTAGAATCTATAGAAGATGAAGAGGAAAGTGATCAGAAACCACCTGATTGCCTATCTATGTCTTGTACTATGCTAACTAGAGAATATCATGACCTATTGGCAAAGGCTAATAGGGAATGCTGCTTTGAGGAAACAAGAGACCACATAGAGGATGCAGAATCTGATGTGGAAGAAGAAACCACTCATGAGCCTTGTAGTCTAACCGAGTATCATCAAGTTCATGAGGATTGGTTTGAATCAGAAAGAGATCAAGAAACATCAGAAGATCCTCAAGATTTCCCTGCAAGCACAACTGAAGATATTCTAGAAGAGGTTCAAGAAGACATCCTGCCTTCAAATCAGCTAATACAAGAAACACAGAGTTTTTGCACTTCTACTCAAAGAACCACAAGAAAATCTTCCCCTTTGACAGAAGAAGAGATTGATCATATATTAA
The DNA here is from genome assembly GCA_034641835.2 of Pinus albicaulis. NCBI lineage: Eukaryota > Viridiplantae > Streptophyta > Pinopsida > Pinales > Pinaceae > Pinus > Pinus albicaulis. Next base: position 658,791,719 of record CM076578.1, read on the forward strand.
ATCAGCAGTCCACCTCTTAGGTCTTTTATAGAAAACACACTCCTTCTCATTCGTCTCCTGAGTTTGATTGTACGGATCCATAAAGCTCCTCTGTAAATCAGAATGAAGAAAGACCTGCTGAGCGTCTTGAATGGTTGACTTGGTTGAGCCAACCTATTTATGACACTGATGGGGAGAGCTACAACAGTATAATAGCAGATGAAGATTCCTTGAATCTTCATTCTGATTTACCACAGATCATCAGTAAGACTGGAAACCAGCAGCCTTCCTTTTCAGAAAATGAGGAGGAAAGAAAAGAAGAGATTCTTGAGCATGATGAAAGCAAGGTGCCTTCTCTTGAAAAAGAGGAAGCAATGGAACAAGCCCCTGCTCAAGAATACATAGATCTTTTCACGGAGCTCGGCCCAACAAAGCCGAATATATCAGAGCTTTGAGAGGACTCAGCTGTTATATATGATGAGTCCTCCAGTTCAGAAGATGAAGGAGAAACTCTTTCTCAAGAGAGTCTTGTTCTTGATCCAGCGGAGGAATAAGAAATATTGGTTGAAGCTTGCCTACCAAATATCCATAACCAGGTATCATTTCATGATCCTTATGTCCATTTCTTGCAAAAATTTGAAGAAGGATCAAAGGTCTTTTTGACTAGCATGTTGCAGACAGAAAGAAATTTTTTTAAAGCTGCTATTGTGGAACAAGAAGAGTGGGAGCAACCCTGCCTATCCAGCCTACTCAAGGAGCTAAGAAGAATAAACCAGTCATGGGATCACTTAATGGACTGGTTGCATTGGAAGACAATGTTTGTAAGCTAGACTTGTAAATAGTCCAGTTAGAGTAGGGTAGGTAGGAAAAGCCCAATAAAGCTCAGTCTATGAGCATTCAGTCAGTAGTTTTGAATTTTTTCAAATTTTTCAGTCCATGAGCAATTTTTTCTTTATGCCATGGCCCATAGCAAGTCAGACAGTCTAATCCTGGCTTGACTGTTTTTCAATTTCTGTCTTAGAATGTAGAGAAGAAATCTGCCAGAAATTTTAATCCTAGCAGATATAGATTAGATAGAGAAGCTATGAGACCAACTATCTAATCTGGTCTCATGGAGTGATAAGGGTATAAATAGAATAGGTTTATGTTCCTATTTGTAAAAAATTGATGATGTAAAGGGTCTGCAAGTCCAAATGCACCCAGAAGAAAAAAGGTTAGGACTATAGTCTAGGTAGGTAGTTTTTTGGGAGAATGTTTACTGTTGATATGATTTCTTCATGATTTGTGGCAGCTGATTAAAGAAAAGAAAAGGATGTGTCAAGTACCAAGCATCTGGCCTACTCCAAATATCATTCTCTGAATTCTTCACTCCTTCAAGAAGAAGCCATCCCCATGTGGAGCCACTGTTAGCCCCCTATGAATTTTTTGACAAGCAAACAGAGGGCTAAATTGTTTTTGAGCCTTCAAGGAATGGATTTCCTCTGAAAACTCATCATCCTTGAAGCCTCCTTGCACCTTTTTCTCTTTGAAGAATCCTCACTGTTGTTTCCGGTTAAAAATCCTCTCTGTTGTAAAGAAGAATGCCCAAAAAGGCCTTGTCCCTCTTATCTCATCACCATTTAAACCTCTGTTTCTTCTCCTTTTTCCCCTCCCTTAATTCCTCATTAACCCCTTAAAATCACCCTAACTCCCATTTTAAGCCTTATAATACCTTTATTCGGTCTTAAACACTCTTTATTCCTTCTATCGAAACCCCTTTTAAGCCTTAAAAAGCCCTCTTTTTGGCTTAAAATCATCCATTTAACATATTACAGGCTTAGCCCCTCTCGGCCCAACCCCTTAAACCACTTCCCCATATTCCCTGCGCCCAGGACCAAGCGCTTAAGCCCTAGGTGCTTATCGCAATCGGAGCGATCAATGTGGGCGCAATCCTTTGCAAACCCGATTTTCTCTGACGCGATGGTGTTATGGTCTCTGGAGCACAGGGGTAATACCCGTCGTCGATCTATACGGATCCGACAGTCTACGCAAGTCCTATCACGCCCATCGCCCTGATCCTTTCACCCCTCTGATGCTCATCTCCACCGTTGATTCGCTGTCGGATTGGATGGCCATCCCATCTCCGCTCTGATCGCAATCGCAACTTTTAGAGTGTGCCGCCCGCTACACTCCCTGATTGCGATCTTCTGATTGTAATCTTCGTTGTCTATTTCCCTTAATCCAACGGCCCTTATTTCTCCCGCTCTGCTCCTTTACCCCCGTTTGTCTCCCCACCGATTGAATCTCCGTCGTCGATCTTGTTCCAGATCGGACGGCTAGTGCTTAATCGCGCGTCGCCAATCGCAAGTTTTTAACTGTGTCACCCTCGGCATCCCCCGATTGCGATCCTCCAATCCAATCGTGACTGTCCGTTCAAAAAAAATCTACGGCTCACATTGCATCGCCTCCCCATCCATATTTCTTCTTCGAAACCTCCTCTAACTTCATCGCTTAATCACCACCGTTGATCTCCTCCTGAGATCCAACGGTTCATATCTAATCGCCCTCCACCCATGTCGGGTCCCACTAGTTCCTCATCCCATTTCATTGCATTTATGTGCTTTTCCCTTTGTATTTCGATTCAAAGGCTCTAACCTCATTTTCTTTTGTCATGCCACCATTCCTCCAGGCCTTCCACAGCATTGCTTCCCACCCACTCCCCTGGATTTCATAACGAATTTATTGCATTGTACAGGGATTACAGAGCGGTCATTTCACTCTATCTCTACAATCACAGCCAGTGTGATTCAGAATACAAAGAGGCCATCACAGCATTGGCCAGAGAAACAGCAAAAATGGATTAGAGGGATTTGGGCCTGTTAATTTCATATTCAATACCTAATCCCGTGATCAAAGGATGAAGGTGCATTTGGAAGACTAAGCACACGAAACGGCCATATCTATGTTTAATGTCGGCAGAGCACCGCTTCTCCAAAAGTACACCTTCCACTGAAGTCTCCATGCCTCCTCGAGCACAGAAACAGTTAATTACTCTGACATAATCTTGTTAAAATACTGTTAGAAAGCAGTTATGAGGTATGGGGAGACTTGCAGACCTTTCTACCCATGTTTCTTATTTCAGAAGGCTACCACAGAGTACCATCAGTCGGATTTCTTCCGAAGAACATGCTTGAAGTTATTAATAAGACTTATGGACCATACTTCAGAGTACATACAGTTAATGAAGAGCCATTTTGCGGAATGGGCATTCGACCTTCCTCTCCTCTATCATAATGAAACAACTAAGTTTACATCTACTCCTGCTATTACTCATTCTCCTATAAGAATCCCCAAGAACATATTGTAAAAGGGTTGGGTTGTTGTTGTTGCTGTTGTAGTTGTAGGGATTCATTTGACTGTTAGAACAGTCTTGGGAGTGAGTAGAAAAGTAGTTTGTAATGTAGTAGGCTGGGAGGAGAAGGTTTGGACTGTGATGAAACATTGAGCTCAGTGTATGTGACTGGTTTCACATCAATTAATCAAGCAATTTCACAGGATCCTGGTCTATTACTACAGGTGATGTTTTTCTTATCATGTTGTTTTACTACATTTTCCTGTTGTTCATTGGTCATCTGGTACGCATCAGAAATCTGGCATAGGATTTACCCTTGCATGGTACCCTATGCTTCTGCTCTCCCTACCTTCAATGTTTTCTGCTGATTGCGAATCTAAGAGCAAATTCGTGTGGTTTAACCAGTGTAGCAGATGTTATTTCCTGCTAGCTGATGTATGAACTCGGAGGTTGCTTCTTGGATGTTTCTTGTTGGTGTCAAAGAAGGGAAGGTTAAAAGTCCTTCTCCGATCTATAGACTCTAGCTTTGTGTCAAAATTATCTCTGTTTTTCCCTTGGAGCATGCTAAAGCAGACCTGGAGTTAAATGACCTATGGTCCGATCTATAAGCCGCCCCTTTGCCCCTCCATTGAGAGTTGCCTTTGAGTATGTCAAAGCAGGCCTGGAGTTAAATGACCTCTGACCTGATCTCCAGACAGAAATCGGGTTGCTTTCCTTCTTTCACCTTCAATCCTTATGTCCCATTCCACCATCTATCTCAGAAGATCCTTTAGTATATATGACTTTCCCTATGAAATCCTTGGCTAAGTTGTTTGCAAGTAATCTCCTTTCATGACTCCATAGCCCAATGGATGGCACTTTCCTAACCTATTCTCTTTTGCCGAAATGTCCTACTCCTCTGCTCCTTGTTTCCCATTACCTTCTCAGCCTCTGATCCTATGACCCAACCGATAACCGATCCAATCATTTTAAACCCCCATTATGCTTCATACCTAGCCTAACATCTTGTCTTGAGCTTCAAAGATATATCATTCTTTGCTTTATTTGGAGAGATCCCTCTCCGGGTCCAGGAGGGCTAGATCCTAGGGCCCCAAAGTGGTTGTGATGTTGTCCAGTCTTTTGGTCTTGCCAATCTGGCCAAAACACTTGAACCCCAACACCCACGACCTCCCCCACAACATCATTGAGCCTTACTACTCCACCACAGCCTTTGGTTCTTAATAACCTATGCTCCTGACTACCATTTATTGTTATATGGTTGCAGCGATGGGGGTATGGAGGGGGCTAGTCCCACGGGCCAGGCCCCTCCCCATGCGACCATTCCACCATAACCAACGATGTGGAGTTTGATTAAGAGCGTATATTAACGTGTTGAATGGAGTTTAATTAAACCCATGATTCATGTTTAGCACTAATTCTATTTGCTAACGCGCCAGTTTGAAAACGTGCTTAGTGCGCCATTATCCACAGATTAATCTAGATTTAAATTTAATTAATTGAAGTTAATTTGGCAGTGAATTCGACGGAATCTGCTAAGTTCAACGGACCTCCATAATTAGCGACCTTAACTGGAGTCCTCTCCGATTTTAGAGGCAGTTTACTAGGAAAAATTGATTGAGGCCTATCTAGAGAATTTTTCGACCAATTTTGGCTCAGTAAGAGTCATTGCTAGCATATTGGCATGCTTTGAATCCATTGGTACATGTTTCAGAGGAAAAGGAGAAATTATAAAGGTTTTTTTGTCACTTTGAAGAAAAGAGAAGGCTAGGGCCACCGAGAGGGAAGGATTGAGAGGAAGAAGAGTCATTATTAGATCATTTTGTTTCTCTGAACATAATGGAATAGGTTGCAAAGGTTTTGGAGTACTTTTGAAAGTGTTTTTTCCACTTTGAATATTAAAGAAGCCCACGGCCACTAGGATGGGAGGTCAAGCCTATATCAGCTGGAAACCATTTTCACAGATTGAATAATCATTCTTGAGGTTTTTGGGTCTTATGAAGCTAATGGAGTAGTTGCAAAGCCATTGGAGCACTGCAAGTGCATGTAATCATAAATTTCACCATTAATTCCAAGAGGGCCTAACTAGCTGAAGCAGGTTCATGGAGATGTAGCACAAGAGGGGTGAACTTTGTTATCAGCCATTATGTAATGTGATTTTTGTGTGTTATTTCTCTGCATTTTGTTTTTTGTACATGAGTTTTTAAAAGCTACTTAACTCTTAAATTTCTCACAAAAGACACATAAAACTTGACACATAAACCCCTTCACAATTTTTTAACTTGAGACGATCCTAAACACATTTTTTTTCACTGATGAGGGAGCTAGCACAGGACAAATTTTTTTCCCATATTCAAATCAAGTTGGTATCAGAGCAAAGTTTAGCTCATTTTAGCCAAGGTTAGCTAGAAGAATGAGCTATTGGTTTTGAATTTGTGCAAGGAGAATTTAACTATGTACAATTTTATGTGTGAAGGAGAACGTCAAGATTGAGAGCTCAGTTCTCAAATCACAACGAAGAAGCTTTGTGTGCATTTCAGGGCCGATGTAAGCTTCATTAAGCATTGTTTCTAGTCAACTTCTTTAGCAAAAATCTTTGATAAAGAGATGTTGGAGAAGCTCTACATCATGAATGATAGGGTGAAAGATATGTATGAAATAACAGGGATATCATTATACTTCAATAGAAGTTGATTTCCATGGAGGAGGAGAAGCAAGAGCTTCTTGAAAATATGCATGAGATGGAGACTCAGCTCCATGTTGTAAATGAAAACCTAGGAAGGATGCATGAGATGGAGACTTAGCTCCATGATGCCAAGGAAACCTTAGCCAAGCATGTGCTTGAAAATAAGCATGAAATTGAATTTTATCTTCAATTTCCTCTCAAGATGAATGTGTAGGTGCTTTTTAAAGACACACTAGAGGAATAGAGTCCAAATTATTGATGAAAATGGGCTATGAAGGTACGGGGTTAGGCAAACATGCACAAGGAATTGTTGAGACAATTGTTGTTCAGGAAAGGCCTAAGCATTTGGGTCTTGGTTATGGACAACATGATGGAGAATGATCCAAAGCCAAGGAGGCACATGAAGGTGTTCCAATAAGGACTTTCATTTCATGTTCATTACCTCAATCTTGTGAAGATTGTGTTCATGAGGAATGCAAAATTTTTACACCCACTTTGCAAGAATATTCTCATAAGCATGCAGCTAATGAGAATGGTGAACAAGAGGATGTTGAAAGCTCTAAACACATTGAATGTATTGTTGGCATTATGAAGAGAGAGACTACCTCATCAAATTCATCTCCTCAAGAGGCGAAAAAGGTGAATTTTCAAGGTATAAATTTGTCTTTAATCAACTTTATTTTGATTATGATAAACATGGAAAATTATCACATAATATTTGGAGAAATTTTTCATGTTCCTTTTGTGGTTTGAATAACCATAATGTTTCAAGATGTTGGAAGAAGATAGTCATGCACATGAAACTTTTAAAACAAAGGAGGCAGTAAGCCAAAGCTCCATTGGACAAAGAAAACCATGTTGAAAAGAAGATGCAATTGTTTTTCACTCATTTCCATACGCAAGGTCATATTGTAGACGAGTGTTGGAATTTGTATCCAGCAAGTCAACCACGACATTTGAAGAAGGTGGAAAGAGATCTTGAAAGGAATGGAAAAGAGGATTCCATAATCGATGTGGGTTAGGATGATTCACATAATGATGTGCAACTGAAAGAAGTGTCATTGAAATGCTTTGGTAAGTGATGGTTAGATCTCTTATACAATTAAGGCTTTGCACGTCTTTTGATGATTGAATGCAACTATTTTCTGTTGAAAGTATGTTTCATGTTTATGCCAAGAAGGTGTTTGAAAGTGGATTATGTTGACTCACTTTTTTTATCATGTATGTATGTCAACTTGAGAGTGTTGATCATTTTCACATGCATAAGTGTCTACTTGTGTGGGTCGATTGATTGAAGATGCTTGAGTGTCAAATTGTGTTTGGTCGATGAGTTTGACACCAATATGTAAGAGTACATGGTGATGTTCACATGATGTGAAATTTTTTTCTTTTAAGGAGAAAAAGGATATGTCGACAAGTTATGTTTCTTTCATGGTGTGTTTTTCAGATTTATGGTTGTGTTTGTGACAAGATGTCGTAGGATTTTGGGAAGGTCCACTCTTGAGAAAGAGGCTCATGATTAGCCTTCATTCTCAAATCCATGGCATGAGAAGCATGTCAAACTGGAGGATGATGTAAAGAGGGACAAGATGCTAAAAATATTGCAGCCAAGAAGTTTGCAGCCATTGTAGACCATTTTATGTGTTGACGCCAAGAAGAGAAGGAGATGGCGCATGCATTCTTCTAGATGTGGAATTTGGAACCATGGAATCAATAGATGGGTCATTTGTTTTCTTATTATTACTGATGTGGAACTCATTTTTTTAGTTCACTCATATGGGCTTCACCTGGAAAAGTGGTTTCCAAGGAGAAGCTTGCATCGAATGCATGTTTGTGCAAAGGAGGAACATGATTCTCAGGGGGAAGGCCATCAGTTATTTTTCCAAGCACCGAGTGATCGATTTGGTACAAAAAAGTGTTTTACCAGTCAATAAGCAACTAGAAAGAGTTGGATTGTTTCAACAACAAAAGGAGGAGATTAGATGAAGCACCAAGCCATTTGCAAGGCAAGGCTTTTCAGTGAACCCAAGTGGTTGTCATGGTGATTTTTTCAAGTAGAACCAAGATGATAGAACTTGGGAAAAAGAAGAGTATTTATCTCTCATGAGATAACCATATTTTATGGGTCCAAAAGGATGTCAATGGGAAGGAGTGATTAGAATCTGGATTAGGGGAAAAAATTTGCCAAAAATTCAAAATTCTCATAATCACACCAAACTAGAGCAAATGGATCTATCCCATCACCAGGAATCCGACACAGTTTGTTTCACTCAAAACAGAGTCCGTATGAGGAAGTTAGAGCCTGTTGACCGTCATTTGAAAAAGGCAAATTTTCAAAAAAATTGGTCAAATAGGGTCAAAGGCTATAAATTTGGGTTTTCATCCATTTCACCCAATCACACTGTGACAAGTGTCACCGCAGTATTCACCTATCAAGGTTTGAAAGTGATTTTATTTTAAGTTTTCCTCCTAAGGTTGAATTCGATTTTTTTTTAATGGATGGACAACCCAACCATAGGTTGATACGTGTTGCAGCCAAGGTGGCCACATGCCTCCTCTGGTGGACCCTCTCCAATGGGTGAAATTTCATTTTTTTATGCTATGGTTGGAAATAAATTTTATCAAAGTCGGAGTTTATTATATGTGGTGGCATATTAATTTTTATAACAAGGCTTAACTATGGTATGGTGGGTGCATTTAATTTAAATTCTAAGGTTTGGGACATTACATATATGGAGCATAATCCATAGTTCGAAGTTATATATATGGCGGAGAAATATATTATTGGGCGCATTTTTTTTATTTTAAAAAGTTCAAATACCATATTCCGAGAGCCTGGGAAAATATATATATGGAATGGGCGGAGGTCAGGGCTCGACCCCATGACCTCCCCCACAACAGTGCTCAGCCTTATCACTCCACCGTGACCTTTGGTTCTTAATAACCTATGCTCCTGACTACCATTTATTATTGTATGGTTGCAGTGGCAGGGGTATGGAGGGGGCCAGCCCTACGGGCTAACCCCCTCTCCATGCGACCAATCCACCATAACCAACAACACAGTGTTCTATTAAGAGAAAATATTAACGTTTTAAATGGATTTTAATTAAAGCAATGATCCATGTTTAGCACTAATTCCGTTTGCTAATGCGTTAGTTTTAAAATGTGCTTAGTGTGCCATTATCCACAAATTAATCCAGTTTTAATTTTAATTAATTGCAGTTAAGTTGGCGGTGAATTCGGCAGAGTCTGCCAAGTTCAGTGGACCTCCATAATTGGCAGCCTTAACTGGAGTCCTCTCGAGTTTTAGAGGCAGTTTACTAGGAAAAATTGAAAGAGGCATATCCAGATCAATTTTCAACCAATTTTGGCTCAGGAAGAGTCATTTCTAGTAGAATGGCATGTTATGAATCCATTGGTATAGGTTGTAGAGGCAGAGGAGAAATTCTAAAGGTGTTTTTGTATCTTTGAAGAAAATAGAAGTTTAGGGCCACCAGGAGGGCAGGTTATGCCTAGATCAGCTGAATACCAATTTGAGAGGAAGAAGAGTCATTCTTAGATGACTTTGATGCTTTGAACATAGTGGAACAGGTTGCAGAGGTGTTGGAGAACTTCTGAATTTTTTTTTTCCACTTTTAATATTAAAGAAGAACAGGGCCACTAAGATGGGATGCCAAGCCTAGATTGGATGGAAACCATTTTCAGAGATTGAATGGTCATTCTTTAGTTTTTTTCATCTTCTAAAGCCAATGGAGCATGTTACAAAGCCATCGGAGCACTAAAGGTGCATATAATCATACATTTGACCATTAATCCCAATAGGGCCTAGATAGTTGAAGCAGGTCCATGGAGATGTAGCCCAGGAAGGGTGATCTATGTTATCAGCCATTGTGTAATGTGATTGCTGTGTGTTATTTATCTAAATTTTATTTGTTGTACATAAGTTTTTAAAACCTAATTAACTCATAAATCTCTCACAAAATACACATAGACACATAAACCCCTTCACAATTGGTTAACTTGAGACGATCCTAAACACATTTTTATTTAACTCATCAGGGAGCTAGCACAACAAAACTAGTTTTCCCATATTCATATCAGATGTCAACCAATGCATGGAAAAATATTGGTGGAGTAGTTTCTTCTAGTTCTAGATGTTGTAATCGTTTTAATTCCTATTCTTATTCCTTTTTATAGTTGATGTAGAATAATTTATTCTTGTGACATTTATACCACTTACTATACTTGTTGTCACAATTGAAACACAATAATTTTATCTTCCTATATAATTCCTTTTATTTTTTATATAGTATTGTTCTTATACATTACTAATATTGATATTGTAAATTTTATATATCGAATAATTGAAAAAATGAAGGTAATCATATACTGAGGATTCAAATTTGTGATATATTAAAAAATAATAGAACCCCAAGGGATAGCTCAGTTGGTTTAGTTCCTATTACTAAGTACTTCACCTGTTGGGAGGTCATGGGGTCAAATCTCTTTGACGCCCTTGGGGTTAGGCCTTTCTTGTTGTGTCGACGAGTTGATCCTTTTTTCCCATTATTATCGATATATATTTATATGGGAATTTCTCAATGTACTTATAGAAATTCCCATTGAAATGAAGAAAAACTACACACCATGTAAGAGTTTTATGTTCGTTGTCACATAAACATATTTGAATTTGGATATCTAAATTTATTTTTTATATATTATTTATATGATATGGTAACTTATAATGCTAACTATTTAACCATTTTCATTGTATCAAATGACCACAAATTATAATCTAGTAAAAAAAATATGAATCTCGAGTTAAGATTTCAGGTTATCTAAAATACTATATTAGGATAAGTTTATAGAAATATATTGCAGGTTGAAATTACTATATGTATTTTCATAATAATTTTTAAAATTGATCATGTGAACTTATTGAAGTTTTAATGTGAAAAGTGTTTTGTTGTAAAAGTGTTTTTGTTGTATTCAATGATCTATAGTTTTTTTGGTAGGTTGCATTTTACATAGTCTTTATAAAAATTTATATGGAATTAGTTGGTTTAACATACTATCAATATATTGTATCCTATTGTTATAGTTACAAACTATTATTGTGTCTAGGTGCATTTTTAGCATTATAAGGTAAATGTGAAATTCTTCCTATTTTTAACCTAGAGTTAACATGTATCCTTTAAAATTAGGTTTAGCTTTAATTAAAATAATTATAAAACATCAATAATTTAACTCACCTAAGTTAGCTCTTTCCTTTGATATTACAATATGACATGTGTAATTTTAGATAAAGTTGACATATGGTATATATATATATATATATATATATATATATATATATATATATATATATATATAAACAAAACATATCGTTATGAGCCATAAATAAAATATTTTGATGTGCATATTAAGTAGCATAATTTTATATGAACTTTATATATGGAGAGATTATGTAATTGAAGGTAATTTTATTTTATTTAATTATTTAATTTTCACTCACAAACATACATATATATGTGTGTTTTGAAAATGTGTAACTCATGACATGAATTTGATACATATCAAATATATTGAAGCTTGCTAGATAGAAAAAAAGATGGATCTCGACTCTTAACATGCATCAAATTGTTTATGCATAGTATGTTCCAAGTTTATGTGATTTTATGTAAAAGTGGCAAAGGAAAATTTGTAGTAGAAAAAATACTTCTTTAAAATCGATAACACCACATATAATTATTCTCAACATAAGGATTATCAATCTTATTTTATTGAAGTACAACTGTTTTGGTGAAACTAAGTATTATAAGGTTTTGTTGTTCAATATTTAACACCAACACTCTAAAGATCCCATTTTTTACATTTTTTAAATGAAAATTATAGTGTCCTTTTAGTTGTTAACATAGAAAAGTAAAACTAATTATAATACTTTAAAATAACATCCTTTCCCCTTCAAATTTAATCAATACTCTATCATTTTAATTAATCCCTACTTACATTGATAAGGAGAGATCAAAAATCTAATCTTCCCATCAAATTTGAAGGTTATACGAATGTTATTAAACATTTAATGAATTTCTCTTCACTTTTGTAATTGTTAAATATGATTTCTCCTTCTATTTCACAAGTAAATTATGTTGGGGGATCAAATTCCACATAGGGTATATATTTTATTATATGGACAATTTACTTATTAAGTACTATCATCTAGGTATACATTTTGGATTGGTTAAGTGAATTGATTAATTTTTTGGTTGGACAATAGGAAGTAGATGGATTGCAAAGAAATACATGTATTGATCCACAATGGAGATGTGTGAAAACTCAGAGATTCTATTACTCATCAAGTTCCATGTTTAGAAGCACGTAGAGGGTTTTGGATTTGACTGCACTAACCATTTACCTTTCAAATTCCATCGAATACCATCCCTTGACTTGTAAGTGGATGGCTTGGATTAGGTTGCATGTATTGAATTCTTGTTTGATTAGAAAACATGAAGTTATGGATTGGAAAAGAATGCATGTAATAAATGGCAATAGAGGCATGTGAAAATTCAATGTGGTGATTTACCTATCATATTCCTTATCTACAAGGGGTAAAGGATTTGGATTGGACTCCATGGAAAATTTTACGGGCTAATATTCGTAGGTGGGCTAATTTTCCATTTTTTTTCAAAAAAAAAAAAAGATTCCTTAATTTCCATTTTTTCTAAAATTGTTTCGCCAAAATTTTATACTATAAAATTATTTAACCATAAAAATAAACAAAATTTTATGTAGAGACTATATTAAATTAATAGAAATTTTAATATTTTACATAAATATCACCAAACATTTTGAAAATTGCATATAATGGACTAGTGAGATCCGCCAAGGATTCTAAACTTTAAGATGAATTTCCATTCTTAAAATTTTCCTTGTTAGACTCCATGGACAATTTACACATCAGATTCTATATTTAGACTAGTTGGTGGACAATTTGGATTGAAGTACATGCATTGATTCACTCTTTGACTCAAGAGAAAGAGGTACATGGATTGGAAAGAAATGTACGCTTTAATTGAAAATGGAGGTGAGTGAAAGTTCAACCCTTTTTCTAATGTAAAAAAAATACATGTTTAACATCAATTAGAACTTACAACCATGAATTCAGGTGCAATGGTCATAAATTTTATTTGTTATAGTTTGCTTAAAGTGCTCCATTATTGACTACGATAAACTAGTAGAAAATAAACCCACTTTCTAGGGAAAAATAAGGTTATTTATGCAATTAGATTTTCAAAGGTAATTTATGTTTCATTAAATATAAGCTCCATGTATTTTAGAACCCCTACCCCAAGGGTTTTTTCCCATTTTAAATTGAGTTTTGGATTGGTTGAAAATATAATTCTAACAACACTAAATTTCTAGAAGGGAGGGAAGAATGCAACATGAATATAATGTTGTATTTTGGAATAACCTAAGCTTGTGACAAAAAAACACATTTTTATTAAAAAATGGAACTAAAATTCGGTGGAATTTTATGGTAAACCAAGCCAACCCACTTTAATTCATGAAGGAGATGGAAGAATGGTACATGAATAGATTATTCCTTCATAAGATTGGATAAATTTATAGCAAACATATCCATTTTTTGGGGAAAAAATCACATAAACCCAATCAAATTTTCAAGAGTGATTTGAGTTTCACACAATCAAAATTCCATGTGTTTCAAAACCTTATACTCAAATATTTTGCATCTCATTAAACTAACCATAATGTTTAGAAAATAGATACAAATTTAAACTTATTATAAAATTTAAATTTTGAATCATGAAGTTATCTAATTTCTAATCAAATATAAAAGAAAATTACCTAAATAAATTATTTAATTAAATTCACTAATATTATATACAATTTGTAAAATAAATTAAATTAGAAATTTTCAAAAAGAAATGATTAGATGAGACTAAATTTGATGAATAAATTTGATGTTGAACCATTATATTACTAAGGGTTAACTTTACAGAAAGCTTACCCAATTTTCAAGGCGTAATAAAAGTTAAATAACACAAAATTTAAGGTGTTTATTGTCGAATTTCCATAAATTTAAAATCCCTCACCTTTAGAGTTTTACCCCCAATTAAATCAATCTAAATGATTAGAAAATCAATAAGAATTCAAAATTAACCAAAATTGTGAATGATATGGGCACCAAACTCTCATATCATCGGAAGGAAGACCACTTCATTGCGAGACTGCTCCTACACTTTATTATGCCAATTTTATAATTTATTATACTTGATGCGGGAAAAAAAAAAAAAAGCAATAGGGTATACAGTTGATTTGTCTCTTTAATTTTATCTTGCACTCTCATACTGTAGTCAACCAAGTAATAATTGTGATAAGTCGGTGCACTGTGCACTGGGAAATATGCATTGCCCCACTATAGCCTACCATATATTCATTTTACTCCAACCTTAGAAGCGTGTTTCAGCTCTGGTTGCAATTTTACAAGAATTTTTTGCATCATTAATAACTTAATTGCATGAAACTTAGGGTTGCTTGCTCCGTGATATTACGCGTGTGAACCTGATGCAGGAGCATATTCTCTAAGTCAAAAGTCCAAGTAGAAATCAGACCTTAGGGTCTTGAAATTTGTCCAAAGAGGGACTATTGTAAAGAAACATTGTAAAACTCATGTAAAAAGTATTTTATTTATTAGTGAGCATTGGTGAGGAATATGCTTAGTTGTTAGGTGTCAATGAGTGATGAGTCAATGTAACAAATCCCCTTAAGAAATGGGATATTAGAGAGAATATTTTCTATTTATGCTAAGAGGATAGGAAAGTCATAAACTAGGATTTCCTTAAAACAGAAGTGGTTACAAATTTGTAGGAGTTGGGTGAGAGAGGATAAGCTCTAAATTGTATTAAAAGTCAAATGGTAAGCTTTGTAGAGAAAGGCCAATTTAAAAGAAAGAATATTAGGCCAAGCGAGAGAGGCGAGAGCCGAGAGGGAGAGGCCAATTAAACGAAGAAGATCAGGCCAAGAGAGAGAGGCGAGAGCGAGAGACAGAGAGGCTTTGTTAAAGAGAAATTCCATGCAAAGAGAGCACCAGGCAAAAGATAGATTGTAACCAGGTTTTATTGTATCTATACATTTGTTGATTAATGAGAAATGAATTCATGGTGAATGAGTTTTGTTTCTATTATGCGCTGAGTGATCCATAATGGAGAAAATTCGATGTCTCTGTAATAATTCCCTGTAATGAATTCTAATTGAATGAATAAGTCTTCTGAGTGGTAAAGGACTTAGTGGTTGGGTAGAATCTGTATGATTCTAGTCTAGGAATTAATAGTTGTGTGTGGAGATGAATAAGAACAAAAAAGTGTAGATAATAATTGTGTGTAGGTCGAGAACGAGGAGAGATTCGATATATGGAACGAGGAGAGATCCTAGCTTTGATATTCTAAGATTTGGGACAACTTTTAAAGGAATTCCCAGTTTTGTAACATGCTCTACGGTTGAAAGAAATATTTTCATAATCCAGCTATAGTAGAAGGGTTCAAGTTTCTGGTTTCCATGGAAGCCAAAAAACCTATGAGTAGACTAGGCTCTTTGATGGATAAAGAGGAATGAGATGATACAGTAGCAAAAGAGGGTTCCACCATCCAAAAATCTCGCAGATAATGGGATGAGAAGTGTCCGAAAAGGGTGAACCCTATCTGCCGCAATAGAGAAGCCCCAGTTCACCATTAACACATTATTTTTTGATCTGAATATGGGCAAACAAGTTTTTCTATGCTAGCTCCCTCATGAGTAAAATAAAAATGTGTTTAGGATCGTCTCATATTAGATGTTAAAAACTCATGTAAAAAAAATAAAATACATATAAATAACACACATTATACACATTACACAAGAGCTGATAACGGAGTTCACCACTCCTGGGCTTCATCTCCATGGACTTGCTTCAATTAGCTAGGCTCTCTTGGGAATAATGGTAAATTGTCTGATTACATGCACCTCTTAGCCATGTTCGACTAAGGTATTCCTTTTTCAATAATCTGTGCCAGCCCGAAAAAGGGGTAAACGTGTACTGGGTAGATGGTGTTTCGTAGCCTTTATCAATTTCAAAATGACAAGAGCTCGACAATATTTTCATATTTTGAGAGTCAGAAAAGAGATGAAAGATAACTCCAGGGGGTGAATTTTTTCGTGTTTTTACTGATTCCGAAAAAGTAATAAAATACAACTCGTTTCCTCATCATTGCCAGTTTTAGGACCTTTTTTTGCATAAGAAACAAACGTAAAACCCATTTTCTAGAAAAATTAATAAAAAATAATCGAAAATGTGTCTAAAAACCTAATTAGGGTTAGAAAACGTTATAAAATAACTCAATAGTAAAAAACAATTTACTTTTACCTTTTCACTTTCTTGTAAGCACTTTCACCGGTTTTCACTGTGAATTTTGGGAGCTAACTGCAGAAAATCCAAGAGGCCATTGACGAATCAGATTCTTCCAGGTAAGAGCCATAAACTTTCCTTGCAATTTCATCCATTTTAATATGTTTTTATGTCTTGATGCATTTTGTGGAAGGGTTTTAAAAACTCATGCCTGTGGTGGTCGACGCCAGTTCCCGGCACAAATTTGCGCCAACCTCCATGATTTTTTATATGGGGAAAGCGCCGCTTGGCACTTCTGTTTGAAAAATAGCTATGCCGAATGCTGCGCCCAAAAAATTTCAGATTTTTCTCTAAAAATGCTTATCAAAATCGATTCAATTTTTAGCAATGTGGCTTATATAATCCTGCATTTTGTTTGCAGGAAGAATCAATAGTTTCAATGGCAATAGAATGGAAAGAAAGGGAGCATGGGGCAGAAGATGCACATGTCATGGAGGACGATGCATGCTTAGATGCTTTGAGGAACTGTGGGCTCGTCAAAATTTTCATGACCCCATGTCTGAGAGCTCAATTAGGGCTGTTGCAATACCTGATCAGTGTATGGGACATTGACCAAGAGAAATTCATCATTCATGACCATGAATTGGAGATATAAGTCTAGGATATCTACTTCTTGACAGGATTGTCGCGGAGGGGAGAGTGTGCGCGAATGACAAGTACTTGGATCCTTGGAGAGAACATGAGCATGTCGATAGATAGAGCTTGTCCCGAAGCACTGAAAGCACACAAGAGTGGTAAACTAGACATCTAGATAGTGAATAACTTACCTTTGAGGGTAGTGTTGCATACCATTACTCGGGCTACCAGATCTGAAGCTCCCCATGTGATCCTTGAAATTTTCCCAGGGAGATCATTTTTCTCCATGTCGGAATATAGTCAAGTTTATAGTCATTTTTCACGGTTTTTCACAGGGAACGCAATGGAAAGGTCAAATTCTCCTTTTGAGTTGCAGATGTCCAGTCTGCCTGTGGAGCAACATCTTTGAGGAATCTATGGGGAATCTAAAAGATCCCTTTTTTCCCAGATTTTAACTTTGTCAAAATTCAGAAATTCGATAGTCGATTTTGCACTATTTCACGTCACGAATCTGATGGAATATTTAGATTTTCCATCTGAGCTTTATATTTTTCAGCCACTTTTTGAAGTGAAGTTGCAGGTGTCAGAATTCAGTGAGTGATCAGTTGATTTCACACCTTTCGACGCCACGATTATGATGGTGATTTCATATCTAGCAGCAGAGCAGCTCATTCTTTAGTCATCTTCAACGTGAGGTATATGATGTGTTGATTTCATGTACTTCTTTGTCTCTGAGATTCATTGTGTTGTACAGAT
The DNA here is from genome assembly GCA_034641835.2 of Pinus albicaulis. Lineage (NCBI taxonomy): Eukaryota > Viridiplantae > Streptophyta > Pinopsida > Pinales > Pinaceae > Pinus > Pinus albicaulis. Next base: position 658,809,506 of record CM076578.1, read on the forward strand.
CCCTGTTGATGCTTGATGTGGGATCTTGTTTTGTTCTTGATGTGAGATGTACTTTCTATCATGGATTTGTATTATGTTTTAGATCCCTTTGCCGCCATGTTGGCGGGATACTCATTGTCACATGTATGTTTGATTGAGATCCATTTGTTGCCATGTTGGCAGGATACTCATAGTCTTTATGTGTGAGATATTTTCATACTGATAGGAGTCCTTTTTATGAATGAGAGTTCTTGTAGTGGAACATCTCGTAGAGAGGTCTATCCACTCCTGCGTGAGGGCATTTTCCCTGTATGATAGTGAAAACACCATCCATGTACATCTTCATTCCTTATAGTAATTAATGCAGCAGCCTACACCATCTTGACACTGAGGCCCAGAGATGTAGTCCCTCCTGGACGAAATTTTGGCCTGCTCATGGTTTCGCCTGTAATTAAAAAATTATTTTCTCAAAATATGTGCGTGCTGCCGCTCTGCCTTGGCCTGGACGCATTGTGCCAATGATGGTTTAAATAATGTTGAAGTGGGAGAATATCCCAATAGGGTCGTTGGGAACAATGGTAAATTGAGTTAATTATTAGAGGGAGGTCGGGTGGTCAAACCCCGCCCCCTCCACAATAGTGTGTTCTTGTTTAAAAACCAACTTATAAAACTTTTGGGCAGGCATTTGAACATGTGGTAGTCTTTTTGGGCAGCGGGTCCGCCAGCGTGGTGGCCCGATCCCCACATCTCCTGATAAATGGGGAGGTTTATGATATATATATATATATATATACCATATATTTTATGGTGGTTGGTGTGTGGATGCCTGGGAGGATTGCCGGCCATTCCAGCCAAGCAGGTTCAAGCCCCGCCGCCCATAGTTTTACGTTATGTGAACGGTGGTTGGGGTGGCAGGGTTGACCGCCGACCACCCCACCACATATGTGGTTGCCACGTGGTGCGGGTCCGGCGGGGTCATGTTTGCCGACCCTTTTAATAAAAAAAAATTTTACGTCATCTGTCGGAGGGGATAAGGGCGGGGGTCACGGTTCGCCCTTATTTAAATAATTTTTTTGTTTTTATTAAAACAAAATAGCCATTTTTAAAAATTCTGAAAATAAGCCGAATGAGACAAATTAAGCGTCCCACAAATTCACCCAGAATTTGGTCGGAACTGGCCAGAATTCGGTGGCCAAATTTTGTCCAAATTGTGTCCTCCTTAACCTGCCATGACACCAAGTCAACCCAAAATTTTGACTGCTCCTAAGTTTCGCATACGAGCTCAGCTTGACGAACTGTTCGCACCGTTGTGATTAGGACGATGAGATATTCGACCTGAACTTGGTTTGAGAGAAATCCAAACACTTTTATTTTTGAGCTTTCATCAGCTCTCTTTGTCCTGTGTGTGTCTCTGGAGCCACCTGGATCAATCCTCCCCATTGAGGATCTTTTGGTCCTCCAAAAGCATCAACAAGAATTTGCAACTGCAGTGTAGTATGTCTGCACCACAAGTGTCCTGAAAAAGGTCACCCTTCCATCTCCTTCACCTTTGTCCTTCAAAGCCTTAAGCGATGAACCAACACCTGCACCCTCTACAAACATGTAGTACAATATCTTGCAAATTACATGCTCAAATTGACCAACCATGACCCAAACATTTCCATACTTGCCACGATTTTATAACACATACTCAATGGTCAAGCTTACATCAAAATGGAAATCGCACCCCAACTATCATTACAAGACCAAAAAACATCATTGTTGCATTTCAAAGTGATGGAAAACACCTCATCACTTTTACATGAAATAAATGCATCACATGATGTAAAAAACAAGGCCAAAATATCATTGTTTCTTAAACAAGTGATGGAAAAACACATCATCACTTTTATAGTAAAAAATGCAACATATGATTTAGAAACACGACCATGACAAGACAACATATCTAGAAAAACCCCACTTTAGCAAAGTGAATGGGCCATTCCCCTGTGGGGAATTCTTTTCTCGATAAGCTCTTTCGACCGGTTCATGCATGGGTGCTTCATCTGTAAGGCGCTGCTCTGGATGAAGTCTCCAACACGTGGCTCTTTGATGGCCACTTCGGTCGCAATCGGTGCAAAAGGTCGTTTTCCTCCAAACCCGCTTAACTAATTTATTTCCCTTTTGTGGAGAAGGCTTTCCATGCCTTATCCTCCTTTGTGCTGCCATCCTTTTCCAACACTTATAAAACACATGGTTATGTAAACCACAAAAATGACAAGTTTTTCAATGCCATGATTTATGACCATGATTATCAACATTCTTATAATCAAAATTCACTCTAGAATAATGATACTTATTATGCCTTCTCTGGTGGTCTCAGGTACGATCATGGTGATGAGAGCTTGCCTCAGCTCTCTCACTGCAACATTCACTACCATGGAATGATGGTGAAGCAGTCCCATCAATCCTCTTCCTTGGTGAGTTCAACAATTTCTGTTTGTCGTTGATGTCCTTCGAACATCCTACTTTAGTGTACCCTGAACCTACATAGCGAGGTCTCTGCAAAACCTCCAATGGTTGGCTTATGCCTTGGCCACAAATTCCAAGTCCTCCTCCTTTGTACCCCATCCTGGTAAGGAGTATCATGCCAATTCCTGTAATGGGGATCTACAAACTTCTAGTATAAATGACATCTAGTAAAGATGAAACTGAAGAAAAATCAACACTATTTACCTGAGTTTTTGATTTTGACATGGGCGAAGAAGGCTTCTCTAATCCTTCGTTGCACTTCACTTCCTCCACAGCCTCTGTCTCAACTTGTAGCTGAAGTTGCAATCGTTTCTTCTCCTCCTTCTATTCCTATAGGAGTGCATTCAATGCATCATGATCTGCTTGAAGAATTTCGTTTTTGTGCTTCAATTCTTCCCATGCCTCTGTCATGTCTTACAACTGAAGCTGCATCCTTTTCTTCCTGTAGGAGTGTCTTCAATTTAGTGTTCGCTGCTTCTTGTTTTTCATAAGCTTCGTACAACATGTCTGCTTTCTCGAACACCCTGAGCATGGTCTTGTACATGTCCTTGACATTCTTCATGGCTCAACTCAGCGAATGTTCAATATTTCATGCCTACAATCCAATAAATAAGAATACCTACTTTGATACCACTTGATCCGGGTAAATTCCCGATACCCTTAACCAAGACCTTTTACTTTGGCTGATGTGTTAGAATTGCATTGAATTAAAGCATTAATGAACATAAATGAACATCTGCATGTTGTAAAGAAGAGGAACATAACAAGCATGGGCAACATAAGACATTGATAACGGAGTTCGTCCAGGAGGGACTACATCTATGGGCCTCGGTGTCAATATGGTGTAGGCCACTGCATTAAGTACTGTAAGGAATGAAGATGTACAAGGATGGTGTTTTCACTATCATACAAGGAAAATTGCCTCACGCAGGAGTGGCTAGACCTCTCTACGATATGTTCCACTACAGGAACTCTCATTCACAAAAAGGACTCCTATCAGTATGACAATATCTCACACATAAAGACTATGAGTATCCTGCCAACATGGCAACAAAGGGATCTCAATCCAACATACATGTGACAATGAGTATCCCGTCAACATGGCAGTAAAGGGATCTCAAACATAATACAAATCCATGATAGAAAGTACATCTCAAATCAATAACAAAACAAGATCCCACATCAAACATCAACAGGGATATGTATAGCAAAATGCATCTTAGAGACAAACAAGTACATGAAATCAACGCATCATATACCTCACACTGAAGATGACTAAAGAATGAGTTTCTTTGCTGTTGGATCTGAAATCACCATCACAATCGTGGCATCGAAAGGTGTGAAATCGACTGCTCACTCACTAAATGCTAACACCTGTAACTTCACTTCAAAAAGTGGTTGAAAAATATAAAGCTCGAATGGAAAATATGAATATGCCATGAGATTTGTGACGTCGAATAGTGCAAAATTGGTTGTCAAATTTATGAATTCTGACAAAGTTAAAATCTAGGCAAAAAGGAATCTTTTAGATTCCACTTAGATTCCTCCAAGATGCTACTCCACAAGGTACTTGATATTTGCAACTCAAAACGCGAATCCAACCTCGCCATTACGTTCCCTACAAAAAACCGTGAAAAATGACTCTAAACTTGACTATATTCTGACATGGAGAAAAATTACCTCCCCAGGGAAATTTCAAGGATCATGGTTGTGCTCCCTATTTCTGGGCCTGCTCATGGTTCCGCCCGTAAATAAAAAATGATTGTCTCAAAATCCGTGTGCGCTCCTACTCTTCCTTGGCCTCAGCACACTATGCAAATGATAGGTTAAATAATGTTGAAGTGGGCGAATATCCCAATGGGGTCGTTGGGCACAATGGTAAATTGAGTTAATTGTTGGAGGGAGATTGGGTGGTCAGACACCGCCCCCTCCACAATAGTGTGTTCTTGTTTTAAAACCAACATATAAACATTTTGGGTGAGCATTTGAACATGTGGCAATATTTTCAGGTAATGGGTCCACTGGCATGGTGGCCCACTCCCCACATCTTCGGCGCCATGATAAATGCAGAGGGTTATGTTATATATATAGCATACCATATGTGTTATGGTTGTTGGTGTGTGGGCACCTGCCAGGCAGGCCGGCCATTCTGACCGATCAAGTTCAAGCCCCTCCACCCACAGTTTTACATTATGTGAACGGTGGTTGGGGTGGCGGGGTTAACCACTAACCACCCCACCACATATGTGGTTTCCACATGGTGCGGGTCCAGCGGGGTCATGGTCGCCAACCCTTTTAATAAAAAAAAAATTATGCAATCTTGCGGAGGGGATAAAGGAGGGGATCACGGCCTGGCCTTATTTAAATAATTTTTTGTTTTTATTAAAACAAAATGGCCATTTTTAAAAATTACGAAAATAGGCCGAAGGAGACGAATTAAGCATCCCACAAAATCGCCCGAAATTTATTTGGAACTGGTCAAAATCTGGTGGCTGGATTTTGTCCAAATTGTGTCCTCCTTAACCTGCCATGTCACCAAGTCAACTCAAAACTTTGACTGCTCCTAACTTTCGCATACGAGATCGGTTTGATGAACCATTCACACCGTTGCGATTAGGACGACCAGATCTTCGACCTGAACCTAGTTCAAGATCAATCCAAGGACTTTGATTTTTGAGCTTTCATCAGCCCTCTTTGTCTTATGTATGTCTCTAGAGCCACCTGGATCACCACGAAGCCACAAAGACTCAACTCCAGTTAGCCATAGATTTCATGTCTCCGATGATCTTCAACTGGGCAGAAGCAGTAACAATCAACATGAATCGTCAGTTGACCAGGTGTAAAAACAGTAAGTTGAAGCAGTTTGGTTATGGGTCTATTTTGATATCGTTCATCCTAGAATGGTTACTAATATTCCAACGTCAGGAGGTAGTTGTACCTATGCCACCAGCACGAGAGCCACGGATGGTCCATTGGGTTGAGTTGATTCCTCAATCAAGGGGTGGGCAGTATATGTCGTGGAGACTAGATTTATTTGACTAGTTGAGCCAACAACTCATTGTGGTGGAGGACTGGCCATATAATGGTACTGATTTCAGGGGTGATCCGGGGATATCACTTCCAGAAGGGGATAACTGGGATGAGGCCAGAGGTAAGAACTCATTTTTTGGATTTTTATGAGTATTACAATTTTTGGTTATATATATATATGTGTTATGATATTTTCTCATGTGTTACAGATGTTGGACCAGAGAGACCCACAGGGATGTCTGTGATAGTTCGGAGGGTCCTAAGAGAGTTTGAAGTTTCCCCTCATGGAGAGGGGGTAATGACAAGGAATAAATTGCATGTAACCTGGAGGGACTCACAAGCGGGATCCCAGAGTATGTGAGATTTGAGGACATTCCTCGTCCTTACCAGCGACACACTGCAAGGGTTTCTAATTGCACTCATCGACTACTGAGATGTGTCGTATGGGCAATGACGTGCTATCATGAGCACCATGTTGATTAGACTCCTAGGTTTTATTTCTGCATTTTTTGAGAGACATGGCATCTCGGGATGTAACTAAAACACATACATTTTTTTTGAACTATGATGTACAAGCCAATGCAAAATATATATATATATATATATATATATATACATATATATATATATATATATATATATATATATATATATATATATATATATATATATATATATATATATATATTCTTATTTTCCCATCTAAATCTTACTATGTGATGATGATTTCTTTTACAAATTTCGCAAATGTCTATGTAATACAAGATTAGCTACTGCATCAATTAACGTATTCATTCTTTTGGGAATATGATGATATATAATATAATAAAAAATCCTTTCTAAAAAATGAACATGTAAATACATCCTTAAAATCTGAGGGTTTCTAACAGAATAACACCCATTGAGTTGGAGAACAAGAAGTTGAGATTCTAGGTTTACAATTAATTCATGAATGTTGAGGGCAATAGCTTCAGTTAGAAGTTCGATAACTGCACTGTATTCAACTAAATTGTTAGTTGTATGTCCTAGACAAATACCTTGAATGTCTACTAACTCACCATTAGGATCATAATTACCCAAGCCGCGGAGGATAGGTTCAGGGTACTGCGGGAGGCACCGTCAGCGAAACTAACATAAGGAGTGACAAAAATCTGCACAGTAAGAAAAGACATAATAAGTAGGAAAAACTTCTCGCAAAGCACACCAAGTCAAAAATGTAAAATAATGAAAAACACATTTATGTATAGAAGAAATGCATGAGAAAAATTCATGCATAATATTTTTTGAGATATAGCCCATTTCGGGGCTAACCCAGGGGATTTCCTTCATAATCAATAAGCTCATAGGCCCCTTTCTACAAAACATGTTTAACGATGTAGGGCCCATGCCACATGGGTTCGAATTTCCCTGCCCCCATCTTATCATGGGCTTGGTCGTACAAGAGGTCTAAGTCTCCTTCTACGAAGGTACGTGGGGAAACTGTCTGGCCAAAATGGGCTTTGACCTGCCTTTTTTGTGCTTCTATGAATAGAGTAGCGAAGCAGCGAGTTTCATCAAGCCTCTCAAAATATAGAAGACGTTCTTCCTCTGGCGAAGTATTCGGCAGTAATTCAACAACTATCTTGAGTGAAGGAATTTCACATTCAATCGGAAGGGTAGCTTCCAGACCATAAACAAGTTGAAATGGTGTGAATCCGATTGTATCCTTCACCGAGGTTCGGTAAGCCCAAAGAGCTTAGAGCAATATGAGATGCCAATTAGACTTATGCATCCCAATATTATGCTAAAGCATAGTGACTAAAACTTTTTTCACGGGTTCGATCTGGCCATTGACCTGGGGGTAGTATGGCCATTAGGGGAATTTTGAGGTCTAAAATGGGCCTCCTAAGGAAAATGTACAATCAAATTTCACTTTATGAGAACCAATCACATTTTAGGGGATGACATCATCCCTAATGGTTGAAGTGGCATTTCTTGAGTTAAAGGTACTTACTTTTCACATTCTCAATGGTGGATAAAAACTCATGGTTAGCCATGGTAGTGCTCTAAGTACTTTTAAAGTCAAAGTAAAGTACTCATAATAAAATTCATTTCACACTTTTTGAATAAAAATATATTATTGTCATTTAATATTTTTTAAAAGAAACAATGCATATCCCTATACATTTATTATATTATATTATAATATATTATTTTTATATAGTATATTAATTACATATTATTATACAATTTAAATAATACAAATTCTAATTAATAGAATATAATATAATTAAGAATTTATAAATTTATATTTATATTTATATTTTAATTTATTTAAGTACAAAGGACAAATGCATTAGTTGTTCAATGATAATGACATTTTCTTGAAAAAATCATTCTTATTTATAGTCACATCAATATAATTTTTTTATTAATTTTATTTTGGTACAAATTTTGAATTGAATTTAGCTATGGTTACATGGATTTTGGTGCAAAAAGTGAATTGAAAATTCATAAATAATATTTTATTGGTTTAGCTATTATTTTATTATTTCCTTAGGAGGCCCATTTTAGACCTCAAAATTCCCCTAATGGTTGAGTTGTTGTGACAGACCCAACTAAGTAGTTAGCTCAACCATCATATAATGTAAAAAATGGGAGCCATGGTCAGTGAAAATGGCTTGAGGGACTCCAAACCTGACAATCACATGATTGAAGAGAAACTGGACAGTCGTCTTACCGTCGACTATTAATGTAGGCATTTCTTTGGCCCATTTGCTGAAGTACTCTACAACTACAATAATATAAGCATGCTCCCCCCCCCCGGCCGAGCGAGGTTACATGTCATAAAATAGACACCCCACTTCACAAAAGGACCAACGGTAATGACGGGATGGAGATGAGCGAGTGCCACACGCATCTTGCGCTGGTAGATCTGGCACTCGAGACATTTACAATCAGCGAGGATACAATATTTGAAAATGGTAAGCCATAAATACCCAGCATGAAGAATTTTTTGAGAAGTAGCATACCTAGACATGTGAATGCCACATGCACCAAAATGGCAGTCATTAAGGAATTTTTCAGCTTCCTCAACGGTTAGACACCGACGGAGGACAGAATCAGCTTCAATGTGGTATAAAGTATCTCCGACTATGCGATAGGGTTGCGAATGATGACATATATGTCGACGAGCATATTTCGTCAACTCGTACCAGAAAGTAAAAGTTTAGAGATAAACGATGATATCACCGTACCATGGATCGAGGGTGCTAATTACAAAACGAGTATCATCTGGGATGCATTCCTCAGAACTAGAAGGAGCTGAAGCAGAGGGTAAGGAGTGGATCAATTCAGAAAAAACCAAAAATTTCTTTGATTTGGAGGTAGTGAACTCCAAATCAAACTCTTGGAGGATAAATATCCACTTAGAGTACTTTCCCCCCAACAATTGTCGAGTTAAAATATAGGTCATGGGGTTGCAATAAAAAATCACAGTTGTGGCGCAAAGTAAAATATAATGGCAGAAACGTTGTATGGCTTGAACAGCTTCCAACACCCATTTTTTGACATGAGCGTAATGCATTTTAGGGTCGATAAGATTGCGGCTAAGGTAATATATGACATGCTCATTAACATCGTCATCGTCCTATACCAGAACCATGGTGATAGTGATAAAAGAGGTAGCTAGATAGAGTGAATAATCGCAATGATAATTTGGGGGATGCAAAATAGGGGCATTAACAAGTATGGTATTCAATGCATCGAAATATTTTTGGGCAATATAATCCCATAGGAACGGGACACCTTTCTTAAGAAATCACGTAAAACCATTGGCTACCTCAACATATTTCGGTATGAAATGACACAGGAAATTAGCTTTCCCTTGCAAACTCTGCAACTGGTGTAAAGAGGATGGGGAGGGGAGATTAATGATAGCTTTGACCTTAAGAGGATCGAGACGAATACTGTCTTTGGAAACAACAAACCCAAGGATTCTATTGGATATGGATGTTCTCAACAACGCCCAGTTTAACGAATATGTCAATAGGCATCGCCTAAGTGATATTTCCCATGTTACCTTCCACAAAACTTCATGTGTCAAAATAGGCATTTGAAACGGTTGGGAAGGAGCTTGGGAAGAAAAATTCTCAAGACAACTAAACATTGCCCCATGACTAGTTAAAAAGTAGGAATGATGATGATTATCATCCCAGGGAGGATCCTCGAGAGACATAGTTTGCATGATGGCTTCGTCAGTTGGAAACGTCTTGTTCAAGGGATTTGGGGAATCTAAAGCACTGAGCCAAGGGGATTGAGAATACGTGTCGAGAGGCATACTTGAAGAAGTATGATCAGAAAGAGAAACTGAAGCCGGGATGATTTCATAATAATAAATTTCCATCGGGCTTAACGACATTACATCACCAAACGAATCAACCTGATTAGGCGAAGGGATGATCCAGGGATCAAAAGAAGTGGAGATCATTATATTGACCTAAGTAGTGTTGGGTGGAGGAAGAGAAAGAAGACCCATAAGGGCAGGATCTTTGAAAATTTCTGGCCCCACACTTTCATAAGGCATGGGAATGTGGTCTACATACGGAACATTTCTCTCTAAGGAAGTGGAAGTGAAAAAAGATAACTGATCAACAATGATAATATTTCCTTCGTGTGGGAAACAAAGAACACGAAAGAGAGTGGACAGTACACATAGCATGGTGTGAGTCCAACTATGACCGAGGAGGAGATTATAGTTGAGTTTGGCATCAATGACTTCAACCTCGACATTGACCGTTTTTCCTTCCAACGTGATAGGTAAGCTGGTGAGGATACCAAGAGGGAAATATTACCTTCCGTCGAAGGCCTCCAAAGCATTTGGAGACTAGTTAAGGGTTGGAGAGCAGATGGATTTCCAGCATGCAACATACATGATGCAAGTAGATGCACCTTCTTCTACGACTCCTCGATGGATATTCTTACCATTAATCCCCACTTGGATAATCAAAGCAAGTTGGTGAGGGAGACGCGGGATGAAATTTTCCAAATCAAAAGTGATAAGGCTCGAATCGGCAAGGTCAACTCCTCTGATAACGGATAACAAATCCTTCTATTGTGACATACAACTCTGAATTACCTCTATCACGATCATAGTGGATGGCGCCTGAGCCAAATACTCAAAAATATTATAATGTTGAGTGGCACGGGCATTCGGGTTATAGGAGGACCTACAGAGAACACCTTTGGAAGGTGGTTGTACAATGAGCTAAGAATTAGGCCTTTCAATATGAAGAGGGCCAGAAGTAGGCGGGGGAGAAGGAGTTGGAGCATCTGTAATTTCTTTCCCCGCTGCTTGACATGGTTCCTGTATAATATTTTGACCTGGTAGCAATAGTTATGGGTGCAGCACCCTTCATCATGAAAACTTGAGAGAAAAAATGGGTGGAGGACTAGGATTGCTCCACCATTTGAGTTTGATGTGACGGGAATGGTTCCTTAAGAACAACTGGAATTCCTTGGGTGCCTTTGAGTAGTCGAATCACTTTGGCCCGTTGTGGAAAGTCCTTGGTGTAATGCTCATCGTCACATATCAGACAAGGATACTTCGGTTTACGTTTCAAGCCATCATCAACATTGTTTTTAGGAGAATCATGTTTCAGGGTATCGGCTATGGCCTTGCCTTTACCATTATTATTACCTTTGGAAGCTTTTTCTGCCGAGTTAGACTAGATGAAATTCACTTTTAAAGGATTGGAAGGTGGACGAGAAGCAGTATCAGTACAATGCCAAATTTTTTCTTTGCAGGAGTAGGAGAAGACTTACGAGAAGTCTGAGAAATGGAACCAATGATATTGTCGATAGGTGGTGCCGTCAGTGCTTTGGAATTTCTCGTGTAGAATTGGGAAAGAGATCATAAAGTGTGCCAAATTGGGAGTAAACTAGATCGAGGTACTGGGCACGAGCAATGGCCTGCTCTTAAGTGACACATTCCCCCATACCAATGTCCTTAGCTATCGGGCTGACAAAAGAGGTAGTGAACCAGTCAGTCGGAAGTTGATTAAGGATTTCAAACTTGATCAAACGACAACATCATCTCCATTCATGAATTTGATCGGAGATATGTGTGGCCCTATCTTGTTTCAAGGACGTAAGGAGGTACATTCTCATTTCATAGCAAACTGGTAATTGAAAGTGTGTGAGAAACGCCATTGTAAGAGAATTGAAATCTTGAAAGATTCCACGAGAGAGTTCAATGTACCACTTTGTAGCGACACCAATTAGGGTCCTTTGGAAAATATGTAAACGAATAAAATCATCAATCTAGGAGTTAAAAGAGCACCATAGGTGATACGTCATAACATGCGCCTGGGGGTCTTCTCCGGACTTGCCTTCGAACTTGGGACAATCGCTAGGAATATTGGTGGGAACTGGGGGCCAATATGGATTATGAAGAATGGGATCATTAGTTAACTTTGACACATCGGGAAGTTCCAACGTGGAAGGAATGGAAATTGTGGGTTAAAAGGCATTGCAGGCCTTTGATAAGGACCTGTGTTAGGGTTCCAACCAAGTCGGGAAAAGTTTTGAGCCCATATATTCTGTCCTGGAGGATTTTTTCCATAGGGGTTATAATTTTGGAAATTCTGACCATAACCTAGCTAGGGACTAGGGTACTGGTTTTGAGTAAACCATTGAGACCCAGTTTGAACAACGTATGGATTCTATTGTGGGATGAAAGTAATGCCTCGGGGTTGACCTTGTGCCATCAAAGGTTGACCTTGGGAACCAATGGTTGGCCTTAAGGAATTAAAGGTTGGCCCTGAGGCTAAAAATTCTTCCCCTAGGGTTCAGGTTGGCCCGGATGCTAAGGCTGACCAAGTTGTTTTTGAAAACCAGGTTGGCCTCATGGTTGAGAAGAGTCAGGTTGCCCCTGAAGACCACGTAGACCTTGCGGGCTGACGAAGGGTTGACATTATTGTACAAGAGGCTGGCCTTGTTTAATGTAAGGTTGGTTTTGTTGTACAAAAGGTTGTCCCTGAGGTGGATAGGTTTGCTCCTAAGGAACATAAGGCGCTCCTTGCTGAACGTGGGGTTGACCTGGATGACCATGGGGTCATCCCTGTTGGGCCAAAGGTTGTCTTTGCAAATGGTAGGGTTTTCCTTGCGGGCCATAGGGTTGTCCCTGTTGGTACACGAACTATTTTTGAGGTTGATTTGTTTGAACATACAACGAACCTTGCTAGATAGTCCCATGGTAATATACGTGATTCCTGAACTCATCGTAGAGATGTGGAGGATTGATCAGAGATTGAAACTGCTGAGAACCCTAAGGGAGGTAGTTCTGATGTTGAACAACCATCATATATTAGTTGTATGGAAAACCACCCAGAATAGGATTAGAAGGGATAGGCGTACTACCAATAGGTTCATTGACTCCCAATACGTGAGGTTGTGATCCACTCACAATGGGTCTAGCAGACATCGCGAAAGCATTGGGATGCGTTCCTCAAACAATAGTAACTGACAATAATGATGTAACCACACTAATGGATGGTGTGGAGGAAGCCACACAAACAGTGGGCTGGGTTGGGACAACCGTGACAGCTGTTTGAATAATGGGAATCAAAGAAGATGGACCTGACACAAATGACCCTGAAGAAGGAGCCGTAGTACTTGACCATAAGGGGTTTTGGTACAAAGATGAAGCACCAGAAATCAACTGTCCCAAAGTACGATAACCAGCCAGGAGTGGCTGAGAGGAAGGCTGAGTCGTCTCATAAGGAAAATTTTTGGGAGGGAATTGATATTCCCCTGTAGATATGAGAGTCTCTTCACAACTAATAGGACTCGAGGCATCCATGTTGGATGAAGACATGCAATCAGGGAAATTCTGGCGAGCGGTGGATCGAAAATCACGTGACAATGGTGTCACAAGTGGGTCCGAGCATTGAGGGGAATATTCCCTTTGAATGAAAAATGGATATGGGGGCTACCAGTTGATATCAAATGGCTCCTCAGGGGGAGACCGAGTGGCAATGTTCCGGATTTTATGCAGGAACGCAACAGAATACACATAAACCCATAAACATAGAGATGCAGCAGAAATAATTCTTCATTTTATTAATAAAAGAATGATTGAAATAAGATTACAAACATAATGGAAGCAAGCTAGGGCGCTAGGAGCATATCTCTGAGAATATGTGGCGTACGCGGGCCTCTGTGCTGTGCTACATTGAGGCTCGAAGGCCTATTACAGACATAATGTAAATAGATGAGCTAGGGTACTGGAAGCGTATCCCTGAGAAGAGATGTGAAGGCTACCAGCCCTTGAACTATGTTACAATGAGGCTCGAGGGCCTATTTATTGTTGAGAAATAATGTAGAATCCGAAAGATCCAAAAACCTAACCCTTGGAGATGAAGCGCCAAAACTATGGGGCCCGTTTAGGTAAATTGGTGTTTCAACTTCCCGGGGACGTAACTTTGGCATATGATCTCCATTCGATGCACTCAATAGCTCGTTAGAAATATCTATCCAAGGAGTACAACTTTTGGTGCAAGAAAGAAAAGCTTGGTTGCTCTCGGTTTTCCCAAAAAACGTCGTTTAGGGCCTCAAAACGGCTCCAGAAGTTCAGGACCCGAAAAACTGCTAAAAATAGTAGGTTGTGTTGAAACTTGAAAATGTAAAGAAATGATGGCGGGGGTTGAAATGGAATAGGTGGGCGGCCACCAATATCCACCTGGATCATTAATGCCCCAAAATGGCTTCAGGCGTGGAGGACCCGAAAATCTGCCAATAATAGTAAGCTATTGGAAGTGAAAAACTGCAAGAATTGATATCACGGGTCCAAATGGAATAGGTGGGAAGCCACCGATATCCACCTAGATCATTCCTCCCTCCTTAGGAAGCAATGGTCTCCATTGCATTAAGTTCCTCCATGGGGGGGGGGAGAATTTTGCTAAACTTGATATTGGATTTGTCCAGGATGTCGCAGACCTTTTGGTGGACGTGCTAGATGTAGATGTGCTGCCGATGGGCAAGCATTGAAGGATTTGGAAAAATTTATCCATCATCACGTTCCTCTGTTTCTCGAGGGCCTCCTCGAACAAGATTTTGATAGGATCTCCTACTCCCTCGTCTTTCTTTCCTTCTGCCATGGGGGGTTGTCAGGGTTGGAGAGGCTGATCTTGGAAGGGTGCAACCAAATCGAGCTCGAATTCCTTATACCCTGACCACGTTGGGTACATGAAAAGAAAAACAAAGGAAGAGCAGACCCGCTCTGATACCACTGATCCGGATTTTATGCAGGAACGCAATAGAATACACATATACCCATAAACATAGAGATGCAACGGAAATAATGCTTCATTTTATTAATAAAAGAATGATTGAAATAAGCTTACAAACATAATGGAAGCAAGCTAGAGCGCTAGCATCATATCTCTGAGAAGAGATGTGGTGTGCGTGGGCCTCTAAACTATGCTACATTGAGGCTCAAAGGCCTATTACAGACATAATGGAAATAAATGAACTAGAGTACTGGTAGTGTATCCCTGAGAAGAGATGTGATGGCTACTTGCCCCTTAACTGTGTTACAATGAGGCTCGAGGGCCTATTTATTTTTTAGAAACATTGTAGAATCCGAAACGTCCAAAAACCTAACCCTTGGAGATGAAGCGCGAAAACTGTGGGCCCCGTTTGGGTAAATTGGTGTTTCAACTTCCTAGGGACATAACTTTGGCATCCGATCTCCGTTTGACGCACTTAATAGCTCGTTAGAAAGATATATCCGAGGAGTACAACTTTGGGTGGAAGAAAAAAAAGCTTGGTTGTTCTCTATTTTTCCAAAAAACATCGTTTAGGGCCTCAAAACGGCTCCAGAAGTTCAGGACCCGAAAAACTGCTAAAAATAGTAGGTTGTGCTAAAAATTGAAAATGGAAAGAACTGATGACAGGGGTTCAAATGGAATAGGTTGGCGGCCACCAATATCCACCTATATCATTAATGCCCCAAAAGGCTCCGGGCGTGCAGGACCCAAAAATCTGCCAAAAATAGTAAGCTGCTAGAAGTGAAAAATTGCAAGAATTGATGTTGCGGGTCCAAATGGAATAGGTGGGCAGCCACCGATATCCACCTAGATCAAAAATCCTCTCTACGAACAGAGTCGATCCCTCTAGCCCTAGGGTGGGTCTAGCAACAAGGGAACATGCTGGTTTCTAAATTCCTAGTTTATAAACGAAATGCGGACTAGAATAGATGTCCTACCTCAATCCAATTCTCTTGATGTAGTATGTTGCAGTGATCCCTCGATCTTTGTCCTTTAGGCCTTGCATTCCCTTGGTAGCGATATTAACACACCTACACAAAGATCAAGAAACAATAAAAGCATACGAGCATTAATATTCATTTACTACTATATAACTAGTCAAGGAGAGTCAGAAAATTTCAATATTAATGTAGAGAAAGATGGAACTAGAAATCAATCATGTAATATTAATATATAAAAGGGATTTTACAACCAGTGCCTTAACGCTTTAGACCTCCTTTGACGGGTTCAGTCGGGCACGTATCCAAAGCATTCATTCGTCGATTGGCTCAAAGAGGCGAAAGGCTCAAACTCTCTCTCACAACTATGGACTATTTTCTACTATCATCTCTTGGTCTATTCTAGCTAGCAGAATGAATGGGATGAAGAGGAATTTATAGGAGTGGAGGAAGAGCTTTTGGATCCACTTATGGTGGAGGAAAGGTCTATTCGTTTGGGAAGTTTCATTTTTGTAGGAACTAGAAGGCCAAAGGGAGAAACTCGGCCACATCCAATCGAACAAACATCCATGAATCCACTCACGAAGCTGTTAGATCTTAGAATCTTCATTTATGTATTAAAAAACCTTCCAAAATTAGCTTGGCGCAGGGGTCCTTCAGAGACAGAGCGACCATGGCACGATGGCTAGTGAAAATCTGGCCATGGGCGTGAGGACATAACTACACCACAACGCTGACCCAAAATTTAATGTTTTAAAGGGTCTACTTCAAGAATGGTCTATAGAGATCCTATTCCTGGCATGTTAATGGATGCAATGACATTCATTATGATGTGTGATAGTACACAGGGGGTTGGTCCTCCAATATTTGGAATAGGGAATGTAGGGACGGTGACAAAATGATGTGTAACAACAAGTAAATAGAAAAATGTACATTAATTTCATGTGTCTAAAAATAAATACTAAGGAAGTGGGAATTCATATTATACTAGTGGCCAACACCATGCAATATAAAATAAACAATATCCACAGAACGAAATTATGTGAGAGCCTCGATACAATTAACTCCATTGAATCCATCTATTATGCAGAATTTATGGTTGTAGATAAAATTAACTGCACTAGACCTACTAGATTGGTATAGAACAACATAAAGAAAAAAATATAGATTTTTCTTTAGATAAATTGAAATATGGGAAAGGGACCTACTTGGAATTTGTTGCAAGCTTTATTTTCCTCCTGGATTATAAGCTCCAATCGTAGCTTTCATTTCTATAATTAGAACCTGCACATACAAGAAAAACGAGCCAAGGATATACAACATCTATGTAGCATAATTCAATTACTTTATTCAATGAATCAACGAGGAATTGAAATACATGCATTTAAATGTAATAAAACACGTATAGGAAAACATGATACTCTTTGCATTAATAGAAATAGGAGAGAGTTTACAACCAAGAATAATATATGATCTTGTAGATATCTCCCCAAGTTGACTTATCCTTCCTTGTCACAAAGCACATCTCAATGTCACCCTAATGCATGAATATGTTGACTCTTCTAGATTCAATATAGCAACATCAGAGAATGATCAGTCTCGAAAAGTGAACCCTAATATTGTGGGTGGTAGTAAATTTATAGCAGAGTGTGGTAGTTTAGGAATTCTTATCCATTTATGAACGTAGACTTGATATCAACTTAAGAGGGGAATATGAGCTTAAGGGATAAGAGGTGAAGTATCCAAGGTAGGATTATATAGGATTAGATCTTCTTATCTAAGGTAAATAGTTAAAACAACTCCTGGAAGCTTTGAAGAAGAAGCTTCATGATTATTTTTAATTTAATGAAACTATAAATCAATGCACCCCCAAAAAGCAACAAGTTATTGTTGATCATCACTAGTGCAGTGAGGAGCAAACTGCTGCTAAACGTAGGTCTCTAAAGGGGCATGGGGCACTAGGGCTTAAAAGCACTGATTTGGAGAAGTTAGACCCACAAACTCAGGCATTTGGAACGGTCATGCTTAGGTATTTGTGTAAGGATGATTAGAACATGTTCACGGGGGTGGATTGATCTGATTTGTAGGCCTATTTACTAGATGTGACAAAATGGCCTATAACAAATTCCCCCCTTAAGCGAAAATTTATAACATTAATTGATGACTTAAGTGTTTTACCTTGTGACAAGTATGGGTCAAGAACAACTGGTTGATACCATAATCTATTACAATAAATTTTCATCATGATATATTTACCGAGGGAGGCATACCCATGATAAACACTTAAGCTAGCATTACATGTACAGTGATCAAGAATTTTCGCACATTGATGAAAAAGAGTGAACCCATGCTATATGGTTGTATGTATGATCATAGCTATCATAATTTTGTAATATCTCAGTAAAAATGGCACAAAAAACCTAACCCAGTTAAGGTCTGGTAGTGTCATACATTAAGATAGAGACAGTTAAAAGTCCAAAATATAAAAATAAATGAAAATTTATGAAGCAAGGTAAGGGGAAATGTAAATTTAGGGAAGGCAGATGTGTGGGGTTGGAGATGTGCAGATGGGGATTAGTCTATGTTTTCTATGTTGTTTTGGAAAACCTATCGCCCTTTTTTCATTTTCCAAAATCTCCTTGGAAATCATGTCCCGTCTTAGTGTCCTCTCTACCTCCGACACTCCAAAATTTGTTTCCTACATATGTTATTCACCTTACTATGTAAATATAACTGGAGATCAATGATGATTGTAGGATAGTAGAAGAAGGTGGAGATCGATGATTATCATAAATAGCATGCATTTTATGATAAGAGGATTGCACAAGAGGTTAATGGTGATGCCCTTAGAAAGGATTTCAAGGGATATGGCTTCAAAATTATGGGAGGATGTGATAAACAGGGTTTTCTAATGAAACAAGGAGTTCTTACTCCAGACTGTGTATGCATGTTATTGCACAGAGGCACCTCCTACTTCTGCAAATATGGAAGGCGTAATGGTGAGAGGAGTCGAAGTTATACTAAGGGATACATTGTTAGCCGCGATTTTTATGTCTTGAACTTGGTCATGGTAATTCTTAAGAAGGGATAAAATGATCTTTCGGGTCTCACAGACACTAAAAAACTAAGGATGCGGGGACCTAAAATGGCATCCAAAATCAGAAAATTCTTCAATATTTACAAAGTCGGAGGATGATCTGTTACAAAATATGTCAACACATACCGTCGAAATTTTGATTCTAAATCAGGTAAGACACAGAGAAAACATCCAAAAATTTAGAGGCTTGCAACACCATCTACTCTGCAAAGGAAGAATTCTATAATTGCAGAAAAGAAAAAGAGAATTGCTAAGGCAAAGACTGAGGAAGCTAAATTAGAGGTATGCGTAGTGAAGAGTTATAACTGGGGATTCATGATTTCTGTAACACACCACAATAGGGTGCGGATTAAGCGAAAAATGAGTCTACATAGGGGTGGATATGGATATGAAAAAATAAATCTAGTTTAAAACATTAAGAGTCACAAAGCTTAAAATCCATGTTTAAATTAATTGAAAGGAGAGTTACATGGCCATACCTGGAATTGGAATTGGGATTCGTAGTAATTGTTTCATTTCTTTTTCCAACGTCAACAACATCCTCTATGACATGTATCTTTCAAACTTTTCTCAATAACATGAGCTACATGTAACAAAATAATTTACAATCAAGGAAAGAACAAGGCAATGAAATAGAATTTCATACCTAGAATATAAATGTAATGGAATTTTATGGCATCCATACCATAATGAAAGATAATAATTGATCTCCATGAGCCCAAAATTTGCAAACCCTCCTTCACTATCCACCCATACCAGACATGAATATCTACTAACTCACACACAGACTGAACCATTCCCAAAGCCAAACCAAAAAATTACTAACTCAGACTCAAACCACACAACCAAGCACACATGGCTACCCAATATGAACATATTCAGATAGATAGAGGATGATGAAAATGTTGTAAAATGATGTTCAAAAGACACATATATAGCGATTTACCAACAACTATATATTTCTGGTGCTTGCCTCATTTGTAGCAGTCCACCGGATATATGTATTTCCGGTGTGGTTTGAACATTTGATCAACAAAGATTTTATTGTTGGAATGTAATACATACCCAAGTGGCATTAGTGGAATGTAATATGTTTCTTTCTTATTAGAGAATGTAACAAAAATTCCTCTGACAAACGTGTGCCACTACTTGTCATCTACGCCGACTACTTGGAATCTATGTTCAAATTGGTTTGAACGTTTAATCAACTCCAAGTGCTCACTACCTTGCATACATGTCACACAAGCACCCACTACTTATGCATTTGCGAATTTGAAATGTGCAGACCATGCTTGATGCGTAATGTGAGGGGGCAAGAAACCTCGTGGTTCACACAATTAAATCAAGAATGACACAAAATCTTGTAACGTTGCAACCAGACCTAAAATGTGTTTCCAGGTTTAGAGAAAAATGAATATATGGTAGGAGATAGCGTATGATTCAGTTCCGAACACACATGGGATGTGCGATTTCATGGTAGGAGGAACATGGATATATGCTAGGATATAAAAACATGATTAATGTGTGTTATAGAGAAATTTGTCACCGTCCCTGTACTCCCAGTTCCTTGATCCTGGAGGACCCATATAGTGACCCTTGTGTACTTTCCAAGCATGGAATACATACCCCTGAACCACATTTTGTCTTCCAATTCATCTCCCTTTATAACTTTTCTGAAAGTTCCTTGTAAAAACCTAGTTTTCAAGGCCGTCGCTTTCACTCAGTGTTTGACCTATGCCAATAGCGAAATTTGCACTGAGACCCATGCCGATCGACACTCTGTCTTAATGTTGGACCCGCGTTGATCATGTTTTGGAAATTTTTTTAAATATAAAGGAAGCTTTTGTGACTAGACGCTTCGTGAAGCGACGAGCTAGAAGTTTGTTTTGAGGATATGGCCGAGGAATTCCCCTTTGGGCTTCTTGTTTCTAAGAAATAGGAACTACTCCAAAGGATAAGCTCTTTTCCCATCATTTGAGGGCCCATAACCTCCTCCTCCATTGTTATATAAGGAGACCTCCTTCAGCTCTACAACCTTAGTTAGTGATGATAGAAAGGAGAAGCAATTATAGCTTCAGGAGAATAGTGCAGAGTGTGATTGTTTTTGTGTGTTGGGAACATAGTGAGATCTTGGACCTTTGCGTGTGAGGGTGTTGCAAACATGCTTGGATACGGACCTACCAAAGGAGAGCCTCGACATCAAGGCTTGGTTGTAAACTCCCCTTGTCTTTATCATAATAAAATGCAACTGATTTTTATCTTCCATTCTTGTTTACATATATAATGAGATTTCTAGCATTCCTTGATAAATTAGATAGATTGTAATTTTTCTATGCTTGTCGTGATTTTATGCTTGTCATGGTGTCTTGATTGTCTGTACAGGTAATCGAACGTTGGCAACAACGTATATCGAGCTTGAAAAGAGCGAGAGATCAAGAAGCTTCGATGGAAGACGACAACATAGCATCAGAACAAGGTAGGTCATCTTCCTTGCTCTGAATTTCATTTACAATCTAGGAAGGTAGATGTTAATATGTTCCCATAGTTTTAGACCCACCCTAGGGCTAGAGGGATCACCTCTGTCAGATGCAAAACTCTTGGAAGCCATGACTCCTTATTCATTATGGTAAAAGGTCGACAGAGCATGGTTCGTTTTCTTGTGTCAAGCTCCTTAAAAAATGAAACAAGGTCATTGGAGCATATTTGTTTTTCTTGTGTCAAGCTCCTTAAAAAATGAAACAAAGTCTTCAGAGCATAGCTCATTTTATTATGTCAAGCTCCTTAAAAAATGAAACAAGTTCGTTGAAGGATAGTTCGTATTCTATGAAAACCTCATTAAAAAATGAATTCGGTCATGAGGATAGTTCTTTTAATTTGTCAAGCTCGTTAAAAATGAAACACGTTCCCGTTGAATTTGAGCTTTGGATTAGATCTTGTAAAATACCAGTTGAGTCTTTTTCTTGATTTCGTAATTGAACCTTCATTCCATCCACCTGTTAGTAACCAATAGTCTACTCTGGTGAATGCACTGAAGCTTGGGGCGCATGTACCTCGAATTGAGTCACCATGCTGGGGGCATGCAAACAATTTCAAGAATAGTTTACATTTGTTTCAATCTTGTGTAAAAATGAAACCAGTCTCAAGCAAAGTTTCCTGATTTCAAGCTTGTGTAAAAATGAAACCATTCCCATTTTACCTCTCGTGATTTCCATTTTATCAGCCTATTTTTCTAGATGAACCTTGGTTTTCTCAATCCATCTTCCCCATCTGCTTGGCCGATCATACACCTTCACCTGGTTGTTTCACCCATTCCCGAGGAACTGCTATGATGAGTGGTCTCATTAGCCAACCTCTTGACCTTTACTTGTTCTAAACAGTTCCACCATCACCAGAACCAATTGCTACCCTTAATACCACTCATTCCTTTAGGAGGAGTCATCTTTCAACTCTTTTCTGACTCTATAAAACTGAAAATATTGCCGAGAGTCTTGTCATTTTGAACTCGTTAAATGGTTGCGAAACAATATCTACCCAGTATATGTTTACCCCTTTTTCGGGCTGGGATAGATTATTTACGAAAAAGGAATACCTTAGCATATCATGACTAAGAGGTTCTCTCAGACATCATTTTCTACCTTTTCGGATATGAGGGACTATTTACGAAAAGGGACCTACTGGAGTTTTCTTTTCCTCTTCTTTTCAAAATCTATAAACATGAAAATATGTTGAGTTCTTCCTTTGTCAGACTCGTTAAACTCTATATGACATCAGAAATCAGCACCATGACGTAACCGAGTTCCTCCTTCCTAGGGCTCGTAAATTGTACTAGGTTGGATTTGTTCGAAGGACAAACTTATATGACAAGCATATGCTATCCTCTTCAAGCTTGTGTCAAAATAAAGAGGTACTCACCATAAATGGTGGGGGGAAATAGAAGTTTTTCATCAGTTGTGTCGACAGTATGTCACTCTTGAAAATGACACTTATCTGCAGTTCATGTCAGGTTGGAATATCTTCACTCTGTCACTTTGCCTCCATGGGTTTGGGAAATATGTTTGCCTCTCATTCGATTACCAATATTTTCAACATGACCTCTGATCCTATTTGAGTCAAATACTGCGAAATTCTAGAGTCGTGTCGCCGATATGTTCAAGAGCAAATCCTTCTGCAGTTTGTACATTCCCTAATCCTCTATTTCAGTCTTGGTTAACACTCATATTACATTTCTCTATTTCATGTCAATGTTGTGGGATTCATTATGACCCTCCTTCGATGGATCGCTTCCTGTCGACTTCAACTCATTAGCCGGGAAGTCGATCTAAAGACTCCTTTCTAGTACCTTAGATCTTGCATGCCCTAATGGCAATATCTTCGCATTCGACGACAGGTTCACATCATTGGCCTTTGATTGGGTGATTTCATGGGTATTCGACTTCAGCTAACTCTTCACATTTCGTGGATTGTACTGGTAGTACCTTGAGAACCATTGGCATTACTGGTGGTATCTCTCGTGCCTATTGATAGTTTTCATCATTAGCTAGTAATCAAGCAATTTTCTTGCATGTTCGACTTTAGCTCATTTACTCGCATGCTTTAAATTGTACTTGATCGGGTCATGATGGAGTGCAAGACCCTGGATTTTATTCTCTATAGTCCAGGTTGCGAGGCGATATGATTTTTCCATGATTGGATACTTGTTTCTTTCATATGGATGGTTGTGACCATACCATGAGTCTATATGAGATCTTTCTCAGATGGATGATTGCGACCATACCATGGTCTCCTTTTATGGATGGCTGCGTCTATACCTTGATTCATGTATTTTCATCAGAGTTTTCAGTTATGTATATGTATCTATGATTTATTTGCAGGTATCCTGACGGCAGCGTCCGGTTCCTTGCACTTACTTGTAAAGCATTTCACCCCTCACTCATGTTCGGACTTCATACTTTAGGGGGCATCTGTTACAGATCAATTTGTCACCATCCCTGGACTCCCTGTTCCTTGATCCTGGAGGACCCATACAGTGACCCTTGTGTACTTTCCAAGCATGGAATACATACCCCTGAACCACATTTTGTCTGCCAATTCATCTCCCTTTATAATTTTTTTGAAAGTTCCTTGTAAAAACCTATTTTTCAAGGTCAGCGCTTTCACTCAGTGTTTCACCCGCACCGATAACGAAATTTTCACTGAGACCCACGCTGATCCTATTTTGGAAAGTTTTTTAAATAGAAAGGAATCTTCGGCAACTAGAAGCTTCATGAGGCGGCGAGCTGGAAGATTTTTTTGAGGATATGGCTGAGGAATTCCCCTTTGGGCTTCTTATTCCCAAGAAATAGGAACTACTTCAAAGGATAAGCTCTTTTCCCATCATTTGAGGGCCCATAACCTCCTCCTTCATTACAAGGAGACCTCCTTCAGCTCTACAACCTTATTTAGTGATGATAGAAAGGAGAAGCAATTATAGCTTCGGGAGAATAGTGCAGAGTGTGATTGTTTTTGTGTGTTGGGAACATAGTGAGATCTTGGACCTTTGTGTGTGAGGGTGTTACAAACGTGCTTGGATACGGACCTGCCAAAGGAGAGCCTCAACATCAAGGCTTGGTTTTAAACTCCCCTTGTCTTTATCATAATAAAATGCAACTAATGTTTATCTTCTATTCTTGTTTACATATATAATGAGATTTCTAGCATTCCTTGATCAGTTAGATAGATTGTAATTGTTATATGTTTGTCATGATTTTACGCTTGTCATGGTGTCTTGATTGTTTGTACAGGTAATCGAACGTTGGAAGCAGCGTGTATCGAGCTTGAGAAGAGCGACAGATCAAGAAGATTCGACGGAAGATGACAACATAGCATCAGAACAAGGTAGTTCATCTTCCTTGCTCTAAATTTCATTTACAATTTAGGAAGGTAGATGTTAGTATGTTCCCATAGTTGCTAGACCCACCCTCGGGCTAGAGGCATCACCTCTATTCGCAGAGGGGATTTACATGGAAAAAAATGTGCATACTTTAATTTTTGAGAGAATGTCATGAGTGAAAGTAAACTTAAATTGTGCTTTCACTATAATTCTAAATGCCTCCTGTACTTATTTCTATTAGTCCCTGCTAGGTCATTCTCAACACCATGTTTTGGTTAATATTCACGATGTTTTTGGTTAGAAAATATAACAAAAATGCCTTGGAGTCTGTGGATAAGGTTCACTATGTTGCTAGTCACAAAATATAACCAAAATGTCTTGGAGTCTGTACCACGCCATGATGATAAAGAATTATTATTCGTTGGTATCTCAACATGTCAAACGTGAAATGCGCTTGAGCTTCAACAACATACTCATTATGAATATAGTTTTAGTTTTAGATTTTTATGGTGTGTGGTTTTATGTAAATTAAATATAGTTTTAGATTTTTATCACACATTTGATTGAATAGTTTATAGCCTTTTAATTAAGTTAGCCATGTAAATTAAATAATTGTTAAATGTTTATAAGTATCGTTATACATATTACTTTATTAAAAAATAATAATAATTATTTAAATTATACTTGTGTTTTAAATAATATTATTATTAATTAAAAAATATTATAAAAGTGAATTATTTATATCTGTAGGTATATTAAAAAAACATGAAATAATTTTTTTAATTATGAAGATTTATCTTAATTTTACCATGGGAATTCTCAATATGTATATATATTTTGTTAAAATACCATGACTCTTCAATACCATATGCTCAAAAATCATAACTCACTTAATATGTTATTTGTTGATATGTTGTTTTTTACGGTTAATCAATTTAATTAAAAGAACATATAAAAATCTCAACCTTTCATTTGTAGGTTTTAACCCTGTACAGAAATTATCTACAAACGAATCTTAAAATATAGAAAATAAACAATAGCGAGAGCATAAAACATAAAACAGATATACAGAGATATTTTTCCTTAGATCCAAAATTGGGATGACCAGCTTGATTTTTCATTATATTCCTTTTAGTGTTACAACACATATATATACATACCGAAGCATACATAAACCCCAATCCATTAACCATGGATTAGAACATAATTGTACTTCCCTTAACCGGATCTAAAAAATACCAGGGGCTGAAAACCATCATGCCCCAAAACCATGTGCAAACCCATGAACAAAACCATGGGTGGGTCCGCCCACCGAAAAATAGGGTCCAATTTTTTTTTTTCCTGGGGCGCTGTCTCCCCCTGTGACCCCCCTGTTGTTCTCGACGCAATGTACAGGGCTAGATATCACCCCCCACGCATGACTAGTCGTGGAAATAATATAACACATACCCAACATTCTCCCACTTGTTGTTTTCTTTCCACAGGGGGCCACAGGAAAGCTTATTCATTAGCCTAGCTCTGCAATACCCATTGTTTCTCTACACCAAGATAACTTCTGAGTGCTCACAGACTTCATCAATGCATTTGCAACATTCTTCAAAGTGTCCACCTTTACCAACAACACCCTTTTAGCCTCAACCATATCTCTCACAAAGTGATATTGAACATCAATGTACTTTTCCTTTCAATGATAAGCAGGGTTCTTATCCAATAAAATTTCACTTTGGCTATCACATTCTATCCTTATAGTTTGTTGCACCAACCTCATACTTGAACACAATCTCTGCAACCAAACTTCTTCCTTGCTTGCATGAGTGGCTGCCATGTATTCTGCCTCTGTAGTTGAAAGAGCCACTACAAACTGTATTTTACTCATCCAACTAAATGCACCTCCAAATAGGCTAAACACATACCCACTTGTAGATCTTCTTTGGTCCAGATATCCAACCCAGTCTGCATAAAAAAAACAACGAATTTCCAACACTTTTTCCAATCCTGGTCTTCCCTGGTAGCACAAGCCATAATCACTAGTGCCACGCAAATATCTGAAAACCCGCTTCATTGTTGTCCAATGCTCCTTCCCTAGGTTTGACATAAAACTACTCAATACTCCCACTACATGTGCAATGTCTAGTCTAGTACAGACCATTGCATACATTAGGCTACCCACTGCACTTGCATATGGAAATACTAGACATATCCTCACTAGACATATCCTCCTTTTCTTCGTCTTGGGATGTCGTCAGCAGATAACTGCACTCCTTACAGAATCCTCGTAACATTCACTAGTTTAATATCCCGTATATTGAACCCCAGTAACAGTTCCTGATATACTTCCGTTTAACCAGCTTCCTTTTCCCGATCTCTTAATTTCCATGCCCAAATAATATAGTTTCTACAAGACTAAGATTCTTCATGTCAATTTCAAGAACAATTAGGTCTTCAAATCGGATAATTTCTTTGTCATTTCCAATCAACAACATATCATCCACATACAAGACCAGATATATAACACGATCACCAATTAATTTAAAATAAACACAAGGATCTTCCTTGCTTCTGGTGAAGCCAAGTCCCCGTATATAGGTATCAAATTTCTGATACCACATCCTTGGTGACTGTTTTAACCCATACAGAGACTTCTTCAACCTGCATACCAGTTCTTTCTTTCCCTTCACCATAAAGCCTTCAGGTTGCTTCATGTAGATCTCCTCTTCTAGATCCCCGTGAAGAAATGTTGTCTTCACATCCATCTGTTCTATCTCAAAATCAAATGCAGCAGCAACAGATAAAAGTAATCTAACAGAAGTAACTTTGGCAACAGGAGAAAAAATATCACCAAAATCAATTCCCGACACCTGGGAATAACCTTTTTCTACCAACCGAGCTTTGTATTTCTCCACCTTGCCTTATACATTCATCTTCTTCTTAAACACCCATTTGCTCTATGGGCTTCCTTCTGCTACTATATAACCCATTCAGATCCCATGTCTATTTTTATGGCATGCGATTTCATCAATTTCGCCTTCCGTAGTTTTCTCATCTTCCGAATCTACTACCCCTAATTCGCTTCGGGATCACTTCATCGCTAGCAAAGAAAAATTTGAACAAAAGTATATGAATATACCTCCTTTTGCTGTCTTCTTCCTTGAATAATCTTCTCCACAACTGGAGTTTGTGTCTTCCTTCCTAGGGTTTTCTTTCACAGAGCTTCTGGACCCATCTTCCTTAGCTCAAAACTATATCTTCTCAAAGTTCCTTCAGGAATTCATGTTTAACAACATCTTTCACCTCTCTAAACACCACATCTCGGTTGTACACAACCTTCTTTGTTTCTGGGTTCCAAAGCTTGTAACCTTTTAAACCATCCTTATACCCAATAAAGATGCACCTTTCAGATTTATTATCCAACTTGGTCCTTTTTTCCTTTGGAACATGTACATATGCATCACATCCAAATACCCTTAGATGTGAAAGAGAGGGTTTCTTACCAGTCCATACCTCATGTGGAGTATTATCCTCCAACGCTGATGAAGGTGATCTGTTAACCAGATAGCATGCAATCTCCACTGCCTCTGCCCAGAATTCTTGTCCTAACCCGGTACCACTGAGCATGCTTCTTGCCTTTTCCATCAGTGTTCTGTTCATTCTTTCTACAACTCCATTTTGCTGAGGTGTGTATGGAGTAGTCTTCTGCTGTGCTATACCACACTTCTTCGGGTATAATTCTACCATTATTCCATTCTCACTCTTTATCTTCTTCTCCATTCTGCTTTCTACTAGAGCCTTAAATTTTAAATCTGTCAAAGACTTCAGATTTATTCCTCAAGAAATATATCCATGTATTCCTTGAGAATTCATCTATGAATGAAACATAGTACATAGACTTACCCAGTGATGGAACCAACACAGGTCCAAACACATCACTATGCACAAGATCTAATATCTTGTTCGCCCTCTTAGCACCGAAAGGAAAACTCACCCGATTCTACTTCACATATACACAATGTTCACAGAAATCGAAATCCAGAGAGTTATTAGACATAAATTATACCATACCATTTCCATGTAGTATCCGAAGGCCCTTTTCTCCAATATGTCCAAGCGTTTGATGCCATAGCATGGTCTTTTCTCCATAGACCGCTAGGCTTTCCACTCCACTTTCAGGAACCACAGAACTGTTTCACCCATCAATAACGGTGCTAACCTGAAGCTTGTATAGAGTTCCAGTCCGAACTCCCCGTATTAATACCAGTGCTCCCTGAACCATCTTACAGATATCTTTCTCGAACACTGTTTTTACACCTGCATCAGACATCTTTCTTACAGAAATCAAATTTCTGGCCAATGCAAGAATGTGCAGAACACCAGGAAGTGTTCCAATCCTTCCACCTTGTAACTTTAGCTTGAATTTTCCACGTCCGATGATTCTGGCCTTCTTATCATCACCTAAGAAGACATCACCACCACCATATTTCTCATACTCGCAGAACCACTCCCTATGGGGAGTGAAGTGAAAGGATGCACTTGAGTCAATCAACAATTACTCATGATCTACATGTATATTTGAAGAAGAAGCCAAATACACATCCCCACCTTCATCCGAGGTGGTTTTTGCCTCTGCAGAAGGAGTATCATTAGATCCCTTTCCTTTCTCAGGAGCTTTAGATCTCTAGTCCTTTTTGTAGTGCCCTTCCTTTCCGCATTTCCAGCACACCTTTACAAAATTTCCAGGAGATTTAGATCTCCCTCTAGATTTAGATCTCCCACTCAAAACCTTATTCTTGTTTCTGTTTTGGGACCTTCCTCATACAGATAAGGCATCTCCATTCTGACCCTCCATATTTCTCTGTCTCATTTCCTCCGACAACAAGGCTAAGACAATGTCATCAAAATTCAAGGTAGTTGTATTGCTACCTATTGCAATAACCAGACTGTCCCATGAGTCTGGTAGAGAACACAACAAGCTGATGCACTTATCTTCATCTGTGATTTTAATATCAACAGATGACAACTGAATTACCATAGTATTGAAGGTGTTCAAATTCTCTGTCATCGAGTCTCTGTCCTTCATCCTCAGGTAATACAATTTTTTCTGCAGGAACAATTTATTCACTAAAGACTTAGATTGGTACAAAGTCCCAAGTTTGTCCCATAAATTCTTCACCGTAGCTTCCCCAAATGCATTCAACAATACCGGATCTGAGACACACAACCGTATTTTGCTCTTCGCCTTCCGATCCAACTTCTTCCACTCTTCATCTGACATTGTCGTTGGTTTAATATCTAGATCTACCACGATCCATTGGTCTTTATCCACCAGCAAATCCTCCATCTTGAGCTTCCACAACTCAAAAATCTGACCATTAAATTTCAATTCTATCTTCTTCTAATTAATACCATATTCTTTTCATCAAGAATCATTAACTCAGTATTTCTCACCTAATAGACCTACTTGACAACAGAAAACTTTAACAAAGAGGTTGCGCTTCCTTGAAGTCAAACAACTTTACAATCAATTTCAGGTAGGTTTTAACTCCTCGTATATAAATTATTTTAAATCTAATCTTAAAAATGTAAATAAACAATAGCGAGCATAAAACATAAAACAGATATACACAGATATTTTCCCCTGGATCCCAAATCGGGACGACCAGCTTGATTTTTCATTATATTCCTTTTAGTGTTACAACACATATATATACATGCCGAAGCATACATAAATCCCAATCCATTAACCCTGGATCCATAAAAAGAAATGGTACAAATATAAATCACCACCACATAGACCTCTTAAAATTGGAGGATGTTTACATACTTTTGTATGACTTCAATTTAACAAAGATACGAACCCTTCACTTCAAGACCATAAATATTTTGAAAAAATTTCTACCAGAATAAAAAATGTTGAGATGGGAGTCTGTTGAACCTAGTCATAGATCTAGAAGAATTTTGAAACCTGAAATGGTGGGCGTTCATGTTGAATCAGATGAGGCACTAGTTGATGAAAGGGAAGAATATGGATCATCTTCATCTGCATCTAGTCATTCATCCAAAGATATAAATTCTGATGGTGTGCAAGTACCTATGAGTTATTTTGAATAAATGTCTAAGACATTTTATGTAAAGGATGTTTGCATGGTAACTTGAAATAAATATTTTGACTTCCATATGATCTTACATGAAGTTATGTGTCATTTCTATGTTTGTTGGATTATATATTTTAATTATGAATAATTCATCTATTCAAAATATCCATAATGCAAGAATGAATTAGAAAAGTAATTTATATTATATTCAATCTACCAAAGTTAATATTTTGATTAAAATTAAAAAAATATTAGAAATCAATGTTGAATTTTTAAATTAAGTACTGATATTGGCATAACATTATTTTATTGTTATCATTTGTTGATATTTTGATTAAAAGTAAAAAAAATATTAGAAGTTAATGTTGAATTTTTAAATTATACGGTGATATTGCCATGATATTATTTATTGTTATAATTTGTTGATATTTATGTTGGATTTTTAAGTTATAGAGTCAAATTGCCATGGTATTATTTATTGTTATCAATTGTTCATATTTTGATTAAAAATAAAAAAAAAATATTAAAAATTAATGTTCAAATTTTAAATTATACAGTGATATTGCCATGGTATTATTTATTGTTATCATTTGGTATAACATACTTTTAAAAATTTTGAAAATTTAGTGTCACATTGAAAGGGACAGTTAATTTTTATGGTTTATTTTTAGGTTTTTGTTGCAATAATATAAGTTGTCTTAAGCTAATATTTGAAAAGAGTTATAATTTTAGCCTTAAAAAAAAATTAGTCACATAATGTTTCCATAATTTCATGGTTAAAATATGTTAAAAACTTAAGGTTTTTGATTCCATGGTTGAAAACTTGTCAAAATATTAAGGTTTTTTGAGTTATGATATTTTATTTTTAATGTTATGAATGAAAACATTTATAATTTTAGGGTTTTTTAGAATCAAGATGTTTTATCTTTAATAAGCAGGATGAAATTTGTTATAATTATAAGGCTTTGAGTCATGATATTTTATCTTTAACATCATATCTAAGGATTGTTGGAATTTTATGGTTTTTCAAAGTCCTAATATTTTATCTTTAATTCCATTTCTAGAAAGTGTCAAAATTGTAACCCGTTTTTTTGTTGTTATTCCAACATCAACATTTTTTGTTTCAAGGGTGTTGTTCAATCATTTTGCAAAAAATGGATTGGTTTTTAAAAGAATGTGAAAAATTACCCTAAAAAATCATCTTTATGGAATACACACTTTTTGTTTTGGGTTGTTTTTTCATGTTTTTTTTGGCATTTTTGGACTAGAGTTGTCATTTTCAGGTATTAGTTATCGTTTTATTAGTATCTTTGTTTCAAGTTGCTGGAGTTTTTGAATGATGACTATATGTTTTCGTCATGATGCATGGGTTTCCTATGATGAAATTATGGATGATACATATATATTACTTGAGCCACATAGGTGTTATGATGCTACCAATTAGATTTATGATGATACAAGATTCTTTTGATGACACATATGGTACAAATGATATGTTGGTTACATGTTGATATTCATATGTTCAAGGAGATAAACAGAGCCTGATTATACAACCTCATTATTTAAGGATTATGAGTGTCATTCATTGCTTTTATGTTGTTGTTATTATGCCTTCAAAGATGCATTAGTCTCATATGGTCCATTTCTGGATGATTACCTATGTTGCATGTTGATGAAGTGGTGTTGGTGTGATAATTCGTGCATAAAGAAAATGGGCCAAGAGAACGATGTTACAACAAATTTAATGAAGACCTAGTTATTGATATACTATTTCTACATTTGGTAGATGATACTTGGAGACATGGAATATTTAGTCACATATTGATAATGTTGAAAAAATGATGCTACATTTACTTATCTTACTTTATGATGATATGCTTCATTCTCACATATGATGATTGATGCATGAAAAGACGTGTTTCCTTTGATGAACATGGATTGAGGCTCTTCCTTCTAATGGAAAGAGAAATTTAACTTTGATGAGGTCAAGAGGATGAGTTGATAGCATATATTTACAACATCTTATGTTTTTAATTTTTCATACTTGATCACAACTACATTGTCTTATCATGCAAATTGATAATAAAAATGTGCATATGGTTGTTCATGTTGCCAATGAAAAATGCTTATGGTGTAGATCCTATATTGTGTATGATGGTTGTTGATGACTATCATGGTCTTATTCAGGTATTTGGTCTTCATTATAAATTCCATATATGTCTCTTGATGTAAAGGTCATGTAAATACCTATGTTACAAATCATTGTAAAATTCAGTCATGTAATTTTGGGAATGTGATGTAATGTTGAGTCAAAAAAATAACCCCACTATATCTGGTGATGAATGTAAGCATGAGTCGTTGGTGATAGGTGAAGTCATATCTGGTTGAGTCATAAATCCATGTACTTCTTTGTATATCTTCTAGAAGATTTAGCATGTGCTCGGGGAGAAAATGGTCAGTATACAATGTTCATATTCAGCATATCAGATCTACAATGCTCATGTCTACAAAGGGGGAGAGAAGCCTTCATTCAAAATTGGCCAGCTCTTTGCCCTTGATGTCAAATGGGTAGAGAAATTTTGGATTTGGAGAATGCTTGGTGCCTTGGCAAAGACGATTTTTATATCTACAGATGTGTTGAGGTATCTACAGGTGGTCGTCACCAAACACCAAAGTAGTTGACATCGAGTCCAAAGAGGGAGATTGTTGACATTATGACTAATGTGTTGTCCTTGATGTCAACCTACTTGATAAACATATCAACATGATGGTAAAAATATGAGTAAACAATGAAACATATATGTGATAGAGATATTGGATAAAGGAACATCACTTCAGAGACAAAGGAATGATGAAGGTAAATTTTATGGAAGTATACGCAAGTCCTATGAAAAAATACTATGTACATATGTGGGTATGGTGAATAAAGTCACGTACAGTCTCCGCACCATGGCATTCTAAATGCTAGGGGTATTTACCATGGTATTGGCTGATAGTAATGATCACGACAATGGATATTTGATCTTGTCAAAGAATACCAACGACATTACTAAGGGTTTGACCCAGGGTATTTGCTAAGGCCTAAGATATATAAGGGGATGGATATCAAAGTGTTAAGTGTGAATGTATTGAGTTACTGATGATTGGTTTGATATGAAATAGGTGTGCACCAAGGAGAAAGAAGATAGATCAAATCAAATAGATATGAAATTACTACACATTAAATAATATGTTTATGATTTGATAGTTCTATGATAATGTTATGATGTGTGTATGCCAAAATTTGGGTTTTAAATATCTTCTATTGTGCAGTGATGGTATGACTCAATAATTACAAATATATACGTAGGCTGTCTTCATAAATATTGGGTACATACGTGGATTGGATTTTGGGTAGTCATGTATACATTCTGCAGTATGGACAGATTTGTACATGGGTTTCAAGTATGAAAGGCACGTACATACGCGGAAATGATTTATAAGGGTCATGTACATCTGCTAGGGTTTTGCAATATGATATAATGGTTGATTTGTTCTGGTATGGTTGTTGTTATCTGTCAATGATGTAATTTCATGATAATCTTTGTGTGATAGTTCTGGCTGGGTTGAAAGTTTATGATGTGTTGACTAGAGATAATGATCTATATATGGTTCAAAGATCTATGATGGGGTATGTATATGTTTAAGTAATTGTTTTCAGTAGTGTAGTGATTAAGATTATTGGTTTAGTGTTTTCAGATATGTACCCAGGTCCTCTTAAGTATAATACCATAAATACACATATTTGACTTAGAGAAGTAGCATATGTATTCTGACATATGACTGATTAGGGTTTTCAGTGACATAATTTGGTTTCTATTATGATTAGTATGTGATCTAGGAATTTTATGAATGGATATATAGTGATATGAGTTGGTTTGACTGATTGATCTATTTGTATTTCTAGATTGAGATTCAATGATTTATTTGGTGATCCACTTAGTTTAGTGATTGACTGGGTTTCTATAGTGATTATATATGATATTATGTTTTAATGATGGTAGTGGGTATAACCTAAAAATTTGATGAAATTTGGCCTACAGGTTTGATGTTTTTGATCAGGTGGATCCAGTATGAAATATTATGAAACATAGTCCACATAAGTGTTGAGGGTTGGAGCCTTCAATAAGGGAGTCAAATCTTCCTTCCAATGATAGCTGGTAAATTAGTTCAGGTGGTAGGATCTCCCTTCGAATGGGTGTTGGTAAACGAGATAAGGGGGTTGGATCTCCTTTCTAGTGGGTGTTGGAGAGCGAGAGAAGGTTGTATCCTCTTGTAGGTGAGTGCTTGCGTGATGGTATTAGTCTACGCCAGTACAAGATTGTAAGATTTTTTCTTTATAATAAAATGTGAATACAAATATGACAACAACAATGGTTTTATCCCACATGGGGTTTCCACCTAAAAATCCTGGGCTTCATGTGTGTTGATGTGATGCTTATGTCTGATGGTTGATTATTTTCTTACCGCTCATGGTTACCGTTTAATTAATTATTAATGAGGTATTTATGCACTGGTTCAAGTTAAATAGAGGATGAATTAAATAGTTAACTCGATATATGCTAGTTGCATTCAGCACAGTAGCGTACATACGCAAGTTTACTTAATAACAATAGCATATAGAAATTGGAATAAGAAAAAGAAAGGTTTAAGAGAGTTTTCAAATAATAATTCACCCCCCACCCCACTCCTCCCCCTCCCCTCGCCCTCCCCCTCCCCTCAAAATTTTTCCTAACATAATTTAGTTGCATTTATGGCAGTAAGGGATATATATCATTAACATGCACATGACATGATGGGAAGTAGCCTTAGTAATGACCACAAGGTATATTACCTTTCTTTCATATACTATCTATATTGAAATTTCCTTTTGGTCTTGGTACAAGACCTAAATCCACTTTTAGTTAGGTAAAAGTTGGTCTTATTTAAACATAGGAAACAAGTTAATCAAAATTAGCCCCTTTACAAACTATTAACTTAGTATTATCCGTAATATGATTCCATTAAAAACGATAATGAAACAACTTACATTTATGAAAAATAATAAGTAATAATCATCTTTATTTTTTTATTAAATTATTAATAATTAAAATATTATTATATATATATGAAAGAAAAAATCAAATTTCTAACGAGAACAAAAATGCAAGAGAAGGGAAAAATGTGAAACATATCGAAAATCTATTTTAAAGTAAAAAGAAGAGGTGAAAAACAAATCAACCATTATGGTCACAACGAATAAGATGTGTTCCATTACATAACATTAAAATAATGTTAAATTATGCTTTACATTATTAATAATAATGTAAATTTTAAACCGTTTATTTTATTTCTAACAAATTATTTTCGTAATACGAAGGTAGAAATGAACTACATATCACGATGGACAATAGAGAACATAATGCACTTGGATAGCGTGTGCATGAATAGTATAATTGAAATGAAATGATTTAGTTAGTTGCATGTAAGTTTTAACTTTCAATAATTTAAATAAAATAAAATTTTTATAGGAAATGTTTTACACTGGTTGTTTAAATTAAGGGTAAGCTAAACAATAAAATGATAATGTTAATGGGGTTATTTTGAATCGTTAAGAAGAATGATTGTGTTATTACATTCTTTATAGTTCAACGTTGAGAAGATATTGAAGTGGGGTGTTAATGAGACATTAATAATTTAAATAAAATAAAATTTTTATAGGTAATGTTTTATATTGGTTTTTTAAATTAAGGGTAAGCTAAATAATAAAATGATAATGTTAATGGGGTTATTTTGAATCGTTAAGAAGAATGATTGTGTTGTTACATTCTTTATAGTTCAACGTAGAGAAGATATTGAAGTGGGGTGTTTATGAGAAATTAAATTTAAAAGAAAAAAATAATTTTATCTCAATTTACATTATATATATTATTGTAAAGATGTTGTAGTGTTAAGCATTAAGATCAAAACATTATAATGATGATGACCATTAATATCTACTAAGACTTTTATCGTCTATGAGAGGTTAAGAAGGTAATATATTAATCAGAATTCTTTAAAAGTTTATTTCTATGCTAAAAAATAAATGAGAGAAGCGTTCCTAGATCACCAAACTTTTACTAAGTTAAAAGATCAAGTTGGTTGGTAGTGTGAAAAATATTTTGAAAACTAGATCAAATGTGAGTATAGTATGGACAATGTAAGAGAAAATGTTTTTCATCTTCAACTCTCCAATGATCACACAAGTGAAAAACTCTTTATTCCCATGGCATTTTGCGAATTGGTGAATGCCCAATTTCACTATGGATCTTATAATAATTAATTTTTATCATGACAATGTTCATTTTCTTCTTAACATTAGCTTGGTTTTTGACATTAGGGTTAATCACCTCCTCATAATATCATAGCTTCCTCTTTCCCTCTGGATCTTTATTCCCCCACAATTTGTCCTTAATTTGGATTTTTTTTTTTTAATATTATTCAAATTATACAAGATACTATCCTCCTTTATTCTCCAATGGTCGAGGCAAGATTGGGCATTATTATGCCATCGTCACTTAAGTTGAAGGTATGGGTTTTCGCTAGAGTTAAAAGAAACTTTAGGAAACATCTTAGCTCCCAAGTTGTATAACTCTCTCTTATATATAATATATCTATTCATAGCCATGCTTTTAAAATGGGTAAGGTCTGCTTCAATTAGGAGGATAAGGTACGGAGTATTTCCTTTAATCTTGAGGTTTTAGGCTATAAAATGTTTTTGGATCTATTCCATCCTCCTCCATGAGACTCTAAATATAATGCAACACAATACCTTACATCCATAAGAAATAGAAAGAGCGATCAGATTCTTAAAAAGGATGTTTTTTTTTTCTCAAATCTGAAGATACACAAATTTACAATTGTTTTCAAGCCCATAATAATCTTTCCAATATCCACATCATTTTCTCAATGCTATAATTCCAATTTAGCTTATGAGTGATGTCAATTCCTAGACATTTGTATGAAGGAACTTTCATCAAGGAGTTATTATCATAAAAGAAAGTATCACAAGTGATATTTTTGGATTTACTTATCATCACTTTAGTTTTGTCATTATTAATAGGCATATCCATCTTGGAGCACAAATCTTCAAGGATTCTAAGTTTATTTATAAGATCGTAATGGCTCCTTGCAAAAATAATAATATCATAAATGTAAACGAGAAGAATTATGACCATACGAATGAGAGTTGGGCCAACACAACCTAGATATTCTAAACACTATTCTAGATTATCAATGTATATGCAAAAAATGATAAGGGATAAGGGGCACTCTTGCTTGACTCCAATATTGCATTTAATTTCTTCTGAACAAAGATAATGTTGGTTCAGTTAAAAAGGTGAAAAAACTAATAATTATTCTCAATTCAATTTGTTATATTGAAATTTTGTTCTTTTCAATAAAATTACAAATAATTTATTCTGGAAAAAAATCATAATATGTCTATCACATTAAAATAAATTTAAATAATGATGATTCATATTTGTAACCATGATATTTCAAGGTCAAATAGTTCTAAAAAACCCTGATCTCTTATTTCCGTGTCTCAATTATTGTGTTAAAACCTACATTGGGAAGGAACTGTGGGAGAGAGCGGTGCTCCCTCCTACAACAATATTGTAGCTAGAGTCAGCGGATCCAGGAAACTATCAAATAATTTTAGACGAAATATCTCCTAAACTGAAGACGCAATGACATTTGGTGAAGAAAACCAATTGAATGTGAATCCAACAAATGTTCCGGCCAAACTTCAATCTCCAATAAGTTGTTTCCAAAAAGTGGTCATTGGTAAAAAAAATCATCTTCATCAAAAATTCAAAATCTTCGTTATTTTCCTACATTTAACTCATGTTAGGCATTTGAAGTATGACAAGCATTAATCACCATATACACTAGCAATATAAGACCATAATATAATTAAAATGTGAGAAAAAGATACTTAATAAGGCAAAAACATGACAATTAACCCCTCAAAATGTTCCTAATGATGGAGCTCATCATGTACTACCCGACTACCCTATTTTACGTGTGAGTAATCTCCATGAGTGTTATTCTCATTGTATTGTAGAAGAAATATGGTTGACGACTTATCTAAGGTTAGGTTTTAGGTTACCCTAGGGAGGGCTTATGATATACCCAACGGTAATGTTGATGGTGGTATAAATCCGTCAACCAAGGGGTCTCCTCGGTGTGAAGTCCCAAGTATACCTCACACCATTTGGAATAGGAGCCCCATCTAGAGTATCGACCCAACTACCATGTATTGTTTTATATTTTCCTTGGCTACAAATTTTAGTACAAGAGAGTAATTAACAGGTTTCTTCGGATCAACAAGTTAGTATTCCTTGTGAAATATTCATCTGTGGAAAGTATCACGGTTTTCCACCAAAATGGGAGAGAAAAGTGGTCCCATTAAAGACAAGTAATAGTACTAATATAGAAAAAGGCACATGAGCACATACATAAGAATGAATCTTTTATCAACTAGCGAAATATTTCACAAGGCAACAATGATTGTTAAAGAAAATACAACACACCTTCAATAAGGTAAGTACCAAAGCCACTGAAATAGTTCAATTTCCTTAGTACAGATGAAAACAACATACATTGCAAACATTCAAAGAAAAATATTACAATATAAATGACATATGCATGAAATTGTGTGGACTCAACGAGCATCTAAATTAAGTAAAATTTCCAAAATACATCAAGACAACAAACATCACTAGCCCCAATAGTGGAGAATTAGAGCATTCACTTGCTCCTGCAAAAAAACTATCTTCCTCTCTAATGCCTGGTAGGAGGAGACAAGGTGAAAAATAATTTTCATGTACAATGAGGGTGTATATATAGCAAATGGGTGATCATTCACCTCCCATGTGACTCTTGTACTACCCTCATGATTTTTTGACTTCTCTATGACCTTTCAACTCCCGCATGACTTTTCACATTACATGGATGACTCTTGGACTTTCACTTTACATTATGTTTTCCAATATATAATTTACATAACCCAAAAAATGTTGTGGCACATATTTACTTGTGACATGACATGGCATAAAATTGATGACATGGAATGTTATGAGCCTCAGTATTGCAACAAAAATGTTGCAACTCCCAAGGCTACCAACTTTAATTATCAACCAGGGGTTCGTACAAACTTAAGAGGTATCGACATTGTATGTGCAGCATAAAATGTGTCCTTATTTTGTTGATATGACGTAATGGAGTGAATTTCATGAAATAAAATCATAAACTAATTTCAGAAATGGAATTGTTTCTTTGAAAAGAAATTAATCCTAAGCAAGAACAACAAATTGTAATTGAAATCCTACGAGCATGAATTCAAATAAATAGGCCTAATATACTTTGTAAAAATGCATTTTTATAAGTGGTTTTTATTCTTCCTAAGTCATGGATTTAGATCCTAGGGGTCATGATTCAAGCCTAAGAGACAAAAACAAATATTTTGGAGCAAATTTGGTCGAGTTTTCACGTGTTACAAGAGTGATATAGGAAGTTCTATGTTTACTATAGGATGTTATATTTTAGATATAACTCTCCGAATGAACAAGTAAATCAAATTGAAATGGGATGGAGAATTTTTTTTTAGTAATTAGGATTTCTTACGTCTCCGTTCCAAGTGGAATCACTCCAAAATACTCTTGTTCACACGTGTTTAAAAATAACAGAAAATTACTACTCTAAAATCTAAAAAATCAGGAACTAGTGAGCTAGTTAATATATAAAATTCATAGCCCAATCAAGTGAAAAAGAAATGGGGTAAATTTTATTATTAACTTTAATATTATTATGACCTAATAAAATTGGAATCAAGTCAAATGAATCTCATCAACCCATTCTAAAAAATAACATAAATTCATCACTATTTCACTACAAGGCATTTCCAAAAATCTTATATTCGTGAACTAGTAACCAAATCCAAGTAGCTTAATGATGAATATGGCCTTCCAAAGTTAGGAAGGGACTCTTCCAAAGTAACTTAATGATGAATATGACCTTCCAAAGTTATATTGGAATGGGACTCTTTTTTTTTCTTTTTTCTTTTTTTTTTTGGAGGAATGGGGAATATTTTAAAATAGGGAGGGAAATGTATTTAGGGAGAGAACATTTATTTTTATTTTTATTTTTTTTTAAAGGGAATAATAAAATATTAGAGGGAAAATTAATTTAAAAGGGAGTGGGATGGAAATTTAAAAAATGTGTAGGGAGGGGAATTTAAAATTTGGGGAAAGAGAGAGGGAAATTTATTGGAGGGTATAATATGAGAAGGGGGACTAATATAAAAACATTTTAAAAATTAAAAAGGAACGAATTTAAATGAGGGAGTGGTATTATAGGGAAATTAAAAACGAATTTAAAAGTCTGAATTTTAAAAAAATGGAGAAAGTCGAGTTATGGAAGGGGGGCGTATTAGTTATGGAGGAAGCTGCCGTATGGAAGGGGGGCGTATTAGTTATGGAGGGTGTATTAATGATAAGGAGTGTGTGGAGGGCCGTGTAGGGTGTAGTGAGGGAGAAGGGGTGAGCGTTGAGCAGAGAGGGCATTGACGTGGCTAGGGGTTTCGTTGGTTGGGAGGGAAGCAAGGGGGCGTAGGTAAATGTGGTAGGGCATAGAGATGCAGCGGTAGAGATGCGTTAAGCTAGTTAAGGTGAGGGGGCCTGCGTTAGGATGGAGAAGTGAAGCGAGGGGGGCGTATGAGGAGGAGCGTATGCTGTGAGAGCTGTGTGTTGAGGAGTGATAAGGGTGATTCAAAGGCCGAGAGGCCGGAGTTTGCAGAGTTTGAGGGGCGTGTGGAATTGAAGCTCTTTGAAGTGCGCAAAGAGGGCTTGTAAATGGAGATAGCAGAGGCCGTGGGAAAGGCCGAAAGGCCAAGAGCAGTGAAATTTTTTTATTTTTTATTTTTTAATTTAAACAACAGAGTAGAATAGAGACTTTTAGAATTGCAACAGAATTTTTCTTCCAAATACACAGTAGAATGGACAAAATGCAGAAATGAGGGCAGCAGTACAAATTTCAAGTACTGAAATGCAACATCAGATTGCCAATAAAACCCAAAAAAATTTCCAATAGCCCAGCAGCTGAGAATATTTTCCAGCATTAGAAAAACCCAAAATTGCAGAAATTTTCAATGGAAAAACTCAAAAATTTCTTCCATTAAAACCAGAATCTTCTTCTTCAGAAACCCAATTTAAAATACTATTCCAGTAGCTCTTTAAAAGACAGAAATTGCAGAGAAAAATTAGAATGAAAACCTTCAGATGGGCACAGCTGCCTTTCTTCAAAGCCAATGCTTGAATGCTGCCAATTTCTGAATGCTGCTCCTTTTCAAAGCAGATTTCTGAATGCCGGCAAAAACACTGCTGCAGAAACTCTGAGTGCTGCAAAAATGCCAAGAATTTTGCAGATATGCACAGGCCATAAACACAAATGGCTCACTCAATTTTGAGCAGGGCCAGCAATCGCCCACTCTGATACCATGTTAAACACCATGTAAAGCGCACATGGTGTATGAGGAAGATGAACACACACACACTGTGTGACTCAACACACAATGAAGGATAAGCGTGAGGCTTTCTTATTTTTCCATTATACATGATGTACATTTATAGTACAATGGTGTGACTCTTGGTTTCATATTCCAAGGTCACTTGGACTCCATTGTGACTTTTCGCATTCCACACCTACCCATGTAGGGTTAGGTGTTCCAACAAAAAGGAACAATACTAAACACATAAATATGCAAAACATAAATAAGAGGTGCATGTGAATAAGAAGTGAAAATAACATAAATAAATTGTACAAGAGGGCTCTGAGGCTCCTGCGATGGCCAATCCCAAGGAGAATCGGGGTCCTATGGAATAAACCAAGCCTTAGAAGCTAAAAATGACACCAATATTCCTTATTGAATCAGTCCAAGTGCATCCCTGCAAGAAAAGAAAGTGGAGCTACTAAACAACAAGTTTTCTCCACAATAAGACTAAAAAATACCCGCCCCTAGACGAAAATTAAAAATGGTACTTATAAAAAAATGATGAGGAAGAATTATCCTTGAATGGAGGAAGCTTTCCCCTCCAAAATCCCTAAACTAGTGGATCTAGTTCCCAACACTAGGAGTTTGCAGTAAATGACAGGGAACACATTCCTAGATTTTATCGATCATCGGAGTTCCAAAATCTCTCAATGATTTCATGATATTTTTCTCATTTATTGTCTAATATTGATCCTCATATAGTAGGGAGCAAGTCCCTAAATTATCTCCTTCTCCTAATCTTCATAATCTGCCTAATATTCTCACAATATCGTTCAAAAATAAATAATATTAGGCACAAATATGAAATTATATTTAAACCTTCCTAAGAACATATTAAAGCCGAAAAACAATTATTAAGTGTAGAAGGAGAGGCTTAATATATACTTTATGTTCCTAAGAAAGGTTAGATAGGCCTTAATTTATGTCTAATTTAGAGGTCCATCAAAATGCATCATGATGTCCTAGTGTCAGACTATCCTACATGTTGCTTATTTTTTATGTCTTCAATAAGAGATATATCCAATACTTAATATTCATTAGTGATATGATTTGTTCTTAATACCCATCCTACAAAGGGTTGTGAATCATATGGATTCTTCGTGTGGTCGTGCTATTTCATCTTCTATTATACTCATGTGTTCCTTTGTCTTCTTGCCTGATGATCATCTTATCTCCACAACTCCTTAGGTTTCTTCTAGCATTTCCTCCTTCTCCATATCCTTCATCATCATCTTACCATATAATGATAGATTATTTTAATCTACAATCCACTCATGAAAATATGACATCAGTCTCATAAACCCCTAGTATAAGATGTCACATGATGACCCACTGTCTGAGCTAGTACAGAGTGGTAGGCTAAGGGAGAGGCTCAATTACTATGAAATTACACAAATTATGTAGTAAAGGGTCAGTATTGAGCCTTGATATTACAAAATGGGCAGTTCGGGCTTGGAGTCAGCAAAATGATTACGCAGTTGGGGAGCTCAGGGAGACAAGTTGGGGACTTGAGCACTAATTTTCCCCACTTCACAGTTCTTAAAGGAAAAGGATCTTAGGTGATTGCACAATTGTGTAGTTCAAGAGCTCAGGGCTATGGTTTGATCCTTGAGACTATGCAATGCACAGTACTAATTTTCATATTCATGAGAGGTATTTTTTTTTTTCATATCCATGCTCCAAAGGGTTGTGAATCAGATGGATTCTTCATGCGGTCTTGATCTTCCATCTTATATTATAGCTCAGTATTCCTTCATCTTCTTTCTTGATGATCATCTGATCTCATCAACTCCTTAGGATTCTTCTCGCATGTCCTCCTTCTCCATATACTTCCTCATCATATTTCCATAGCATGATAGAGTATATTCATTTGAAATCCAAAAATGACACAGTGGTATAAGTTCGATAAACCCCTAGTCTAAGATGTTGCATGATGATCCACTGGCTGATCTGGAGTCGACTGGTAGGTTGAGGAAGAGGCTTAGTGACTATGAAATTATGTAGCTCGGGAAGTCAAGAGTTGTATTTGAGCCATGAGACTACACCATGCGCAGTTAAGGCTTGGACTGAGTAAAACAATTGTGTATTTTGGGAGCTCATGGAGCTAAGCTAAGGGACCCAGCACTAATTTTTCCCACTGCAGAGTTCTGGAAGGTAGAGGATCCTAGGTGATTACACAATTACGCAGTTAAATAGCTCAGGGTTAGTGAATTTTTGGAGTTAGTGATCCATTCTAAGGGATTTATCACTATTTCAGCCAGTTGTGCAGTTCTAGGAGGTAAATAAGCCCTGGTGATTGTGTAGTTCAAGAGTTCATGGTTTTAACTTGAGCTTAGAGATTCTGCAGTGCACATTTGGGGCCAGGTTGGAGGGTTGAACTACACAATTTTTTAGGCCAAGGCTCAAGCTTGAGC
The DNA here is from genome assembly GCA_034641835.2 of Pinus albicaulis. Taxonomy (NCBI): domain Eukaryota; kingdom Viridiplantae; phylum Streptophyta; class Pinopsida; order Pinales; family Pinaceae; genus Pinus; species Pinus albicaulis. The sequence goes on from CM076578.1 coordinate 658,854,352, forward strand.
ACTGAAACTGCGCAGTGAAAAATCCTAGGAGGCAGGAACTATGAATTGCACATTTTCAAGTGGAAAGGTTGCAGCTTGAGGGTTGGGACTATGCAATGCGCAGTTCAGGAATGAAGGATGAGGCTAAGTTGCTAATAATTTTATGAAATTTGGCTAAGTGTGGGATGAGTGAAACTGATTTGAACAGTGATAGGACTTGATTGTGATCACACACTAAGATACTTGATGAAACAACATAGATCATACAGAACACATGAACATATACTTCCCTTAGTGTGACAACCCTTGCGACAACTTACGACAAGTGCGACACAAAATATATACTTTGCGACGACAATGATGACACTTGTGGTACAATGCTTAAAACTTTTTAAATGAGTGCAACAAATGTCTACATGGTAAGATCAACTCATTTGCACAAATATAACCTCTTGAAACCACCAAAATAAGCTTATGTACATCGTGTGACACTTAACATCTGAAAATACGACGATTACTACAATGCGAAAGACACTTGCAATATGTGATTGACATTGAAAGTAACATATGGTAGAGAAAAGTTAACATGCAAATGACACTAATTTGAGTGAAATCAAGTGGAAGTGACATTCAAAAACATGAAAATGAAACTTGTGAAAACAAAGGTGTGCATAAGCGAAAATTTTCAAAACTCACTGAAATATAAGTACAAATGGATCTAGAAGTGAGAAATTGTTGATGTCAGTGTGCACTGACTGTCGACATGGATTGGACATTGCACATCCAAAATCTTCATGGATTGTGCTATGCTTGTTCAATATTTCATAAAATAATGCACTCCTGCACTTGTTGTGAACAAAGCATGTGTGAGGAAGTGACTTCGGCACTTCCAATCCAAGAAGGGAGGCCAAAATCATCAACTAACCAAGAAGTGACTACAGAATGAACGATTGCAAGATCCACAGTAGGCTCCGAAATTCGAGTGTAAGAAACATTTTGGAGGGTGTTTGTCGTAACTAAAATAGGTACATGAAGTGTATTCCATCTGTGGTTCTATCTAATGTGCTACTACTCGAAGTGGTACAAACAAGGGTTAGAAGGGAGTCCAATAAGTGTGATCACCTCTTGTAGTCCCTGTGTGCATGCCTCCCCAAATCTGCATTTTTATGCTTTCAATGATAGATTCTGTGGTTTAAAGATGTTGAAGCACATCTCTAACATAAAAAAATATTCTGAAAAAAATTGGAGGTATAGCTGACCCTAGAAAATTCTATGATACCACTTTTTATGCACTTGACCTGGGAGAAAAGCAGAATGCCAAAAATACCAAACATTGTAGCCAAAAACATAGAAATATCACATGAGTTGGGACAAGCTGCAAAGTTATTTTATTATTCAGAAGCAGGATACAATGTTCACTTTCCTCTTCGATGGGGAAGCTCCAACAAAGCAGAACTCAATTACAATAAAACTCAATGATTCTTCCTTTTAGAATCTAGTGTGGGCTTGCCTCTATAGGATCCCCTTGTGAAACATTTTCTTTACGGCCTATTGCCTGCCATTTTCCAATGATTTCACCCCTATTGTTTATTGGTTTTATGCATCATTTTCAGCAGATTTTTGCATTTATATCCCAGCTCCTTATACTTTAGCTATTTTTTCCATTTTGTGTCTCCTTGATTTGCTTCTTCTCCCTCTTTTATTTTTTCGATTGATTTTCTTCTTGGTTGGGGGGTTGTGTGCTTCAAGTTGTTTTTTATTTACTATTCATTTTCAGTTTTATTTACAGTTTATGCACTTTAGTTTCAGTAGCATTGGCATCATCAAATATGATTAATTAACTCATTCAATTTACACATTTGTAACACACACACAACCTAAGTGAGAAAGAGCTTTGTTAACTCCACTAAGCCAAGAATTGAAACACTACACCTTAAAAATTTAACTCACATAGATTAATCCAACTTGGTCACCAAGGCCAAAACAACCTTTGTAGTTAGCTGTAATACCAATGGGATAGGATTCTGATAACATCGATTGATCTCTTACATTGAGCCATAGAAATTTGAAATATTAGGGAGGTTAAAATCCTTCACCATTGCACAACCCAAAGCTGGAGTGCATAAAAAATATTATTTAGAGGGGGTTAGGCTAGATCACAATGCAAGTGAGGGGGGGAATCTCTGTCGTGGTTTATTACAAAGAAGCTCGAGACTCGACCACCCCCATGGGACGAAGGTAACCTTAGTGGCCAATCTCACGAAAACACCCAATAGGATTAGTTGTGGGAAAGACGTCAGTCATCTACCCCACCTTTATCTAGAAAACTCCTCTTACAATGATCAAATTCCTTCAAGTAAGAAGTATCTTGGAAGGCAATAAAAAACAATAGAACTGTGACTTTTTTGAGGATTTAGATCACCTTTAGGCTAGAGGTCATTTTTTCTTTGGTAGGACATGTTTTCTTGAATTAGAATAACATTTATTTATTTTTAGTTTACACTCTACACAAATTCACTAGGTGTTTTCTTGTTGTTTGTTAGTCTTTTCTCCTATCATCACCCTTTATTCTATTAAGCTATCTTTGTCTTGACACCATTGTGCCCCCTAGGTGATTGTCAGAGAGACTTTATGGCATTATCCCCCATTTTAATTTAGGACACCTTAATCCCTCTCACCAAGTTTGAACTCATGCTCCTAGTGCTCCATTGAATCCCCATACTGACTCTAGTTCTTCCTTTGATTCTGCATCCTCCCATCCCAGCACTACCACAATGTCAGGAACCAATGTGGTTGATGGAAACCAAGGTGGTAACCAAGGTCCTAACCAAGGTAACCCCGCCGATGGAACCTCCACTAATATGACCACTAATCCTAGGCTTGTTTCCGTATATGTCTGGTGTGAGCCTCCCTGATTTCATCCATCTCATCAACGATCCTCTTCACCATAACCCAAATTTTTCTCCTATGCCTAGCAAGCTTCCTTCTAACATTACCAAGTTCAAATCTAATCCTAGATAAACCCCACAAATCATGTTCTCTCTTTTTAGATGTGGTGTTCGTCTAATTCCATTACTGAAGTCTCTATTCATCTCCGTCTCTTACAACGCACCCTAAATGGAGTTACTACCAAATGGTATGTTGACCAAATGAATTTCTGCCATTCCACCTTTTTGACCCCGCCGATGCAACACATGTACCGAAATATTCGGCTCTTTTTGTCAAAATTATGCCACCCGAGTTTCTAACCATGTACAATAATAGCACATAAGTAGGATCATGTGTAGAGCCCCTATGTTTGAAGAATTATTTTTTCCCCCATAGGTAAATATGTTGCCTCTTATTTCTCTCAGACTAAGGAAGAAGCTCTCTAGATAGCCTTAAACTGTGATCTGATATATGCGTAGTTAGGTGATGTTTATACTATCCTCCCTGATTTTCCTCATCCTGATGTTGCTAATACACCAAGATCATATCATGCCATTGAAAGTATCATTGTATCTCTTTCCCACACACAACCATCACCATATCTTCAACCCATTATGAGTTATGGTCAACCCTAGGGGGGACTAGCTCCACTTACACCTATCCCCCTCCTGATCCTTAATTACCATTTCAACTCTTACCAAGGTACAAGCACATCATATGCATATCCCCATTCTCATAAATCAATGCCAGGGCCATCTATTTCTCAACCTCATTATATAAATGTTGTCACAAATCCTTACTATCCTTATGCATCACCCAATGTTCCATCCCCACCAACACTAGTGCCTAAACCTCCCATTCATCTGCCTCCTCTACCACAAAAACAACCATCTCCATAGAATAAAGTGTATGCTCAATAGAGTACTGCCAATCCCCCTAACCCCAAGAGAAGTAATAAGGGGAAAGGTAACTAGAACCAACAACCTCAAGGTGACTAGGGGAAAAATGGTAGACAACCTAATGCCCCTAATAATTACCATTCTAATATATAAACCTAGCAACGGGGAAAACAACCCAAGAAGAATAAGGCTCTTAGAACCAACAATTTTTTTTCTTGTTATGGATTTTTCGACCATTATACTCATGAATGTCCCTTTTTACTTAAAATCCTTCAAGTATGGGAAGCTCAGGCAACTTCTTGTAGAGGACCTCAACCCACTACTCTACCTCCTCCCCCTCTTGTTTCATCAAAATTGAGAGTTCTTACAAATCCTTTTCCTCATCAAGGATATGTGGGTGCCCAACCCATAGAGAATATTGAAACCTCTCAACCTTCACAATTTTTCCAAAAAAATTACCAGATTCTCATGATGAATTCTCAAGTAGTGAACACCAAAAAATTCAACCTCCAGAATTGGTCGCACCAATATGACAAACCTCCTTTGAAGTCAGCAATTGATTCAAAAACCAAAGTTTCCACTGAGCCCCTGTCATCATCAAATGGTCCCTTACATATCCCTCAGCCTAAGGTAGATTTTCACCCCAAGATCACCAAAGGTCCATTACATCAAAATGTTTCTTATTTTATAGTTGCCCATACTTATAGCATAGTAGATGACTTGGAGTATTCCCCTGCTGCCATGTCAATGTTGGAAGTCCTCCAAATGTGCCCATAACAATGAAAAGTTTTACTATCTTCTTTGGGTGTTGTGGATCCCTCTAATGATCATATGATTGTCTTTGATTTTTATAGAGAAAAACACCCCCCTTCCTTCATCTATTGCCTTTAAAATGCCAATATCCATAAAAAATGGCACTGTCCAATGCTAAATAATAAACGAAGGTGTCTCCACCTGTGTGATATACGACAGTGTTTGGAAGAAACTTGGTTCCCCTGTTTTTTCACTGTCCACTATCACTTTTTGTGCTTTGGAAGGTCACCCCTCATAGCCCCTCAATTTATATCATAACTGCCTCATTACCATTGCTAACAAGACAATCTTGATTGACATCGAAGTCATTCATTCCTCTTTCTATGATAACATCTTATTAGGTAATAGTTACACATACACCTTTTCCATTTCACATCCTCTGTCTTTCGTAAGATGTCCTTTCCTCACATAGCAATGATCATCACCATAATAAGTTGACTTAATATGGACCATAGTATTAGATCTCTCCTTAGACCAATATTTCATAAAGGACAGGAAATTGGATCACCTCTTCCCTAACCAATGTTTCCCCTAGATTCTATAAATATTCCATGCTTCTTGGGGCTTACCATGGCCCACCTCCTACTCCTTTGGATCCTAGATCTTCGAGTGTTTTCATGCTTAAATCATTACAAGATGCAACCAAGCATACTAGTAGACCTTCTCAGCAGTGATCTCCTCCACAACCTCTTTCTCAAGACTCAACTCATCCTTCAAGTATAGTTCCTCTAGGACAACTTCCCCCTACTAGTATATCTCCTAGTCCTTTTCCACCCAAAACCATTCCCCTAGGTATTTCTCATCCATGAGAATTTCCTCTAGGTCATTATCCATCTCGTCAAAGACCTTTCTTGTTCCCTCCACCAACAATTTTTCCTAATCCTATAATGGCCACATTGAGTCTCCCTAACATCACTTTGGGGATCCCAATTTAGTACATTGATCCTATTGCAAACACTCCTCTTGACCAACTCAAACCTTATATAACGTTGACTCTGGTTCAACCTATTGAAACCACCCCTTCTTTTGCTTCAGTTTCATAGCAACCTCAATAGGAATCCACTATTTTTCTGAAATCATATGGTGAGGGGGGAAAAGACTATAAAAAGGGAAACAAAGATAAGGCACCCCAAGAAACTCCCACTCCTCCTAAACCACTAAAGCCTTCTCCTCCATGAACTTTTTGTGATGTTGTTAGGCATGCTGCCAATAATTGTCTTGAACTCCCTCATATTGAGAATGTGGTCTCTGATACTTTCCCTGACCCTAAAATTCTTGAGGTCCATGTCACCTTACCTAAGTCTCCCAAGAAGAACAAAAATTATGCACAAATCACCCATGTACTTTGTGTGATATTTATGGACATTAATCTCATCACTATCCTCATATTAAATATTTTTGTGATACACTTCAAGTGCTTTGTGAGTTAGATATCACGCATACTGACTCTAGTTCCCCTGTACCTGCGGGTCCTGGCCCTAATTCATTGCAAAAACAAGAGGTCTCTCAACTCACTGTCATGATCCCTCATCCTGATTTCAAGATGATAGATAGTTCAACCCATATTCGCTACCTGTTTTCATCTATGGTATCAATATATTAAGACTCGTTAGGAGTTTCCTATTGTGATTCTTTAGAACCATCTTTTGAAGACACTTCGTTCTCAACATCGGTGGACCTTGTATCCACTTTCCATTAGTTTACCACAACAGATGATGTGTATGTGAACCTTATCTCCCATGATGATGATTGGTTCCGTCACCCCTTACTTCAAACCCAAAAATTCAAACCACATCCATGTTTTGGCTATTACATTGCAACACATTGTTTAGGTAAGAGGACATCCATGTTTGGAAGTCTAGGAGAAAAAATTGTCCCCAACCCTCATAGTGCATTTGGTAGAGTCAACTATAGTTTTGTTATTGTTCCCCATTTAGAATAACCTATAGTGTCTCATATCACTTCAGATCATTGTAGGGATGATCCACCTAATCATTCATCCATATCACATCAACAACCCAGTCCATTAGACAATATTGTTGTTTAACCTTTGTGTCATCTAGGTGAACATCAGTTCATTATAGCCAAATCCACTCTTTGGTATAGTGACACCATGTATGAAAAATAATAAATTTAGACCATTTTATTCATATATGTAGTGCAAAGTTAGATTTTTAATCCACCATTTCCTTCCTCATAATGCACCCATCCTACATTCTTCCCAAAAGAAGATAACCATAAAAAAAAATGGTGAACCAAATCATAGAAATGTATTTGGAGTCCAGTATTCTACTCATTATCCTCTAGAGGATCTCATTTTAGTTGGGAATAATTCTCAAATTATTTATTCAAACACTTGGAATGCAATGGTACTCCACATAATCCTCCAACTAGGGGCATAATTCCCACCTTTTCATACCTAATAAGTCCCCTCCTTCATCTTATGTTTGGGGTAAATATCTCATGCTTGAGAGCATGATATAACCCTTGGAAACCTTCTCACTTGATTAACATAAGTCTTGGCTAAGACCGAAATGATCTATTTATGACCGATTATCCTTTCATTCTTTGGATATTTTGTCCTACTGGTGTCTCGAGTGAGACATATGAACATCACATATCGTATATGCTTGACATCATATTTGAAAATATTCTATTGTATGTGATTCCAAATTTACCACTTGGTCCCCATGTTTGACTTGATGGTAAGGGATGACTCTTTACCTTCTCTATTAGTTCATTCATGTATTCCTTTTTTACCTTAATTATTCACCAGGAACCATCCTTCGAAGAAGCATTAAGGCCATTTCAGACAAGTAAGGACACCTACCTAAAAGTCACAAATCTGAATTCTGACAGTCATTTTGTCTGCTACAAGATCACAAATATTTAGGGCCTTCTCCTCCTCTCCAAATTCTCTAACATATCAATGTGAAAATGAATTTGATTTAGCGGGAAGAATCACTTTTAAAGGAAAAACCTAGTTTTATGTTCACCATTACGATAACACCATAGATCAGTTTGACAAACCATAAGCACCATTGTAAAGTTCTCATCGAGATCTATAATGGGTATCTCTTTATTTTTTTTAATTTGAAACTTCACCAGGAATCCATTTTTTCCATGAGATATCACTTTGCTGTCCATCAAAACTCAATCTCTTCATATAAGTCACTTGTACTCTTGTACCACTTTTCCTTTTCACTTTTTGACTTATGCAATGAGTTTCATCGTGAGTAACCACTATATACTCATGTTTTTATGGTCCCCACCAGGATTTTTCTATGTCGCAACATCATCGGGTCACCCATGTTAAGAGCATTAGATATGAGACACTCTTGCATCAATGGAGTCTGTTCCGAGTCCCACTAAGTCCTGTTACAATACAAAATCCACCTTTGCATCACATTCATCCAATTTTTCTCATACTTTTCCTCCATCTATACTGATATATCTTTGAAAATCCTCCCTATAAGTAATTTACCATCCCCTCTCGAATCAAGTCAGTCACTTCCAGGTAAACCATGCATATTATGCTCTGAAAATGGAAGTTGTTAGCTTACCACTCATCTTATCCTTCCATAATTATCCCTCATTTAAGTCTCTCAGACACATTACTATGATCCTCATGCCTTTATTAGGAATCCACATTGCCTCAACTTTGGTGGGCCCTCTTTTGTTGACTTCAACATACTTATTCTAGGAGATTGTTTTAAAGGGTTGTGTACCTTGGTTTTGTTAGTACCCTATAATCTATAGTATCACAAGGTGACTGAGTATTCTTTTAAGATCTTGTATATTGAAGATAATATTCCATGGTTTTCATTTATTTCCAGACAAATAAGAGAAATCCTAACTATCAAGGAATTCAAAGGAATCAATCTGCCCTTTCGCTTCAGTGGAAAGAGGAAAGTGGTGTTGATTAAGTGTGATGGTGAGAGAAATCCATACTGCCATCATTCATTCCATCTACCCTCTTCTTACCTCTCATTTCCCAAATTCTCACACTCTGATGCTCTGAATCCCATTCAAAACACCAAATCCCACATACATAACCTTTTCGAACTCACTACTTTATAAAACCCACTTATATTAAAAAGTCTGAAATCCTAGCTCTGCTCACATTCTGCACCTTGCAAGATTTAACCTTTTTTTTCTTAATTCATCACCGAAACATAAAAACCTTGTCAATGTGCTTTGATGGGACCCATCCAAACCATTATATATTACCAATCCGCATGAAAAACCTTTGTTTTTGCATTTTCCTTACCCCTCCGCCTTTTCACACCTTTCCACGTTTAACTCATCGCACTTCACACTACACTCATTTTATAACTTACCTTTTAAAAGCACCCGCAAGTTATTTAAGTTGCGATGCGATCGCAAAATCGCATATCGCAAAGCTCAGGAGGTAAGCACCTACCAGTTAAATGTTCTAATGTGCGATGCAATCCAATCGCAGTCGCAGATCGCATTTTTCAAAGAATTGTCGTCGGAGGTAAATGTTAAAATCATCGAAGTGCGATATGGGCAACGTGGCGGGATGATGTAGGAGATGACGTGATAGCGACGTGGCGGGATGACGTAGCAGATGATGTGGCAACGATGTAGCAGATGACGTGGCGGGTGACGTGGAAAATGATGTGGCATATGATGTGGTAGGGTGATGTGGCAGATGATGTGGCAAGTTAATGTGGCAAGGTGACATGGTAGGTGACGTAGCCCTCACCTGTATACCACACATTGCAAGTTTTAAGAGTTAAGCACGAAGGCGAATGTTATAATTTCCGAAATGCGATGTGTGCAAATCGCAAATGATAAGTGATGGGCGCGGGAGATAAATGGTAAAATATGAGAAATGCATTGTGCGAAGCTGGGTGCAACCCGATCGCAAATCGCAAATGTTAGAGGATAGGTGCAAAGGAAAAGTTAAGGCAGCGGGATGCGAAGTGTGATACCAGTGCAGATGCGATGTGGCTTCATAACTGAAAACAAAACATTCTCGGGTCTGATTAAATTGGTTTTTATGTTGTTTTGTGTGTAAAACAAGTTATGACGCACCTACGAGGTTCAGAGCTTATTTCATGAATAAATAGGCCAAAACACAACAAAAATACTAGTGTTAAATACTCGCCAAGGGGCAAATGCTTTCCACCTCATCGTGCCACCATCATCCTTAATCCGACGACCCATGTTTCATTCTGGCTCCCCCCTTTACCAGCCTAACTTTATCCTCATAGGGGGTCCGAAACGAGTGGTTTTCAAGAAAGGGACCCCCTTATGTGTCATTCTCTCATGAATTTGCACCACCCCCCCCTTCTAGTACCACTTACCACTTCAGTGGGGGTTCGAAATAATTTTTTTCTCCTTCAAAAACCACTTTCCCCAAATAAAATAGTATTGGTTTGTAATAGATAAAGGGGAGTAAGATCAGAGAAGCGACAGTGCCAGCGTCACATTGGAATCTATCATTCGGAAAAGGTGGTTTGAATAAAAAATCCAGATTTCAGAACATCCATGAGTTGCCTCTTCGAAACCATCATAGCATCCTCCAAAGCTTACTGTTTGATCTTCCGAGGAGCCATTGAAGAGTTTGGATCTATGAAGAGTTGCCCAGAATTAATCCGAGAGGTGGTGTTGTTGTCAGAGATGTATTATCATCGCCTGCATGTCTCCACTTGTCCATTTTCTTCTTAAATGTAATCATTGCAGTAGGCAGATCAACCAACTTAAGTTTTCTATAAATACTGTATGCATTAGCAGTGTAAAAGAGAGGCTTGGAAGGGGAAAAAACCATTGTAATAGACTCATATTTTTGTAAGCACTCTCTTTTAATGAATGAAGGATTAAGATCTTTTCCAGATTCTTGTGTTGTGCTCTATGGTGAAGTATTTTCCCGTGTAATTTGTTATTCTCCTGTTTTCTCATACTGTTTTCTTTTTCTTAAATGCGGATATAAAATTTTGTGTAGGATTTACCATAGGGTACTGCGCATAGTCTTGAAACAGTTCATTATGTTTTACTCTAAGACTTGGATGCGGAATTCAGAGATGGTCTTCTCTACACCCATGTTGAGACTGGAATGTAGAATTCAGAGACAGTCTGCTCTGCATTCCTATTAAACCTTAATCTCCTCTTCTTTTCCATTTCACAAGTTGTAAAGATCCAATGACATGGATAGCTTTCATGGTTGCACCTCACCTCGATTATCCATCTATTTGAGTTTGTTTACACCTGTTTGACTCCATAGGCCAATGGCCCTCTTCTGCCGCCTCAACCAAACATCTTCAAACAAACCTATGCACTAATAGCTAGCCTAAAATGCCCCTATAAACAAAGCTATATCTAACAGATAGAGCCCTATCTGAGTCCTAGAAAGCTAGGTCCTGGACTCCAAATCATTTTGATGTTGCCCTCTGTGGTTCTGTCTTCAGCCTTCAGAAGTACATAGTGATAATATAATGGCGACCATACTGGGGAACATAATTTATCTTCATCAGAAAGTACATCAAAGTTTAGATCTAATTGATGGTGGACAGTGACCAAACCCAAGAAGGCTGCATTATTCACCTGGTGACTCCATGATTCAAAGAACTCGAAATTTGAGCATTCATGGTGGCTCCACAACATGCTGACCAAAGTTTCTGCTGAATAAGATGACAAGGTTTGTGTTAGACCTTCTATCTAGAAAAGTTTTAAATGCATTCAGAAATTAGTTATCAGAATTTCAGCTTGATGAATATTTTCTAGCTGTTGTCTTTCTCATTTTTAAGTAAAGAAAATTTAGTCCTGAAGATAGAACATGTTTTCTGGAGATAGTTGTTGAACAATAGGAAACTAGTATTGAACTTTTGAATTCTCAAATTCAGTCATATAATTTCTGAGATCCTAAAGAATTCATGGAAAATCTTCCTTCCCCTAATCAAGAGGAAATTGTACTACCTCTTGACTTACATATTGAGGATGATTTTTCTTTCAAGTACCAAGTTGAAGATGTGGTTTCAAGGTTTAAAACTGAGGATATAACTGATCAACTAGTCATTGAAGGCCTAGAAGAAAATATCATACATCATGCTTTTATTGATATTATAGCAGATTATATGGAGGTTCTTATTATCTCAAATGTTCAAACATGTACTCTCTATAAGGATCAAATACATCAGTATTTTCCATTACATATTATAACTTTGGTTGTGAGGACGGATAATCAAGTTATATTGTTGATTGTCCTGACAAGCAGTCAAGTTGTCCATTTGTTTCTGATACTACTTGACTAGCTGCATTGGCATTATTGTATCATCTATAATAGAAGAATTTTCAGTAGAGTAGGATAGGTATGTGTGCAAATAAGCTTAGTACTATGAGCATCTTTCCAGTTTTAGTTTCAGATTTCTTTCCATTTTTTCAGTACAAGTGTGTTCCAGGCTTCAGTTTTCCAGAGAGTGTTAATTTCATCTTGAAGACTATCATCCATAGAGGTTTTTGTAGCAGGATTAATTTGCAAATTTGGGATCAGCCCAACAGATTAGGCCACTAGTCTAAGGTGTTCTTGACACCTCCTGAGGGAGCTTCCATCCCCAGCTGGAGCCTCTATTAGTACCTTATAATCTATAGTATCACAAGGTGACTGAGTATTCTTTTCAGATCTTGTATATTGAAGATAATATTCCATGGCTGTCATTTATTTCCAGACAACGAAGAGAAATCTTGACTGTCAATGACCTCAAAGGAATCAATCTGCCCTTTCATTTCAGTGGAAAGAGGAAAGTGTTGCTGATTAAGTGTGATGGTGAGAGAAATCCCTACTACCATCATTCATTCTATCTACCCTCTTCTTACCTTTAATTTTCCAAATTCTGACACTCCCATGCTCTAAATCCCATTCAAAACCCCAAAACCCACATACATAACATTTTTGGACTCACTACTTTATAAAACCCACTTATATTAAAAAGTCTGAAATGCTAGCTCTGCCCGCATTTTTCACCCCACAAGATTAAACCTTTTTTGTTCTTTATTCATCACCGAAATATAAAAACCTTGCCAATGCGCTTTGATGGGACCCATCCAAACCTTTATATATTACCAATCCGATGCAAAACCTTTGTTTTTTCATTTTCCTTACCCCTCCGCCTTTTCGCACCTTTCCACGTTTAACGCATCACACTTCGCATTGCGCTCATTTTATAACTTACCTTTTAAAATCTCCTGCAAGTTATTTATATTGCGATGCGATCGCAAAAATCGCATATCACAAAGCTCAAGAGGTAAGTTCCCACAAGTTAAATGTTATAATGTGCGATGCGATCCAATCGCAATTACACATTGCAGTTTTCAAAGAATTTTCACTAGAGGTAAATGTTAAAATCGTCGAAGTGCAATATGGGTGATGTGGCAGGATGACGTAGCAGATGACGTGGAAGCAACGTAGTAGATGATGTGGCGGGTGGCATGGCAGATGACGAGGCAGGGTGACGTGGAAGATGACATGGCAAGATGACGTGGCAGGGTGACGTGGTAGGTGATGTAGCCCTAGTACATGTACCACACATCGCAAGTTTTAAGAGTTAAGCGCGAAGGCGAATGTTATAATCACCGAAATTTGATATGCACAAATCGCACATGATAAGTGATGGGCGCGGGAGATAAACAGTAAAATCTACGAAATGCGATGTGCGATGCTGAGTTGGACTCGATTGCAAATCACAAATGTTAGAGGATAGGCGCAAAGGAAAAGTTAAGGCAGTGGGATGCGAAGTGCGATATTGGCGCTGATGCGATGCAGCTTCATAATTGAAAACAAAACATTCTCGGGTCTGGGTAAATGGGTTTTTGTGTTGTTTTGTGTGTAAAAAAAGTCACGATGCACCCACGAGGTTTGGATCTTATTTCATGAATAAATAGGCCAAAACATAGCAAAGGCTTTCCACCTCACTGCGCCACCATCATCCTTAATCCAATGACCTATGTTTCATTCTGGCTCCCCCCTCACCAGCCTAACTTTATCCTGACTAAGGGGTCCGGAACGAGTGGTTTTCAAGAAAGGGGCCCCCTTATGTGTCATTCTCTCATGAATTCGCACCCCTGCCTCTTCTAGTACCACTTACCACTTCAGGGGGGGTCTGGAATACCTTTCTTCTCGTTCAAAAACTAGTTTCCCCAAATAAACTAGTATCAATTTGTAACAGAGAAACGGGAGTAAGATCATAGAAGTGGTAGTGCCAGGGCCGCATTGGAATTTATCATCTGGAAAATGTTTTTCAAATAACAAATCCAGATGTAAAAACCTCCATGAGTTGCCTCTTCAAAACCATCACAGCTTCCTCTAAAGCTTACTGTTTGATCTTCCGAGGAGCCATTGAAGCGTTTGGATCTACGAAGAGTTGCCCAAAATTAATTTGAGAGGCGATGTTGTTGTTAGAGATGTCTTATCACCGCCTACATGTCTCCACTTGTCTATTTTCTACTTAAATTTAATCACTGCAGTAGGCAGATTAACCAACTTAATTTTTCTATAAATATTGTATGCATTAGCAATGTAAAAGAGAGGCCTAGAAGGGGAAAAAACCATTGTAATAGACTCAGCTTGTTGTAAGCACTCACTTTTGAATGAATGAAGGATTAAACTATTTTCTAGATTCTTGTGTTATGCTCTGTGGTGAAGTATTTTCCCAAGTAATTTGTTATTCTCTTATTTGCTCATACTGTTTTCTTTTTCTTAACTGTGAATAGAAAATTTTGTGTAGGATTTACCATAGAGTAGCATGCATAGTCTTGAAATAGATTATTATGTTTTCTTCTAAGACTTCGATGCGGAATTCAGAGATGGTATGCTTTGCACCCATTTTGAGACCGGAATGTAGAATTCAGAGACGGTGTGCCTTGCATTCTTGTTAAACCTTAATATCCTCCTCTTTTCCATTTCACAAGCTGTAAAGATCCATTGACATGGCTAGCTTTCCTGGTTGCACCTGACCTCAGTTATCCATCTATTTGAGTTTGTTTACACATGTTTGACTCCACAGCCCAATGTCCCTATTTTGTTGTCTCCACCAAAAATCTTCAAACAAACCTATGCACTAATAGCTAGCCTAAAATGCCCCTATAAACAAAGCTATATCTAACAGAGAGAGCCCTATATGATTCTAGGAAGGCTAGGTCCTGGACTCCAAAGTGGTTTTATGTTGCCCTTCGTGGTTCTATCTTCAGCCTTTAGAATTACAGAGTGATAATAGGTTCCAACCATCATCATTTTTTGGTGCCTCGAATCAAGAAAATGAAATCATCATTTCCCTTTGAATTGGAAGTTTCTCGCATGCTCGACTCTAGCTCATTATCGCATGAGTGAGAATCATAAACTTGATTTTCCAATGATCCAACAAATTGTACCAATGTTCCCTGAGTGTGTGTGAGTTGTTCTAGACCTCTTGAGGGGGTGGCCCTTCAGGTAGCCCCCAACATACCCAGATATTTAATAATTATTTCTTTCTTAATTCTCACAATGTGATTAATAAATCATTTTTATTTATTAATTATTTCAACCATTTTCTAAATAAATATATTTGACCATTTTTAATAAATTTTCCCTCTAAAAAAATCTAATAAATAATTCCAATCGCTATATTTTGATTTTTTAAATAATATTTTATTATTTCTAATTTTTAATCTAGCTCAATGCTTTGTTATAAAGTATAGGGTTTTAAATTCATTCTTCACCATGACCATTCTCATTGTCACAACTATCATCTCATCACATTTGAGATCCCCCTTGAGTTCAAGCGAAATTTTTTTTTTCCCATTACAATTTGAGAGAGAGAAATAGATCATTGAAGCACAAGGACATAAAAAATAACCCATCCCACGAAGGGGATATATAGATCCAAGTTTATAAGTTCTCTTCACCAGGTGTATAATTTCTCTTAATAGATTTTTCATTTTTCTTATTCATATTATCCATTATATTGCTACAATTTCATATTTGTTGTTATATGTTTATGGTTGGATATGATGTTTTGTTGCAGGGTTTTTATTCTTTTTTCATTGTAGATCTGAAGCATAGACAACCATATTTTGTTGTTAGGCTCAGTTTTCACCAGTTATTGAAGTGAATCATTTTTGGTACACATACTAAGAATTTTCATACTAACATAAACCCTAATCAAATATTCATTTAACTTATCAATATAATAATTGAAAACCATAGTTACTTATTTATATATCAATATCTTCCTCTCATAATACATATTACATGCTTAAATGGGGACTACAGTAAATATAATTATCCAAGTTATCAATTCAAACATTTATCCCATGCAGGCTTCACTCAATGAATCTATGACATATCACGTGCATTTGTGGCATACTAAACAATACCCATAGTTTGACTACATATTGGAAAATACATCAAAAAATCACATTATTTAACCCCTTAATAATATGAACCCAATACACCTTATCAATTTAAAAACCCCCTACTTTCACTAGATATTGTAGGTCTCCATTTTTTCATTAACTTTGTGCTCCATTTTTTATAACTGCCAATATAAAAACACTTTACCCCCTATTATATGCTCAATATATTATGTCATATTTTCCTCAATATATATCCCCTAATATGAACACATGTGGTATGGTATTTCTCCCCTAATGAAGCCCTCGTGCTTTATTGATTCAGACCTTACCATGTTATATTTCTCATATATAATATTAAATTTATTTCTAATTTTTTTACTCCATCACTACTGATATCCTCATGCAATGGGATATAATTCGTAGGAAGGCTTAGCCTTAGGCTACACTTGGCACTGTGGTCGAATGATATGAAGCTCACTCCATGTGATCTTCATGTGCCTTGAGGAAAATATCACTACCAATGGCCTAAATTGAAAGCTTTTGATCTAATCATGGGTATTTTTTAGGGTTATTCAAAATCCCTAACCCAAATTTGTAACCTCGTTTTATACATTCCATTTAGTTGATGCAACCAAAGTTTCACTCTACAACTCTGCAATGTGTCTCATCTTTTCGTAGCCATATGTTTTCGATTACACAAGGAGATATTGATGTTAAGCATGGTTATGAACATAAGTTTTCACCTTAGCTCTCTCATAAGAGGTATTTATTTCACATTTTTATTTCATGGTTATATGAATATTACTTCTTATGATTTCAAATTCATTGGCTTGGGCATTATGAGATTGAGAGAGTCTTTGATAATGGAGCAGTTAGGATCAGAACTATTGATGAAGAAAAAGTTCCCCTCCTTGTAAATGGACATCGACTAAGGATATATCACAATCCATTGACAAAAGAGGAATTTTTCAAGATTTTTCAAGATAATGTTGATATAAAGTTGGTTAAGAATTCTTCTTCTTCTTCTTCTCCAACTTAGAATTATTCTTTCATTTTTTTTCCAAATTATATATATATATATGAAAACGGATCATTTATTGGCATACTTATACATAAAATATGGGGTGAAAACTAAAAGATCTATTTTTGGCACCTTACATTTTCTTTATTCCTGTTCTAAAATCCCCAATTTTTTGCATCCCTTTTTCTTTTTCAGAAAATAAAAATATAGCTACATAATTGATGTAATTCTACAACTCTAATGGATTTCTGCAGCTCAGACATGACAAGACCTTTTTGACCAAAGCAGTTGAAGGATACACTAAAGAATACCTAAAGACAATACAAAGAGAAACAGTTGAAGGTTAGCAACATCAAAATTTAAGGTATGCAAATGCAAAATTTTAATTAATAATAAGGATGAAAACATTGACATATGAATTAGATGATCATTTTATACCACCAACTCAAAAACATTATTAAAAGAGATGATCGTGTCAAATCTAAATCAAATATCACACTCCACCACTAAACCCTCATCATTTACATGACCTATACAACATCGAATCTTGATCTCGTTGGTGTATAATCCAACTCATACTTTAACAGTCACTTTTCGTTAAACCTCATTTACTCTTTCGATAATTTCGAAACCTTTCCCATGCATTCATTCACCCTTGCGCATCATCCATTTCATAGCATAATTCACTCACGCTCCTAACTCATACTGAAACCCTCAGTCTACCTTGTCAAAGAGGTGGTCTTAAGTTAAAGCTTCTCAGAAGCCATGGGAGTAATTGTGAGGAAAGATACTGAAGGGAGAAAATTTATGGAAGGTTACCAATAGAAGGAAATGTTATAGAGAGCACAATGGCTCAGTTTTGTGGAAAAATTTGAAGGGTTTCATAAGGAGGTTAGTAAATCCTTTACCAGAGCATTTGATGGAGTGGAGGTCGAAATCGAAGTTATCAAGTTTGCAATAACAAGGTCTTTCATAGCTAAAGCCACCAGACTACCAAAGACAGGAGAAAGACAATTTAAAAATAGAGGAATTGAAGGTGAAGGATGGAAAATATTTCTAAAAAACCCAGGTATGGATACTAACATATTTAAAAAGGGGATCCCTAGCACATCTCTTAAAGGAAAATGAAAAAATTTGTTATTGATAATCCATAAATTCATTACCTATAACGGAAGGTTCGGATGCATGTTCCTTTACCAGGCTAGGCTGTTAATGAATTTTATTGAAGATAGTGAAATAAAACTTCCATACTTTTTATTGCATAGCTTGAAGAAAATGGCAGGAACTGTTTAGAAGAAAATTTAGTTTATAGACAATACAATGTATCATCATGGGTTAATAAAAATTTCTCATTGAAATTCACCTTAAAATCCTAGGGGACACTTGGGAAATTTTCCTAATTCGGAACCATTTCCAAGAAGGAGACCAAGAACAATCTAGTTGTAGCAAGGCAAAAAAGGAAGAAAAATAAAATTTGAAAATGAACAACCATTCTAGGAACAATCAGAGGATCAAATCCCCATTTCAGAACTCTTGGGAAAATTTAGCAAGAAAACTGATAAAAAGAAGGAGGATAGCATAAAAGGGAAGGGTAAATACATAAATGGAGAAGATATTAAGATAAGGAAAAGCAAGGCCAAAATTCAAAATCCTCCTCAACCAGTAAGAAGAAGCTATAGACTTTGAAAAACATCAAAGGAACCACCTTCAAAATCAATATAATTTGTGGACATAAAATAGGATCCTAGGGTTCCATGACCCACTGCTATTTCATCACTCAGAGTCCAAGTCGAAGAACTCCAGAGATTAACCCAGTGCAGTAGAAAATTTATGATTATATTGAGTCTTTGGAGAAAATAGATGTTGGAAATACATTAGTTTTTGAATACCAGCCTCATAGTCCACAAGAACCTCTAGCTGTGAATACTCTAAAACAAGAGATATTTGAACTAGAGACACTAAACAAACATACTAAGCACGAACGTGAAGACTTGAAGTTGCAAAACTAGATTGTGAAAACCATAAATGACAACACTCTTCTACATTTGGGTTTATGGTTCAAAAAGAACAAAAAGTTAAAAAAGAAGAATAAACAACTAAACAGGCAAGCCATAAACCTGAAATATAAACTTCTAATGAGAAAGCCAAGGGTAGTTGTAACCACAAGGAAGGAAAAGAAGATGAAATTAGATTTTTTAGCAGAGGTCTCAGGGTAGATGTATTAACATGATAAGACTCACAATTTTGTGTTTTTTCATGAGGACATGCAATGGTCTCCTCATGGGGGAATGTGGAGCCTCAAGACTGCCTCAATTTTGACACTCCTTTTCACTATATTTCCTTATTTTTGACAACACCATAAGCTTAAACAAGTGTTGAAATGCAGATTTTGACTTGTTAAGGTATCCTAATGATTCATTTTTCATATTTCCAATTATTCCTTATTATTATAATGTAATTTCTATTTAGCTATGGAATTAATACAATTATGCAGCCAAACTCTGTTTCTGTAGCCGCCGCCATGGTTCGACATGTTCTGAGGAATTAATGGAGTAGTGAAACATATGGGTAGTTGAAAAATGATCCGGTCATGGATCCTATCCTATCCATCTATCCAAAATCAAGTAATAAATCTCCAGAAATGCAGTCAAAGGAACGGTCAACCGGAAGTTGGAAAAAGCGAGCGAGGAAGTCGGAGGCTTCGTGATTTTCTCTACCACGTAGCAAATCATAAAGAAAAAAAATTATAATTTATTTTTAGAATTTCAGATAGAATTTACTTTGTCTTAGAAGGCGTAAAAGCCTCAAAACATTTAATGACAAGATTTTATATATATCAGGTTGAGTAATTGTGTAAACAATACGAATTATTGCGAGACTGTGATATCTTTAAAACTCTGTTTTTATTCCATAATTGAATGAAGAAGCATTCTAAAGTTCTAATGCGAAGTTAGTAAAGAGTAGATTCAAATCCATGTTTTATGGAGGCCCCCTGCAATAGAAGAGATTTCATTTCATTTTCTTTATTGCATTTAGATGTTATTTCATAGCTTAATTCTTATGTGTTTACAATGTGTTGTAGCGTAGATACATGCTATGCTTTCATTCTTATTTTCATCGCAATTATTTCTATATTTTAACAGCGTTGATGTTCAGATTATCATTTTCATTTCATTTACTTGTTATCATCATTTTTGGAATGTCATTATGTTAGACTAGATGCTCTGTTTCTCTCATTTAAATAGATTCATTTCCTAAATGGTTAAAACGTAGAGATAATTTATCTTAAGATCTTGGCATACATTAGTTTATCATTAATTAAGTTCGTCAAGGATTAGATTAGCTCATTTTTATGCAGTAGAATCTTATCATCAATTAGTTCTTGGGAGACATATTTGAAGTAGTAATATAAGATTTCTTTCTAAGTTTTAAATCAATTCTCTCATGTGAGCTCAAGTAGATTTACTTCTAAAACAGTGATTTCTTTTCTAAGTATAAAATATTTTTTAGTGATTCTTTGGGTTTAGTTTAATTCACATTAAATTTTCAAAAGATATAAAAATTAGAATTGATTTTTTGTTTTATAATTTTAGTTATTCTCAAAATTAATCCTTAGCTACTAATAAGATTTGTCATTTCAATTTCTAGGACTTAGTTAAATTTGGATTTAGTTTATTTTTCATAATTTAGTTTCTTAAATTCATTTAGGAACATTTGAAATAAAAACATTTTAAGAAACAACCTTCACATATAAAATCACCAAAATAAATTAAGTAAGAAAGGCTTATAGTATATATGGTGCATTTTCACTTCACAAGATTACCAACTCTGGTTGATAATTTATGATAGCAATTTAAGATAATTAAATTCATGATATAGAAAGAAGCATGCCAAAATTGGGAGGTATGTCTACTACAATAATGTCCATAACCCCATACCTTTGGAATGAATCTGAGTCAAGGATACTTCCAGGTCCTTGATCAAACCGAGGCACTTCACCTTTTTGGAATCAAATGAGTACAATTCCTTATAAGGTCTAGTGATTTCAAGCCCCAGTCTCTCCATAATCACCTTTGGCATAAAATTGTGTGAGGCCCCAGAATATAGCATAGCATTGTGTAATATTTGATCATGCACATTTAAACTGACATAAAATTGAGGCACCTCCCCATCATGTGCTTTATCATCAATATTTGGCCCAAAAATAATAGATGGATGATCATCAACTATGTTAACTGTATCGAAAGTCTTGTCAACTCTTAGTGCCTTTAAAATTTGAGTTATGTATTGATCATTTTTAAGCAACTCACTGAGGGGAATGAAAATATTCAACTTAGAAAGCTTGGTCTCAAGGTTAAAGGAATTTGATACCTTTTCCACCTCTTTATGGACAACATCCTTCTTTTCCGCAATATCTTTGATGTATCCTCTTTCCTCTGCAGAATGGTGATAGAAGGCTCCTTCTTTTGGCCACTGGTACTGGGGACATATTTCTTTACATTGTTGGTTGTCACCTCTTTCTTTGTTTCACTTCTAGTTGTTACTTCCGTTTTCACTACATTGTTGCTCACATTTATGTTTTTTAATTATATTGTCACTGAACTTGCATAATAGAATTTTGATTTGCCTTTCTGTACTCCTCAGATTCAGTCATCAACACATCATTTTGAGACTGAGAAAGCAGAAACTCTTCATCTTCTGTTACAAAATTTTCTAACTGCTCTTGTTCTTGATCTTCTTTGGTCAAATACATAGTCTATTGCCCATCACCAAAGAAATGAATTTGATCCTCTGGTAATTTCCCGTCTTCCTCATCTTGGTATTGGGAATAATTATACTGGAAAGGTGGTCTTAGTTGTTGTTGATACTTCTTCGGACTCTTATTTTCCCTTGGTTTGTGTGGCACTTTAGGTTGCCTTCAAAATTTTGGGTTTCTAATTTGTGGACCAATCTGAGGTTCTCTAGCAGTTTCTATGTCAGTTAAAGACATATTTTCCATAATTTTCTCCATTCTTTTAACCAATATATCTAACTTTGCATTAGTAGAACTGACAAGCTCTTCTTTTATGATGACTCTTCTCTCGTTAGATTTCTTTGCCAACAAATTGGCCTCTACACTAACTACATTTCTTTGCATGTCTTCGAGTGTCGCTAGATTTCTTTCCCTGATAGTCCATCTCGGGGTCAAAGCCATCGTGATAATGGAGAAAAGAAAGCCCACGAGGAGGATTTATGTCTGCGGGGATGGAATTATAAGCTTTTTTGAACCTCGTAGAGAAATCCTAGATATTTTAATGAGGGTGGATTTTCAGATCGTCATACTCCTCAAGGATTTGTAAGGGATTCTTCTTCTTGCCCCATCTTGCAGGGGAAGCATCTTCCAACTCTTAATAGTTGGAAAAGTCAACAGGATGAGCACTCCTGAACCATTTTTTCACTTCACTAGAGAAGCTTTGAGTAAAGAGACTGACATTAAAATATTTGTGGTCCACTTCCACCAAATCCACAAAATCACTGACCTTATCCACATGTTGTTTAGTTGTGACTTCCCTTGTACCGTCATATTGGGGAAGTATTTGACTGTAATTTTGAGGTAGATCATGCAATTGAGCCAAGAGAACCAAAGGGGTATACCTAGCTTCCATTGGTGTTGTTTGAGGAAAGGTTGAACCGGTTGTAGTACTAGGAATAGAAGATGGTAAGGCATTGATCGAAGGAGGTTACGAAAAAACAAATGTATGGATAACGAATGAAGTAGAAGAAGTATTGAAATTTTTTCTTATTGGGATGCGGAAAATGGAGCAACGAATGTTTAGATAACACGGAAAATATGATCAATAATTGAAAAAGGACTAGCAGTCTGGAAATTTCTTGGTTTTATAACAGTAGGCAGTAATTGATCTAATGAATTTACAAAAATCTGAGGTTGAACTAATGCACCTTTATCAAGTTCACTAGGGTTAGATTTTGCATGGATAATGAAAGGTTTCAACACCGATTGGTCTAGAACGATTTTAGGAGCATAATTTTCAGATTTGGTCCCTAACAAAGAGCTTTAGATAATCAGATCAAGATCAATATATTCAAGGTTATATAGGTTTTTAGGCATTGACTAGGATCTGCCACAAGGAAAATAGGCAGTTTGAGTTTTCTCAGAAAACTTCTTTTTTCTAAGGACACTTTCAGGATTATTCACAATATTTGGAGGATCAGGATCGAGGTTTTGTCTAGTATGTCTCTTAGGAGCCAAATTTCTTCAATCAAACTGGAATTCAACCAACTTCACTACCAAACACGACAATGTTACAAATTTAGCCTATAATGAAAGCTCTCATTAGAAAACATCTTCCTGGGAGATATTTGACTCTTGCCTCCCAACAACGACGCCACTATGTTAACACTCTGTAAATTTCTCCAGGATGAAGAGAGAAATCCCAGAGGTAACCACAAACCACTTCTAGCTAGAATATGGTCTTTCTAGCTCGAGGGGCCTCACTTAAGAAAACTGAAGATTTCAAGGTTATAAGAAACATAGAGACCATATCTGAAGGAATTTTAAATTGTTTGTTTGGAAAAATGAAGGTCTATGGAGAATGAATAATTGTGATCAGGAGGGTTACTGACATGTCATACTTATGCATATAACATCCAATAACACTCACAAAGACTTATCAAGCATATACTTTGGATAGAGGAAAATGATTTGTAGTGTAGAAGAAAATAAACATAACAAATACTTCTTCACAAGTAACAGAACAACTGATAATCTGATATTGCATGTTTGTGATTAAGAACTTGAGAAGAAAAAACAAAGTATAAAGGTATAATATACTCCATTTGCAATTGAAATATAAGACAACTTGATTTAGAGCAATACTAGACTGAATTCTAAAACAGTTGAATCATCATGCCCATACACTAGAAGGATTACAGAGGAGAATTAATGATAAAATAAATACACAGGGGATAAATAAATCCAAAGAATCATACCATAAGTATCTTGCAAATGAAGACTAGAAGACCTTAACCATAAGCATTTTTATTCATAAAAGATAAAATCATAATACACCAAACTCTAAACTAGTTCGTAATCCTTTCCAACCCTTTATTCATTCAAGTATTCAACATTAAATATACATAAGCCATAAGAAAAATCATGTCTAGATGTAGTGCATTTCTGATCCATGGAGTGGAAGGAATCCAATACAAAAGAGGAAACATTATCTGTCTTGCAGTATTTTTATTTTAATGAAAAAACAAAAACAAAAAACAATATGATCATATCATCCTATCCTATTTAAAAAAAGTTTCCAAATCCATGAGAGTTATCCAAAAATAGGGAGCCATACTTTTCTGACACCAAAAGAAGAAAAAGAAATGAGTTTCCAAGTGATGATTCAATGATGAATCATCTCCTGAGTCGGAAACATATCCATCCATTTACTTCCTGACAGATGGCACCCTCAAACACACTCCATTCCACCTGTGTGTAGCATTTGCACAACAACTATGCATCGCCTGTGCAACGGGCCTGTGTTTTGGGTATATCTCCAAAACAGTAACACTTGTGTAAAAGATGAAGGAATTTATTGTATATGATATTTTTTTTAAGATAAATCTCTCTCCATTTCTCCAAATTCTTCCCCAACTTCCCATAAAATGTTCTGCAAAACAATGACTAAAACAGGAAATTTACAAATTGCAAATAATGTGTTTTGAAGATGTATTAGAAACTCCCGATATGTGACACTTGTGCAAAAAACAGGAAGAGGTTGTTGTTACTTGGCCAGTCCTTGAGAAAAATCTCTTTTAGTTTCCTATAATTTTCCTTCATGTGATCAGAATCATCATTTCAAAATGATGTAAAAAACAAAGTATGTTGCACAACACTAGCGAGTAGGTTGGGTAGAAATCCATGCTCCATTAGAGGAAATTTAAGCCTAAAAGTGCCCATGAAAATTTCATGTGATTTCCATGTCATAATATGTAAACCAATCAAAATTATTTAAATTTAAAAAGAGGTACATGTAAATATTTTGGAGGGCAAAGAAGAAAAACTAATTTTTTTAGTTGTATTTTTCGCTTATCTCCTTATAGATTTACTCAAATTTCAAGTTTATACACTCATTATATTCAGAATTAAATTCCACATCCAACGTGTACCCATTATCCATACTTTTGACAAGACCCACCCTGATAAAAATTATAACTACATTAAAACGTGTGTTTTAACATGTTTTTTAATGTATCTGCAATTTTTATCAAGGTAGGTCTTCTCAAAAGTATGCATAATGGGTACTCTTTGGATGTGGAATTTAATTCCACGTCTAATGAGTGTCTAAACTTGAAATTTGAGTAAACCAATAAGGAGCTAAGCCGAAAATACAATTAAAAAAATAGTTTTCTTGTTTTCCCTCCAAAATTCATAACTCTTATTTTTTTATTTTAACTATTATTTTATTGTTTTTCCTTAGGAGGCCACTTTTAGGCTGAAATTTCCTCTAATGTGTATGGTTGCACACCTCCTCTAAAAATATATATCAAATGGGTATGTTTGAAATGGTTGTGAGATGGTGTAGAATTGTTTAAATAGGTTCTCCAACTCTTGCAAACCTCCTGAATGGTTGATACTCACTTGCGCAGTAGTTGCGCGACGACTAGGTTGAGTAGCACTTGTGCGCAGTGGATTTCCCACAGTGAGTCCAACCAAATTGTCACTTGATTGGTCACCTGTAGCATCCACTTGATCTGGCATGAGTGTGGGGAGTATGGGTTATGTCATGTTTATGGCGCAATCATGGTCTTTAAGGGAATAGATTTAGGATGGGATAGGGAATATAATAGGCATATGATTAATGAATAGGGGATGATTGTTGAATATGGGATAGGAGAGGGGATTTTATAAATGGATAATGGGAGATGGGAAAATGTAGGATGTGGGTTATAGTCTTAGGGAAAAAATGAGTAGACTAGGAGGGGAAAATAAATATGTTTCTCTTTTACAAACCATCTCACTTGAGCAGTAGGATTATGACTGAAACCGACTCAAGTAAAGCTTCTGACATGCCCATTATTGACACATACCTAATGACTCAATAACTTAAAATTTGTGACAATGAATCTTCATAACTCAATGCTGCTTCAAGCTTTTGATGGAACCACTTGATGACTAGACTCATGGCGATGTTTTGGACACTGACATTCGAACTTATGACAATGACAGTGTTCAATAAGTCTCATTTATTGAGAGATTCCAAATTAATGGATTCGAAACAAATCAAATTATTCCCCCTAATAAGTCGCACAAGTGGACAATTCGGTTATTCAATCCCTTCATGGTTACGAGTAAACTGGACTCAATAATATGGAATATACTTGGCTCCAGCAGTCACTTCAACAAGTTTGGGAAATCTAGAAAATGGATGGCATCAAGCATAGGGGAGGCATGACATTTTTGTTTGTAACCAAATAGCAATGTGGATGAACTTACCATCCTTTTTTGGTCTGTTGCAATGTAAGTTCCAATGTGTATTTGGATATAGTTCAAAATACAAACATATGGTTTAATATACTAGTTAAATATACAATATGTTTATACAATATGGTTTCCAGTATTGACTAACTAAATTCCAATATTACAAAAACTAATTGATTACAAAAACCCTGCATAGTTTATAATGTTCCAAAAACTAACTGACATGTAACGGTTACATAACATAAGCATATTCATGAACTAAAGTTACAATAAACTCCTAGCATATTCATGAACTTTGACATTCCCTTGAAATAGCTTCCCACTTGTCCATTATTATCCCTCAACATAAACTTAATATTAGCCACACACAAAAGCCAAAGCCACACCATTGAAGACTAAAAATTGAAAAAGTAGAAACACAAGATTTCAAATCGTATGTCTAGTGCAATATATAGTAGATAAATCTAACGACGTTCACTTTCAGCAAGGACTACTATTAACAACCACACTTATTCACCAATTAGTGGTAGTAGAAAATTTATGTATATTCTAAGCATATGTTCTGTAAGAAGCAAAGCTTAGACTAGTATTATATATTCCTATCATGTGCCTTGTAAGAAGAAAATATTATGCTAGTATTGCACATTAGGCATGCAGAGGAAGTTAAACTAATTGATCTTACCAGTCTGTGAGAAGTGAATCCAAATTTATGTATATTATAATCATATGTACTGTATGAAGGAAAGCTTAGAGCTATTATTGCACATTAACCATGCAGAGGAAGTTCAACTAATTTATCTTAACATCCTATCATAATTGAATCCACAATAAGGTTTTGATCATGGAGTACTTCCATTCAAGTTTCATATATGCATGCAACTAATTAGGATAGTTAAATCATGAAATAGGAAAAATTAAAGTTTGCATAGAGTGAGATTGATCAGACGTCTTTGGATAATGTTCGATCTCATAATGTGAATAATTTCTTATCTTTTCCTCCATACTCTCATGTTGTTCTTGTAGACTGTTTTTCCACACAGTCTCTAAAATGAATAGTGTTCATGCAGTCATCTACCGTCAATGCAATAATACTAAACCTAGTGAGGCAAATCACCATATCATTTTTTAAGACAACCAAATGCCTTGTGGTAATTTTTATTGGTAATCCCCTCTAAAACTTCTACATCTCAGAAGACTAATCATTCAGAATCAAATCAAAGGAGATTTCCATTCCAATCTTTCAGAAGACTAATCATTCTCAATCAAATCAAAGGATATTTACATTACAATCTATCCAAAGAGAAAGTGAACATATTACCATCTAAAATCGTGGCACAATTGCAGAATTGAAAGTAGTTGTAGCTGACAAGGTAGAGAAATGGAGTGTTTTAAGATATGGTCAAACACTGCAACTTTTAGTCACCATTTTCAGTGACCTTAAAAACAAATGAATTTAAAACTTATTTCAATTAACCATCACCTATTCCTAGCATTTATAAGGTGACAATTTTCAGTACCCTTCCCTTTTTTTCTAAGGTTGATCAGTCAAATTAAGTCCTGATATCTTTGACTGGAGATTCAAGTCAATGCAAACACATAAATTTCTTATTCAAATATATGCAAGTTGCAAGTATTGATTAACCTATTCATTTTTAAATTAGCAAAAAATAAGACTAAGTTTCCATTATGTATGTTGTAATTATTGATTACCCTTTTCATATTTAAATTTCTTACAGGTATTAGACGAAGTTTCTATTGCTGAAACAAATTCCACTGACAAAAAAAAATTTTAACAGTATGCATGTTGTTGCAGTCATGCCACGAATTTCAATTGCATATCGTATAAGGAACAGGAGGAGGCGAGGAACCAAGGGTGCCCAATTGCGACGCACTTCATCGGAGGAGGAAATGCTTGATGATGTCAATGATTCTAATGCTCCATGCAATGATATTGAGAATTCCCATGTGGTGGAAGATCCTATTGTCCATCCATCTACCATAGATCCACCCTCAACCAAAATACAAGGTGAAAGCTTAACGAAGAATATCAGTGCCATAAGAGGGTGGAAAAAGGAAGAAATGATAGTTGCAATCGATGACATAGAGTTCATGGGATACGCATTATGTGCATATGAAAAAAACATGGAATTTCAGCCTCAAACATACATTATTGGATTAATGGGCTTACTCATACAAAGCGTAGAGGGCCTATTATTGTTATGGCTGAAGAGAGGAGGTCGAGGTGGTTTTTTGGTGTAAGGAGATGGTCCAAATGGGACATGGGTTAGATTTGATAAAACTCAAATCCACAGTAGCTAAAATTTGTCAGGGGAGGCCAAACCCCTTCAAAGATGGGTTCCTTGGGTTCCTGGAAAATATTGGTGCAGTGGCTTTAAAAAGGCATCCAAACCTTGTCTTACAAAGAGTGGAGGGTCTTGATTGAGATAGGGCTTTAAATTTACGCCCTTCATTTGTTTCTAAATTATATAAAACCATTTCCTATGCATATGAGAAACACTCTTATGCTTAAAACCATATCTGGAACTGTGAAGAAACACACTTACAAGATAGAACGAATTATGGCATGCAAGTAATTTCCAAGAGAGGGAGCATAAATGTGCCAAACAAATTTCCTATGAGTAGGGAGTGGATCACTATACTTTGTTGTGTCAATGAAATTGGTTCTTCAATCCTAGGTTTTTATTTTATCAAAGGAAAAACACAACTTCAAAACTATATACATAATTATGAACCAGGTGCATGCATGGATGCACATCCCTATGCATGGATGATAAAGGAACTCTTCTTGAATTGTATTTTTTACTTTTTTACATCTGTGCCAGGTGGTGTTTCGCCTGCAAATATACACCTACTAATTTTAGATGGCCATGGAAGCCACATGGTTGTGCAGACAATCGAGGAGGCCAACCATTTGAGCATTGACCTATTAACATCTTCAAATCATACCACTCACATATTGAAACCTCTTGATGTCAGTGTGTTTGCACCTTTTAAGAACTATTTCAACACAGGGAAAGCTTCATGGATGGCAAAGAATCCAGGGATGGGGGTAAACAAATTTGAGCTAGTTAAGCTTGCAAGTAAATAATTTAAAATGGTTCTAACACCTTCTAATATCAAGGCTGGATTTAGGAGGATTAGAATTTTTCAACTGAATTTTGATGCTCTTATTAATGATACTAGTTGTAGTCAAGCATTTTTTATGGAAGGCCAGGAAGAAAAGGACTTACATATCCAAGTGAATGCCCAAGAAGATGTGGATTGGCAGGAAGATGATATTGATGTTGAAGGTATGATATCCCTCTCTCAGGGGAACTTCAATGATGATGAACATGTATGTGAGACACAATTTATTAATGAACCAATTGTCAATAACATGGAGGCTTTCACATCCACTGAAGAACCTACTAATTATACATGTAATATTCCAAATGAGGCAGTTGATCATGAAAATGGAAATTCCACTATGTCGTCAAATGAGAATGTAACAAGAATCAACAATGAATAACTGAGCATGTCAACCCAAGTAAACCCACCATCATGACTAGTAGAGGCCATGATGAATAACAACAAACATAATGTGTCATCCGCCAATGATGAAAGCATGGTAATTCATTTTCAACAAATAGATTTGAGCACTGAACTTGTTCATTATTTTGTGGACAATGGATCACTGAAAGAAGAGTCTATTGAGAATGAAGTATAAAATGAGGACAACAATGAGGTTCAATCAAGTTTCCCTGAGGTTGAAAGGAAAGAGTCAAGCCATCAGGAGCATGTGACACCGAACCAAACAATACTTGGTAGGTTCCTAAAGCTACCACTAGAGAGAGTGAAGGCCTCATCAATGCATTTAGCAACAGACTATCTTCGGTTAGAGATGAGTTCACAGTTACTCACCTCTAAAGAATATATGAACCTAATGTTCAAGTCTAAGCTTAGAAAACTTGACATTCAGGAATCTAAACAGAGAAAGAAGTTTTCCAAGGAAAAGAGATATTCAAGTATTGCGGTAGCAGTAGCTTGGGAAAAGGAAAGGCTCGAAAGAAAAAAAAACAAGGGAAGAGAAGGAACATCAAAAATAGTTGGAAAGGAAAGAGAGGGAGACAAGAAAGGCTCAACAAGTGCTGGAAAAAAAAGGGGTGACATACAAGGAAGAGTATGTTTCATTTCAGTTGGAGGCAAACAGGATGATGCCCAACACTTTGGACCACATCGCAGATCATACACCATCTTACCAGGACATGATTAACCTCCAAGTCCCCCACTATCATCCAGGGGTTATACCCACCCCCTATACACCTACCAATACAGGGGTAAATACTATGTATTATAGGCCACATCCAGTTAGTGTTGGGGTCAGTAGTGTTAGCACTCTGTAAATTTCTCGAGACTGAAGAGAGAAATCCCAACGATAACCACAAACCACTTCTAGATAGAATCTGGTCTTTCTATCTGGAGGGAGCTCCCTCACTTAAGAAAACTGAAGATTTTGAGGCTATAAGGCACACAGAGACCATATCTGAAGGGATTTTAAATTGTTTGCTTGGAAAAATGAATGTCTATGGAGAATGAACACTTGTGATCAGGAGATTTATTTATCTATCATACTTATGCATATACCATCCAATAACACTCACAAAGGTTTATCAAGGATATACTTTGGATAAAGGAAACATATTTGTAGTGTAGAAGAAAATAAACATAAAAAAAAACTTCTTCAGAAGTAACAGAACAACTAATAATCTCATATTGCATGTTTTAGAGTAATAACTTGAGAAAAAAAAAAACAAAGTATAAAGTCATAATATATCCCATTTGAAACTGAAATATAAGACACCGCTTGATTTAGAGCAATACTAGACTGAATCCTAAACATTAGAGAGCTTTTGAGGTTTAAAATGGGCCTCCTAAGAAAAATGTACAACCAAAATAAAATTTATAAGAACCAATAGGATTCAATATGATGATGTCAACCATGGGGGATGATTCACCATTTTTAGAGTAAAAAGGGAAAAAGATTATAAAATAATAAAATAATAAAATTACTTTTTCAACTTGTATTTTCAACTTATCGCCCTAATTTTTTATTTAAATTTCGAGTGGGATTATTCGTTGGATGCAAAATTTAATTCCTCATCCAAGGATTACCCATGTTGCATACTTTTGATAGACCATCCTACATGAAAAATGTGATTGCAATCACGTTTTTCATGTATTTATAACTTTTCATGTATCAAAGTCCATTGAAAGTATGCAACATGGGTATTCATTGGATGAGAAATAAAATTCTACATCCAACGAGTGTTCTCGCTCGAAATTTGAGTAAACCCATAGGGAGATAAGTTGAAAATACGAGTTGAAAAAATAATTTTTTTTTTTTTCCTTCTAAAATTTGATGATATAATCTAATCTTATTTTATTATTTCCACTATTATTTTATAATTTTCTTAGGATGCCCATTTTGAGACCTCAAACTGCCCCTAATGATAGTTGAATCATCATACCCATACATTAGAAGGATTGCAGAGGGGAATGAATAATCAAATTAATACAGGGGATAAAAAAATCCAAAGCATCATACCATAAGTATCCTTGCAAATGAAGACTGGAAAACCTGAACCATAAGCATTTTAATTCGTAAAAGATAAAATCATAGTACAATAAACTATAAAAACAGTCTGTAATCCTTTCTCTCCATTTCTTCATTTAATTATTCAACATTAAATAGACATACACCATAAGAAAAAACATGTCTAGATGTAGTGCATCTCTCATCCATGAAGTGGGTCGAATTCAATACAAAAGAGGAAACATTAATTGTTTTGCATTCCTTATTTTAATGAAAAAAAAAAAAAAAAAAAAACACTACGATCATATCATCCTATCCTATTTAAAAAAAGTGTCCAAATCCATGAGAGATATCCAAAAACTGCGAGCCATTATTTTTTGACACCAAAATAAGAAAAAGCAATGAGTTTCTAGGTTTGTGTTGTGCAACAATTGGGTAGCATGCCCCTGCTATCATGATCTTGCACAGAATAAGAGACACTTGGCTGACGATTCAATGATGACTCAGCTCCTAAGTCGGTAACATAACCATTCATTCTCTTCCTGATAGGTGGCACCCTAAAAAACATTCCATTCCACCTGTGTGTAGCAGTTGCGTAGCAGTTGTGCAACGCTTATGCAGCGAGCTTGCGTTTTGGGTATATATCCCAAAAAATAACAGATGTGTAAAAAATGTAGGGGGTTATTGTATATGAGGTTGTTTTTAAGATAAACCTCTCTCAGCTTCTCTAAATTTTTCCCCATCTTCCCAAAAAATTCTCTGCAAAACAATGACTAAAACAAGAAATTTACAAATTACGAATAATGTGCTTTGAAGATGCCTTTGAAACTCCTAATATGCGACACTTGTGAAAAAAATGGAAGAGGTTATTTTTATTTGGCCCATCCTTTAGAAAAACCTCTTTCAGTTCCCCATAATTTTCCTTCATGTGGTCAAAATTAGCATTTCAAAATGATGTCAAAAACAGAGTACATTGCATTACACTGTGCAATGAGTAGATTGGGTAGCACTCCATGCTCTGTATGGTTGCACACCTCCTCTGGAAAAATGGACCAAATGGGTAGGTTTGAAATGGTTGTGTGGTGGTGTATAACTCTATAAGTAGATTCTCCAACTCATGCAAACCTCCTGAATGGTTGATACTCACTTGCACAACGACCAAGTTGGGTAGCACTTGTTCACAATGAATTTCCCAGAGTGAGTGCAGCAAACTTGTCACTTGATTGGTCACCTATAGCATCCACTTGATTTGGCATGAGTGTGGGGAGTATGGGCTATGTCATGTTTATGGCACAATCATGGTCTTTAAGGGAATATATTTAGGATGGGATAGGGAATATAAGAGGCATATGATTAATGAATATGGGATGATTGATGAGTAGGGGATAAGAGAGGGGATTTATAAATGGATAATGGGAGATGGGAAAATGTAGGATGTGGGTTATAGTCTTAGGGAAAAAAATGGTAGACTGGGAGGGGAAAATAAATATGTTACTCTTTTACAAGCCATCTCACTTGAGCAGTAGGTTTCTGACTGAACTAACTCAAGTAAAGCTTCTGACGTACCCATTATTAACACATACCCCCATGACTCAATAACTCAAAATTTATGACAATGACTCTTCATAACTCAATGTTGCTTCAATCTTTCGACCAAACCACTTGATGACTAGACTCATGTCGATGTTTTGGATAGTGGCATTCGAACTTATGACAACAACAGTGTTCAATAAGTTCGATTTATTGAGAGACTACAAATTAATGGATTCGAAACAAATCAAAATATTGACCCTAACAAGTAGCACAAGTGGAAAATTCGACTAGTCAATCCCTCCATGGTTACAAGGAGTAAACTGGACTCAAGCATATGGAAGAAACTTGGCTCGGGTAGGAACTTCAACGAGTTTGGTCAATTCAAAAAATGGAGGCCATCAAGCATAGGGGTGGCATGACTTTTTTATTTGTAACCAAATTGCAATGTGTATGAAGTTACCATCCCTTTTTGGCTTGTTTCAATGTAAGTTCAAATGTGTATTTGGATATAGTTCAAAAGACCAACATACGGTTTAATATATTAGTTAAATATACAATATGTTTCGAGTATGGTTTATACAATATGGTTTCGAGTATTGAATAACTAAATTCCAATATTACAAAAACTAATTGATTACAAAAACCTTGCATACTTTATAATGTTCCAAAAACTAATTGACATGTAACTGTTACATAACATAAGCACTCCAAATATTACATAACAGAATTACTCCCACTCTTACATAATCACTCCAACTGTTACATAACACAATTATTAAGTTCACCCATAATTTAGTTGTTACATAACATAAGCACTCCAACTAGATTTCATTTAGCAATGCCTTGAAAAAATTCTTCAATAATTTCATCGCTGCAAGTTAATCCACTTGAGAATTCAATCAAATTTAACTATAGATACTTGTGATTGGTGTACATCGTATGGATCGTATGCATCGTAATAAATTTTGTACATGACACATGAGACATTGTTGTTGATTATTTTGGAATGTTTCTTTCATATAC
Source organism: Pinus albicaulis (assembly GCA_034641835.2). Taxonomy (NCBI): domain Eukaryota; kingdom Viridiplantae; phylum Streptophyta; class Pinopsida; order Pinales; family Pinaceae; genus Pinus; species Pinus albicaulis. The sequence goes on from CM076578.1 coordinate 658,888,968, forward strand.
AGAGAAGGAATTATGAAGCAATGGCACATAGAATTTGGTGTTCACCATATGGACCATACGCATCATAATTTCATCGTTGTTTGTATGTGCTTGGTGTGCAGGTTATATAATTCCCTTAACAAAGCATGGAACCATAGCCACTTCGGTGTATGCATATGTGTACCCTGTATAGATACTATACTATGTTACTCCTAATGATTTGTTCTTCAAATCCATAGTTTCTAACTTTTATTTTTATCTTTTGATATGTTTGAAGGGAACCCTACTTGCACTACCATAAAAATTTTATGGGACTCCCTCTTGTTTCAATTTTGACTGAGGCCATAAAAATATTTCCCTTCAACTCCCAATGTTATATAGAGTTCATCTCTTCCTTTACACATTATATTTATTGTTTATTACTATTCTCATTTTTCCATTCATGGAAAGCTTCTTCAAGCTAAGTTGGAATAGGGGAGGGAGGCCAGTAGTTGCATGGCCTCCCTATGTGGCCCAATTTAGACAGGTGGCGAACACAGTAAGAAGTACGACACGTGGCCATCACATGGAGGCACTTGTTAACTTCCCCGTAGTGGACACAACTTTCCATTTTGGCACCAATTAGGGTTTCATTCATGACGCTTAGGGTTAGGTTCCTTCACCTCCATTCATTTCTATCAAGGCCCGATAGTGGCTTGTTATGGGTACTACTCCTGTTAATAAGCAGTAAAATATATTTCTTCTTAATTTAACCTACAATTTTTACGGTTTGAGGTGCACAGAAACATGCTAATGTCAAATATGGTCACAATCTATATTTTTCTCACATGTCAACTATGTCTCCTTAGAATTCTTTTAAAACAAATTTCAAGATCTGAGACCTCCTAGAAAATTAGTAATTGACCTCCTAATTTGTTTGAGATTAATTTCAACATTAGTCACAAACTAAAGAGTAAATCAAAACTTAAAATGTTGACCAAGGCTCAGGATTCTGTACACAACAATAGTAATCGGAAAGAAATTGTCTCCAATAAGAAATACTCAAGGTTTTCGTTCTAACCCTAAAGAGAGATGAAGGTATCCATTATAGAAATGTGAATTGATAGAAAGTAAACCCCTAAGAAAGTGACAATCCATATGATGCACATAAAAAATCCATGTACATAGCATCATCTATCAAAATAAATTGTCTCAAACTCCGTGGAATATACAAACAAATTATTATGACTTTAGTTATTTAACTGCCTACAGCATGAAAGCCCAATCAATTAACTATTTTTCCACTTAACTCCTTAGAAAAACTACCAGGAAAACATGGAGACAAATGCATGAACAAATCTGGATATCAACCAAGCAAAATCAAAGGGAAAAACAACCACCATAGTCCTAGCTTTGTCCACCTAATTTGAACTAAGAAACAAGCAGCAGGGTACATCGTAATATAAGCATTCATGCATAACCATATCTAACTATATATAAGCATTCATGCATTCATGTAGAACTATATCTAACTATAGAGCTTTCTTTTTCACCTAAAAGTGTCTTCCCTTACCGAAAAGTGTATCCTAACTCCATGCTAACCCCCTATTATATCACCATTTTTTTCTATAAATATTGATAACATCTTTTTCTTAAATTCATAATAAATTTATAATAAAAAAATAGTTTTTTAAACTTTGTTTATCAAATTAACTATCAAATAATTTAATTAAATATTATATATATAAATAAATAATTAATTGTGAATAACAACTTTACTAAAAGATAAATCATGGGTTCATCAAACCAAATAAAATTCTTTTAATTAAAAATACACGAAAACATTGTTGAGAAGTGAAGCTTCCGCCATAAAAACAAGGGAAATGTAAAGAAATAAATATGAATCGTCTATAAAATGAACTATTTTATTATAACAGCTAAATTATTGTTATACACAAATCCAATGTATCAGATACCCACACCTCAAAGACTAAAAGAGAATATTGGAAAAATATAATCACATGCTGCACATCAATAACTACTAACTAAAATCTCCAATATAATCACATGCTGCACATCGAAAACTACGAACCAAAATAGCTTAAGATGAGAAATGTTTCCTTAAGTTTGGACACCAATAAACTGTGAGCTAGGTGTTCCTGAATAAAAATACACATCAATAACTAAAATCGCTTAAAAAAAGAAATGTTTCCTCGAGGACTCAGACACTATTAAATGTCATTCACTGCGGTAGTCACCCTCGCTATCTGTTTCTGAATTAAAAGCTGCATCCTCGTCGCGTAGTCATCCTCGATGGGTAGTCACCGAGGTAGTCACCGTCGCTGTCTCCATCATCAAAGATGCTATTTTCATCATCATTAAACAATGTCGCTTTCCCACTATCATTATCAGAATCTTGTAAAGATTTTGATAAATTTTGGCAAAGATATTTGGGTGCTTTAAGAGTTTTTGATAATATTGAATCCATTTCCACTATAAAAATGTAATTCAAACACTCCAACTATCTGATTTTTTGAATTTTATTTTATCAGATTCCAACAAAAAAATGCCATGCCATCCAAACTATTCTGTTCTCTGAATAAACAACTCCCACCTTTAATCAATTGCTGCATCAATTCCTCTGCTTTATCATTTGGACATTCTTTACATAACCGTTTTACAAATTCCTCCTCTTCTGTTATCAAAGATCCATATTCATCCATTATGAACATCCATGAATGATTCTCATCACCATGAGTCATCCTTGAAAGCATTTGGGATAACCTTTCATCAGCTATTTCATGTTTTGCCTCATACAGAGAGTAGATACGTGCCCAAAATCTTATAGCCTCCTGCTCAGATAAACTTGAACAACGCATCTCTACTTGCGAAATGTGGGATTGTCCCAGAGTTGAATACCATTGATACTTGGTAGCCGTTAAATAACCCGCAATTACTGGATCTGGTACGGGAAATTTTGGGATATAGATGATGCAAATAATATTACTCAATTCTATCAATGCCTCCTTTATGGAATCTGTAAACTCCCTTTCATCACAGCTATACATGCATATCATTTTTTGCTGATGCATTGCCTCTTGCGCCTTTTCATCCTCAACCACAAGGCAATATGAGTTAGAAATAAAGATCAATAAGAAAATCATATGCATTCCATTTATATCATAACAGAGTCAATAATGGAATTATTTTCCTTTAAAACATAACAAAAAAATGAAAAACAGACAAAGAGCTATCATTTTCCTTTAGAATATACCAAGAGCAGACCAATAACATATGGTTAATTACCTGCTCCGACACTCTTTCCAAATGCCTGAAAAGAAACATTGAGTTAGACATAACCTTCATTTCTCGAGCTTCATTTTGTATTAATTCCCTCCATTTTTCCTTCGTGAAAGGATAAGCTTCTGTTCCCCATGTGTTCACCATACGCAGTACACCAGGACTGTTATACTCTGCGATTCTCCCGTTGCTTTCTATTATCCTCATTATATTCCGGTACAAACTGTACCATCCTCGAAGAGGGTCAAGACACTCATCAACCAGAAAATACTTCGTTGCATTTGTCAGCTGCCACGGATTTTGGAAGACCAACCATGGAGCTTCTATTGAAAACTTCTCAGATACACCCAGTTTTGAATTGTCCTGCATAATTGGAATTGTTATAATTTCAATATCTAATCTCCCTTTCTCCTTCCCCACATCATACATCTCCATTAAAGACTTCAGAGTAATATCATAACTGATGTTGGCAGGCCTGATATCTAATAAAATCGTTTTCCCTTGCAATTCGTCAACTCCGACCTACAATTTTCATATAAACAAAAGCAAAATGATCAATAGTCAATAAAGGGAATTTGAAATTTTGATTGTAAAATATTTGAAGGAAGAGTTATCCACAAAATATAGATTGAACTTTAATACCTTCGTTTCTACACCCTTCTTAAGAAAGGAAAGAGGAATTCCCTCTTCTCCCCCTGCGAAGAGCTCTCTTAACAAAGCTATAGGACTCCCTCGAGGTCTTTCTGCCAGTTCCTTCAATTTAAGGTATCTTCCGCATTTCGTCACCACAAAGTCCTCCACCGCCTCCTTACGCCATCCTGTGAAAAATTCCCAACGAGAAAGGTATTTATCACCTTTTTCCGCACTCACAATCTCCGCGCTCATCTGGAAAGTGGTGGTAACTTGCCAGTCAACGTCCGTCCGGTAATCAACAACTAATGAGAGCAGTTTTTGAAACAATGCTTTAGCGTCCCTGTTAGCAGGAGCATGGCCGAGAATTCTATTCGCCACTTTCTTGGGCAACTGATCCCAATGGTTGCCAAAATAAACCATTTGGAAATTTCTTTGAATATCATCTATATTCTCCTCAAGTAGTGGCAAAGGAAAATCAAGATAGAAATCCTGACGGCCATCAAACATAACAAACAGCAGCGTTTTCAGGGGAAGATCAGATATATTCAGTGGATTTTCTTCTCCATTAGTGAGCATGCTATCAAATTTTGATTGGAACTGCTTTAGAACATTCTCCTCATTTGATAAACCCTGAAGAGAAAGCTAAAGTGAGTGAAAAGGAAAAATAATGTATGCTTAGCAACTTTTTCCCCTGTGATATGTTTTAGGATCTAAACATTAAAAGAGTTAATTATACTGTGGAAGGAGTAAATATGTTTGGAAATGGGGATGTTATGAGCACCTGCTCTGTATACACAGCACAAGACCATGATTGATCACATTTTTGTGCTTGAATTTCCTCCCATCTTTCCTCCAACGACTTGCTTCCTCTGATGCGCAAAATCTGTAGGGTTTCCATCCTTACCATGCTGTCTATCCATTTGCCTTCCAACTCATAGCAATTTCTTACCTCAAGAACTTCCAATCTGGCAAGGCGGTCGAAATCCTCAGGGAGAGTCTTTAGCTTGTAGCAGTCTTCAAGTAACAGAACTCGCAGTAGTGAGAGACGGTCGAAGTCTTTACATAATTCTTGAAGAGTTGAGCACATTGATAAATCCAAGTGCTCCAAGTACTTGAGTTGGCTGAAACTTTCTGGCAGCTTCTTTAGACTGTGACAACAGACCAACCTTAGCTTTCTTAATCTTGTTACTTCTCCAAATCGCTCAGGAAGCTCCTCTATAAGGTCGCAGTAAGTCATGTCAAGTTCTGTTAAAGTGGAGAAGTTGCAAAACCCATCGGGCAGTCCTTTTAAACAGGTCGATTTTAAGTTGATTGAATTCAACTTCAGCTCCCCAATGCTTCCAGGAATACTACTTAGCCCACAACAATATAGATTAAGTTCAACAAGGGATGTTAACTTTTCTAAGCCACAAGGGAGAACTTTTATTCCTCTACAGTGGGATAAGTCCAATAATCTCAATGATGAAAGTTCCTCAAGACTACTAGGAAGAGCTTCTAGATTTCCACAAGAGTACAAACGGAGTTCTTGCAATGATGTGAGCTTTTCAAGATGGCTAGGAAGCTCTTTAAGACTTACACACCAGGACAGATCGAGTTTTTGCAATGCTGTAAGATTTTCACAGCTAGGAAGCTCTTCTAGTCTTTTACAGCCTTCCAAATAGAGTTCTTGCAGAGAATTCAATGATCCCAAATCTTTTGGCAGGTGCGTCAAACCAGAACAGCTATCCATTCTCAACACTCTTAAAGATCCAAGCCTTGAAATTGATGCCAGAAATTTCGTTAGACATTGGCAACTTGAAAGTGATATTTCCTCCAAACCATTTCCCAGATCTCCTAGTTCTTGAGGTAAGCTTTCGAACTGTCCATAACTCAGTCTCAGTACTCGCAAATTGCTTAGTCGCTGAATACATTTGGAAGAGATATGGAAGGAAGGGGATTCTAATTTAAATTCGATGTGTCTGAGACTGGAAGGCATCTGCATATTATGCAATTAGTAATTATATATGAAAAATTATACTCAACCATTAAAACTAATAAAACTGCGCATGATATAGTGTTTGAGATATTCCGGGAAAAATAAGAAGAGAAATAACTTGGGAGTCGGGACCAACAAGATATTTTAAGTGAACTTACTTGACTTAGATTTTGTAAATCTTCCGGGTGGTAACATAAATGTGCCAGGTTCTCGAACCACTTTAGCTTTGACACATCAAAAGGAAGTTGAGAAATTTCCGCACTGAAGAAAACCAGCCGCTTAAATTTATTTTTACATTTGCCCTCCACAACTGTACCTAAGGGTCCGAGTTTAAGAACTCTTAAAGATCCAGACATGAAATCTAGCTTTTCCGCGGGTATACGCAGTGGGTCTTTGTTGTCACTTGCCCATATGCCCTTGATCTTTTGTAGCTCCTATATATTTATTAAATATTGGAGTCAGTCATTTTGAAACAAAACGGTATATGATAAATATTTAAGTTGACAGATGGCATACCTCCTGGTCTTTATGTGAGAACTCTTCGATTTCAGTTGCACTGGTCAATCTGAATCTTTCTCCCTCCGTCTTCTTGAGACCAACTTCCAAGATGACATCGTGTACCCTTGCAGTCATGGTTTTCACATCTAGGGTGACAAGCGCCCTCTTTTCTAGCTTTTCCAGTTCTGTCTTTCCCACAATATCTGAAAGTTCTTTCCAGTCCCAGCCTCGAAAAAATGAACAAATATCGAGAAATGGATCTTGCAAATCCTTTTCAAGTATGTCTAAGGCAAAGACGTATTGTTCTATATCGTCCCCATATTCACCGCCGATCCAGTGTTTTGCTTTACCCCCTTCCATCAATATATCAAAATTTTTGAGTGTCTTTCCTGGCACATTTATGAATCCTGCAAACACCTCCAAAAGCGCCGGGACTCCTCCACATAACTCGACTATGTCTTTGATTTGGCTACGATCTAGTTGCTTTCCATTAATATCAAGCTCTTCCATAAAAAGATTCAATGCCTCTTTTTCGGGAAGGATTTTAATTGGGTAGAATTTTTTTTCAACCCCTTTGCTCATTGCAGTCATCCAGGTCCCTGCATCTGTATTCCGCGTAGTTATGAGTAACCTCAATTTTTTGGTATTCTCCATATTCTTAGGCAGAAGCTGTGTTAGTGCATCTGGGCCTCTTTCACGGTTATCCGCAAGCAAAACATTGTCGATATAAATAAAAGCCTCCTCTTTCTCTAACATGACAGCAATTTGTGTTTGTCCTTGCTCATAACTTCGGATCGTCTCTGGCTCATCTCCCTTCAAGTCTTTTAATATAAGTTCTTGCAAGCCTGTTATAATTGGAGTTGATTTTATATCCTGAAACAATTTAACAAAAGAAAATTTGCATCCTTCTGTTTTTTCCTCAAAGAGGCGTGCAAACACAGCATCGGCAAGGGTAGTCTTTCCCATGCCACCAAAGCCATGCAAGATAACCGCTACAGCCTTTTTCTCACTTCCCATTTCTAGCCGTTCAATAACTTCTTTCAATGGATCTTCGATTCCAACTGTTGTAACATTAATATTTAAACAGATGGATCAATTAAAATATTTTAATAAATAACATTTCATAAATATATAAAATAACACTTTCTCACCCGCGTGTTGAGGATAGTCTGGCTTTCGCAGTTGCACTGGTTTTTTGGTTCCAACTGTTGTAACAGTATTTAAACACACAAGTATCAACAAAAGTATTTTAATAAATAACATTTCATAAATATTTAAAACAACACTTTCTCACCCGTTATCACAATTTACCTGCGCCTTTAGGATATTCTGGATTGTGTAGTTTTAGCTGGCGCACGTCTCTCAAAGTAAGCAATTGCATTCGCTCCTGCAGATGGGTGTGCATTTCCTGTAACTGTTTCTCCAGTTTAGCCAGCTCTTCTCCGCATACAGTTGTCGACGAATACCTGTTTTAAGAAATATTATTTACAAGTTTATTTAATATATACAAGTTTATTTGTCCAGTAATATTATATGGGTGTGAATTGTGGGCTAGCAGCATCTCTGTTTCAAAATAGAAACAAATTCAAAAAATTCAAAAACTTCTGATCATGAGCAAGTTCAAAATAAAAAGTTTGGTTCCCTATGAGATAATGTTGAGTGAAACAGGAGCAGCACCAATCGAAGCAAAGAGAATGGAGCAAATGAGAGAAGGTAGATGGCCGAAAGTTATCTTCAGTGAAAGTATGAGTGAAAGAAGGAAATCATGGATAAGACAAAACAACAAATGAATGCAAAAATAGAATATTTACTTGAATGCATGTCCCACAAATAACAAGGAATTAAAGAATTTTGTGTTGGAGAAGTTCCCTAAGGATATATGGGGAAAAGAGTTGGGTAGAAAGAAGAAGTATTATGTTCAGGAATTCAATTCCACTTGTGATTTCCAACAAAAAAAATACATTGGAGCTAGCATTCCCTGGAGGGCAAAACTTCTTATAGCTCAATTAAGAACTAACTCACATCAACTTCCTTGTGAAACTGGACAATGGAAGAGACCTAAAGAAGCTTGGGAAGAAAGGGTATGCACTTTTTGCACTTCTGGGGCAGTGGAATCTGAAAGCATTTCATTTTGGAATGTGACTTGGGAAGAAAGGATATGCACTTTTTGCACTTCTGGGCAGTGGAATTAAAAAGCATTTCATTTTGGAATGTGACGCTTTCAGAGACATCAAGGATAGTTACCATAATATGTTAGCATCAATTCTGTGGCATCGTATTTTCAGTGATGGAACTCTTATAAAGTTGAGTCAGTGCATCATCAATTTGAGTAAGAAAAAGATTGAATTGCAGAAAGCAAAAAACAAGGAAGTTGGTAGTCCCATAAACTATTTTTAATCTTGTGAACATTAAAATATCATTCATTCATTTATTGTTTAATAAATAGTCTCTTAACATTTAAGATTTTAAAAAAGAGTGTGAATTGATTTTAAAAAAGAGTGTGAATTTATTTAGGTGAGACTAGGAAGCTCCCACGCTAGACGACACAGGAAACCATGGTGATAATATTAAGTGTGTTGAGTGAGCATTCACCTGCGAGGTTTTGAAGCCTCAATTTGAGTGCAGCAAGCGATAGAGGCTTCAATTATCAACGCTGTTGCCTCCCTTATTGAACCCTCCATCCCTTCCTTCGTTTTAGGCTCTTCTTGAAGATCTCTAACAAATAGGGCCAATTTATACATCCGCCGCTCCAATAGTGACATACATGCTTTTTGATTCTTAGACATTTCTTCGTACCGCTCCCAAGCATTTGCCACTGCAATGAAAGCTATATTAACCACGTGTACTGTTCCCATGATGTCTTTGAGAAAGCCCCGAGCGATTGTCTTCGCGTCGCTGGATGTAAACTCTTTCTGGATAACAGAAAAGAAGAAAAGGGGAGAGTAAGAGTATTTTTAGTAAGAATTTTTGAGTTTTTATGGTGGTTTTTTAAGGTGTAATTTTTCTAAAATGTGGTAGGAATTTATTGAAAAGAGAAGTTAGATTGTTAATTGAAGTGCTTTAGTGGTTTTTGAGGGCACTGAATCCATATATAGAATCAAAAAACCAGTTTAAATAACAAAAACCTAAATTTTATTTCAAATTTTTTCACCAGATTTAAACACCTGAAACTCCAAAAAATCACACTAAAAACAACTCTTTTCTAATATAAAATATATTCACATTTTAATAAAATAAATATAAATAATAATAAATGATCGTGAAAATTTGAAATACATTTAATACTTACAACCGCATTAAGTGCTTCGGAGAGTACATCCTTTAATTTCAAAATGTTCTTTGAAAGTAACAAGGTATCTTTAGCAAGCTTTGGCTCTGACGGGTGATTCTCCTCTCCTTTCTTTTCCTTTTTCTTCTCTTTCTTTTCTTTTTTTTCTTTTTCTTTTTTCTGTAAAAATAAAATAATAAATTTAATATAACAAAATAATAATAAATTGTATATGTGAAAATAAAATTAATTAAGAACATAAAATAATAAATTACTTTTAAATATTGTAATATTTTTTAGTGTTTTATATAACAAAATAATAATAATAAATTATAATATAATTTATATGAATTTTTTTTTTAATATAAAGTTAAAAATTAATTAATGTAGTTTTATTTTAGCTTTTAGATATCAAATCTCTTTTTTCTTTTTCTTTTTTCTTCTTTTTTCACTTTTTTTTCAAGAAATTTGATCTTTCTAATGAGATCTAAAATTAGAAAAATATAAGCTAGTTTAATTATTAATTATAATTACAAATATTATTATTATTTTTTATTTTAGTTTATTTTTATGTAATTTGAACCTATTTTATTGTTAATTATATATATATATATATATATATATATATATATATATTGATCTAGTCGAAATGTTTACAAGACATTACATTACATTACAACATCTTTACTATATTGGGATAAAGAGCTTCTCTGGCTCAATAATATTTACATGGATGACATGTCTATCTTGGAATAAGGCCTCCAAAATTTTAATTTAATTATCAATAATTATTAATTGAAAAAATGTCATAGTGATAGGTGGCATATAAAGTAAGTTATGTGTTTTTGAACATGTGGTATTGATAAATCAGATAATGGCCCACGGTATTATAACAAAGCCTCTTTAAAAAGTTGAGAATCTCCATGTTAAAATGGGGTAAATCTCCATAATTAAAAATCTTGTTCCATGTTTTTAAAAATGTATATATATTTAACTTATATATTATTTTTTAAATGTAATAATAATAATCTAGAATAAACTTTTATATATATTAGCAATGTGAGATGTATCCTATAATAAGTGTTTTGATTCTTATCATGGATTAATGTCAAATGACATTTAGTAGGAATAGGTAAATTTTGTATTATCTTCTAAACATGAATATATATGGAAATAACTCACTTGAGTAGCCTATTGGTCAAATCCCCCCAGCCAAGTTGTTGGTCCTTTGTCACTAGGTCTTGGTTTTATACTCCTCCATGTGTCCAAGTCAAAATTCCATCACTAGAGTCGAATGGGCATGTGGCCCCTTTGGGCGGGCCTCCCTAGGGGTCTTACTGCAATAAAAAAGGAGTGTATATGGAAATTTGAATGATTTAGCTCAGTCTCTGGCTAGGAAGACTAGACCAGATTGAGAATTTCACTCTCCGTAGAGAGGGATAAGATAACACAATATTCAATAATGCAAAAAATACCATACATAACCTAAAGCAATCTAAATTACCCTTGATAAAATACAAGAATACTAAAAAATAATATAATCCTGAGTGTATAAAATAATAAGCAGAGGGATTAGAATCTATAGCTACAACCTGGATGGGGCCTAATTGTTGCCACTAGCTGGAGGTAGAATGTTGAGATGTTTCTCTATATGGTCCTGTCTCTAATCCAAGTCCTTCATGTGATGATGCAAATGCTCCACAGAGTGAAGGGGGTCTACTCAATGGTCAAATCAATCCATAAAAATTATGCAAAGGAAGAATTGCATATGTCAGTACTAGTCAAAAGTGTACATGTACTGGTTGAAATTTCCACGTATATGCCCAACATCTTGCACTTGGTCTTCCCTCCTAGTGAGAACCTCTAGAACATTTGTGTGTGAGAGATGACATTTATGAGGTATCCTTCTCTCAACATGCAGGTGATCTCATCCTAGATGGGGCCACAGATAAGCTCGCAAAATAAAACAACAATTTCCTCTAGATGATGGAGAATACATGTGATTCCTGAGTGACCCATTCCTAGTAGTAAGCTACTCCTCTACGAACATAGGCACAATGAAAATTCATGGTGGAGGGGCCAAGAAAGAAAGGAGAGCATGTGATCTGTAAAGGAAAGGAATAAGTAACAGGCACAAAGGAAAAATCCAAGCGTAGGAGGGTGAGGGCTAAGTGGCAGGGAAAAAAATGTGGTCAAGAGTTGGGAAAGAGATGGACAACGAACATCAAACAAAAAGAATGGGCAAACTCAAGAGGGTGCAAGGTGGGTGGTGTAGAGCTAGATGAGAAGAAAACTGAGGGGAGGGAAACAACCAAGGGGAGAAAACTAGAAAGAGGTCTCTTGAGCCCTGAAGCAAGCTGAATACCTAGTGGAATACAACCAGAGGATAAATTTGTGTGGAAAAATACCAGAACAGGGTCCATAAATGAAAATAATGACTAAACAAGGGGTGATACTAAAGCCAGAACCCATCAAGGGCACTTATATAAAAGGTGTCTGACACTTGAATGAGGAATCTTCTTATATGTAGGAGGAATTGAATTTGAAATTTGTGCCACATGCGCCAAACCTACAAAGGGAAAGAAACAGTTGAGAAAAACCTATTCTCCTAACAGTCAAATAGAAATTTCCTTCCTTTCCATAGCCGAATTTTGTGTGGGAGGGTCGCTCATTTCTAAAGCTAAAAACATGTTTCAAGGAAAGAGATATAGTGCTTAGTCAGGGATTGAGAAGGTGGGTTAACAGGAGACCCCATTTGTGACCAACAGGAGCTAAGGCCTATGTTTTAGGAAAGCGACTCCGGTAACCAAAAAAAATTGTATGATAACTAAATTGAGCAATGAGGAGGGACACAATAGTCCACAATAGAGCCAGTTTTAACTTCACATGAGTGGAGACCATATAAGTTGGCTGGAGGAGAAACTAGCATTCAAAAATGGAGTGTGAAGCATGAATGGGATGAAGCACGATGGGTGTATCCCACATGTGGTAGCACCTTGGGATCCTAGGGATCATAAACATTATTTACATGTGTGTGTTGCTACATCTTCTAGCCTCTTGGCTAGGTGGGGCAATGGAAACCCAACCTCAAACCCATGTTGCTCCATAAACACCCCATTCAGAACAAATGTATCATTTTGAACTAGCTTCTAGCACATATCCTTAAGATGAGAGTCTTGCAAAAGGTTCCAGGTGGAGGATAGCACTAGTGAGGAGTCCAAACTTCCATGATTAACTAACATATCGGTAACTTTAATTCATGTTCGTTGAACATGGGAGGGAACAATGACCAGGATGTTAACAATAAGAGAAGAATCCTTACATATTAGTTATTTTAAACTCTAGATTTTGGATACTTTATGCACTGGGCTATTTTTCTATATCTTATAGAGCATGATGATGATAAGTTGAGAATCCCCTTCTACAAAAACCTTGGAGAAGCCTTGTAATTTTGCATTTTTCAATGTTGTGATGCAAGAAGTGAGTTCCAATGCATTATTATTGTTAATGCCCAAAGTAACAGAGTATATATATAGTGGAAGGCCTATGTGATCTCAGAATATACTTCCAAAACTAGTTGGACTCGAATTACCTTTTGATGCACTGTCAAAATTTAGTTTTAGGAAAGGAGGGTGGAGGAGGGGACCATGTAGAGGGAATAACAAGTAGAGGAGAGGAGATGAGGAATTTGTAGAAATTATGGTGTAGAATTGCAGCTGCTTATGAAATTTTAATCTAAACCACAAGACACAATCCTACTCTACTGCTCTCTGGAATTAAATTCATAATTTAGAACATCAATCACAAAAATAAAATGAGAAATAACACACATGCACACAATATTTTCTAGGGGAAAGTGATTGGCTAAAAGCCCCTTTTCTCGCTTGCATTAATCTGATGAATAGAGATGTATTACAATTTCTAGCTTAATCTCAGCTCAACGTGCAAGTGAATAACCTATCTCTCTGCTCATTAACAAGATCTGACCCAGACTTGGTCAATTTATTCCTCTTCTTGAACCGGTATTTCCTCGCACAATTCTTGACGAAATTAGGCTCCTATTATTTAGGAATTCCCACCAAAATTCTTGCGCAATTCCCAAGGTTAATCATTTGACTGCATGCAACACCTCTATACTCAAGACTAGTCTACAAATAAGGTTACACTACCTTGGAATCTCCACCACAGTTTAGGAACTCGAATTATCTGCATGCACTAGCTATTTTGGGCTGATTAATTATTTAATTAGATTATCACTGAGTTAAACTATTATCCCATTGCACAACTAACTTTCCACTAGTTCCTCCAACAATCAGAACTAGTTTAACTGAAAACAACTTGAAATAGTTGACTTTGGTTGCTATAAATTAGCAATCACACATGCTTAAACAAACTCTCACTCTTCTAAATCGAATTTATTGAGCTAACTAAGTGACAAGAGCCATGCCACCTCAATTAACTGCATCCAAGTTGTTTGTTGGTGTGGAAATTTTAATTTTCTCAGTTTGACCAAGGCAAAGTCAAATTGAGACTTTCTTTCAACATTTTTTAATACTCCCTCTTAGAAAGAAAGGGATTATCAACCACCCCTATCCTGTACCTGTGGATCTCAAAATTCCCTCTTGGCAAAGCATGATCCAAACTTATATAGGAACACAACAGAATACAGATACAAACAAAAACACCGAGATCCAATAGAAATTGTTGAAAATGCAACAAGATGATGGAGCTTAGTGAAATGAAGTCGCCTTCACTAAGTGGGCCCGCAGGCTATTTTTGGCGCAAAGTTTATTTTTAGACTATGTCTATTTTAGACATATGGATCATGGTCTATGAGTTGCAGGATGCTATTTATGGATGATTGGTCGAGTTGGTAAAAATAGATGGACCTCTATTTTTAGACATTGGGCGGTTTCTATTTTTAGACTCCCGGGCTAAAAATAGAACAGTCAAATATTATTAACCCTTAATAATATTTAGACTATAAACATTATCTTATCTTCTTGGAGCACTTTAGTTTGATGCTTGGATGTGGCACATGCAACTGATAGAAGGAAATGCAATTTTCCTAAGGGTTAGTTGAGCTATTGCATGGTTGACTTCAGTTAGAGCTCATGTGGCAGAGTTTGGTGGAGTTGATGAGACAGTTGGTGGAGTTGTGTTCGGTTTAACTTAGTTGAACTAGTTGTATTTAGTCTAACTGATAAATACCCTAGTGATGAGTGGTGTGAATTAATTATTAATTAATTCACTAATTATTAACTCATAAATCAACTAAAGAACACATTAGTTAACTGCAATGCATGGACAGTTCAGTGGAGACCAGTGTTAGAGGTGGGTGAAAGGGTGAGTTTGCTATCAGTTGTGACTATTGGCTGTGCATGAGATTTGCACACACATTGATGGAGATTTCCAATGAGGATTGTGCAGTTGGAGCTAGTGGGATTCGAGCTTGGATCTCATCATTAATAAACTTGGATTGCGCAGTAGAGGCAGACAGACTTGTGGAGGAGATTTGAACCCAGGACTTGTTCAAATCTCAGTTAGTTTGTGTGTAACTTTTGGAGATAGTACTGAGTACTTGTGAGGAGTATTGTGCTATGTATTGTTACATGTTCTCTATCATTATAATATACAGATAGTTGGGGGTTTTCAGCTATTTCTTTCCCCATTACATCCCGTGTTGATATGTGTGCTTGATTATGTTTTAATGAGCGCATGCGACTGCTTTCTATTTCCGCATATTGATGATCAATTGTAGAAGAGGTTATGTATTATGCATGAAGCTTAAATAGTGTGTAATTAGGATAATCTCGATGAATAACTCAGCAAATTATTCAAATTTATACATGGTATCAGAACAGAATTGATCATGGGATCTATTATAGTGATTACAATTATTTTCGATAGACAGAGTCTGTAACGGGCCAGGTAGCCTTTGGATCCATCCTTTCTTTGAAAGGTGATATATCCAGTAAATGCCCTTACAGTTGATCTCTGTGCTAGAAATAATTTGTTCTCACAGATCCAGAAGCAGTTGAGTTTTGAGCTTGGAATTTGAATTTGCAGCAAAATTTGGAATTCGAATTTGCAGTAGTTTTCTTGGTGCCAAAGTTGAAATGTATTTCAACGGATTGCGACTGGAATATGCCCTTGAGGGAAGTTCGAATTATGTTGCATGGAAGGACCGGATGGAGGCGGTATTAGATGATAACGGGCTGAAGGAGTTCATAGAAGCTGAGATCCCAAAGCCTACTGATGCTGCTCAAGTTGAGGCTTGGCAAAAGAAGATGGAAAAATGTTGAAGGATTCTGTTGGAGGGCGTGAAGGATCACATTGTATCCAGCATGCATGGAAAAGCTTCTCCATACTTGATGTGGAAAGCGTTGACAGATTTATTCCAAAGCAAGAGCGACCAGAGGAAGTTGGCGCTCAAGGATAAAGTCAAACACATAAAGATGGAGAAAGGCGACAGTATGTCGAAGTACCTCACGAAGTTCATCCAATGCAGGGATGAGCTGGGAAGTGTGGGGGTGACTGTCGATGATGATGAATTGGTGAGCTTGGCTCTCCTTGGTCTTCCGAAGAGTTGGCATGCCTATCAGGATTCTGTTAATGGTCGGGAGAAATTGCCAGGATGGGAGCAACTTTGGTTGGATCTTGTGCAAGAGGAGATAAGGTGGAATACTAGGGACGAATCTTCATCAAAGGCATATGATGAAGAAAATTTCTCTTTGGCTGCCAAAGCAAAGAAGGGAAAGAGCAAGAAAGCTTCTCATTCCGGTGCGAAAGGCAAGAAGCAGGACATGTCCAAGGTGAAGTGCTTTCACTGTCACCAACATGGACATTATGCCACAAATTGTCCGCAGAAGAAGAAAAATAAGCAGGCTGCTGGATCTGCAGCTGGAGAGGCCTTAGCCTCACAGTTTGAGCTGGATTTTTCGCTGATCGCATGCTTGGTCTCAAGTGTGATGGGTTCAGTGTGGTTTCTGGACAATGGTGCGTCTTTTCACATGACAGGAGATCGAGATTTGTTTACTGATCTGGATGAGAAAGATCTTGGAGTGCACATCGAGATGGGCGATGATGGTAGATACAGTGCAACCGGTATCGGTACCATTTCCTTTGAGAGGGAGTCCGGTAAACCCTTCGTATTGAAGGATGTGATGCATGTTCCAGGATTGAAGAAGAATCTTATCTCTATGGCAATGTTAGAAGACAAGGGATATGATGTTGTCTTTAGCGAGGGAAAGGCTTTCCTACCTTGATAGGAACAAGCTTGGAGGCTGAGGAAGATAAGGGTTCGGAAGTCAGAACCTTTATCAGTGCATGTAGATGAGTGGTCTGGGCAATGGCATGCAAGTTTGAAGGAGTGGTGATCGGGATGATGGCGAGCGTGGCTTGGAGATTGGGCCACCTTCACCATGGAGCCTTGAAGATCTTGCTGACGATTTCCTCTGGGCTTCCCTGGGGCACTCTTGCCGGTCGGATCGGTGCAAAGGGTGTACCTTGGGAAAATTTGTGAAAGCCACCTTTCACGAGAAGGATAGTCGCGCCACGACGATCCTTGAGAGAGTTCACACAGACGTGTGTGGACGTTTCTCAGTAGCTTCGACATCAAAGCACAAGTACTATGTGATCTTTGTTGATGATTTCTCTCGGAAGTGCTGGATCTTCTTCATGCAGAAGAAGAGCGAGACATACTCAAAGTTCTATGAGTTCAAGGCACTAGTTAAGAAGGAATCGGGGAAGCATGTGAAGGCTCTTAGGAGCGAAAATGGTGGTGAATTCATCTCAGCTGAATTCAAGGACTTTTGCAGCGCAGAAGGGATTCAGAGAGAGCTCATTGCACCCCATAACCCACAGCAGAACGGGGTTGCTGAGCGGAAGAACAGAACGATCATGGGTGCTGCATGGGCGATGTTGCATGATAAGGGCCTACCCCTTCACTTGTGGGCTGAGGCATGCAATACTACAGTATATGTGCAGAACCGTTGTCCTCACAAGATACTTGGCATGAGTACACCGGAGGAGGCGTTTTACGTAGGAGCGATATTTCCCATTTGAGATTTAGTTCACTGTCTACTTGCATGTAGCCCGAAGCATGCAGCTGAATCCGACAGCAGTGGAATATTTTGGGATACAATGTCCTTACAACTATCGTGTATTTGCCCCGGTGATCGCAAAACATTGTCTGTGAGATATCAAATTTCAGGAGGAGAAAGCCATGAAGTGTTTGCTTGAGAGGGAGCCACACTTGCATGCAGAAAAGGAGCTATTAGTTCCTAAGGAGGAGTTTCCGGATGTGGATCAGCCACAGAGGAAGTTCATGAAGTGGAAGAGACCACTCATGCAGCGCCAACCATCAAAGGGCACAAGCGCACTACAGAAGCTGAGCGACTGGCTCGAGATGCAGAGAAGGTTGTAGGACCACCTATAGCACAGCGTAGACAGAGGCAGTCACCGGACCGGTACACTGGATACATGGCTCTTGTGAGCAAATGTGTCGTGACAGAGCCATCCTCTTTCGAGGAAGATGTGGAGGACCCCGCATGGGTAGATGCCATGGTGGAAGAGTATGATTCTATTGTCAGAAACAGTGCATGGGAGATTGTCCCGCGACCGGAGGGGAAATCAGTGGTGGGTTCGCGATGGATCTACAAAGTGAAGCAGGCGGCTGACGGGAGTGTGGAGAAGTACAAGGCAAGATTTGTCGCCCGTGGCTTCTCACAGATCGAGGGGATCGATTATGAGGAGACTTTTGCACCTATCGCAAGGTACTCTTCCATACGGACGATCCTTGCTCTCTCAGCGCAGATGGGGTGGCACATTCATCAGATGGATGTGAAGACTGCGTTCCTCAATGGAGTTATTGAGGAAGAGGTGTACATAGAGCAGCCTGAAGGTTTTGAGATCTTCAGCGGTGAGTCGCATGTGTGCCGACTCAAGAGAGCACTGTATGGGCTGAAGCAAGCACCTCGTGCTTGGTACACTCGGATAGACAGCTACTTCACCGGGCTTGGATTCTCCCAGAGTGAGGCGGATCCAAACCTGTACCAGATTGTGGTGGAGGGGAAGCTGTTGATCATCGTACTGTATGTAGATGATCTGATTTTGACTGGCGATGAGGAGTTGATACTTTCATGCAAGGAGGATCTTGCACGAGAGTTTGAGATGAAGGACTTGGGCATCCTTCATTATTTCCTGGGATTGGAGATTTGGCAGCGCAGCGGAGGATTGTTTGTTTCTCAGGGCAAGTATGCCCGGGAGATTCTAGAGAGGTTCAACATGCAAGGCTGCAAGCCTGTTGATACCCCTCTTCCTGGAGGTTGGAGGAAGGGAGATGCTACTTCGGAGGAGGTAGTGGATGCCACTGTCTATCGACAGTTGGTGGGGTCGTTGATGTATCTGGTCAATACTCGACCCGATATATGCTATGCAGTTAACCAGCTTTCGCAGGCTATGGTTAAGCCTACCAAGCTCTTTTGGAAGGCGGGCAAGCATGTATTGCGCTATATTAGAGTCACAGCGGGATATGGCTTGTAGTACGGACGGGGAGGATGAGGTAGAGCTATGTGGCTTCACGGATGCGGTGGGCGGGGAGCCAAACGGACGGAAGAGCATGCAGGTCTTGATATCGGGTCGACGGACGGTTCCGAGTACGGCGGGAAGCCGAGGGCCTCTGTGGCACTTTCCCCGGTTCGGCGGTTTGAGTATATGGGAGCAAGCTTGGCTGCATGCGAGGCCATATGGATGAGGAAGATCCTGGTCGGGTTGTTCGGGTCACACTTGGAGCCTACTGTGATTTATTGTGATAACCAGAGTTGCATTAAACTCTCGGCTAATCCAGTATTTCATGATAGATCCAAACACATCGACATCAGGTACCATCATATCAGAGATTGTGTACAGCGGAGAATCATGTTACTTTCATATATTCCCACGGAGGATCAGGATGCTGACATCTTGACGAAGGCGCTCACTAGGAGAAAATTCGAATTCCACAGAGGTAGGATAGGGGTTGCAGATAATCCATATCTTGTTGAGAGGGAGTGTTGAAAATGCAACAAGATGATGGAGCTTATTGAAATGAAGTCGCCTTCACTAAGTGGGCCCGCAGGCTATTTTTGGCGCAAAGTCTATTTTTAGACTATGTCTATTTTTAGACATATGGATCATGGTCTATGAGTTGCAGGATTCTATTTATGGATGATTGGTTGAGTTGGTAAAAATATATGGACCTCTATTTTTAGACATTGGGCGGTTTCTATTTTTAGACTGCCGGGCTAAAAATAGAGCAGTCAAATATTATTAACCCTTAATAATATTTAGACTATAAACATTATCTTATCCTCTTGGAGCACTTCAGTTTGATGCTTGGATGTGGCACATGCAGCTGACAGAAGGAAATACGCTTTTCCTAAGGGTTAGTTGAGCTATTGCATAGTTGACTTCAGTTAGAACTCATGTGGCAGAGTTTGGTGGAGTTGATGAGACAGTTGGTGGAGTTGTGTTCGGTTTAACTTAGTTGAACTAGTTGTATTTAGTCTAAATGAAAAATACACTAGTGATGAGTGGTGTGAATTAATTATTAATTAATTCACTAATTATCAACTCATAAATCAACTAAAGAACACATCAGTTAACTGCAATGCATGGACAGTTCAGTGGAGACCAGTGTTAGAGGTGGGTGAAAGGGTGAGTCTACTATCAGTTGTGACTATTGGCTATGCATGAGATTTGCACACACATTGATGGAGATTGCCAATGAGGATTGCGCAGTTGGAGCTAGTGGGATTCGAACTTGGATCTCATCATTAATCAACTTGGATTGCGCAGTAGAGGCAGGCAGACTTGTGGAGGAGATTTGAACCCAGGAATTGTTCAAATCTCAGTAAGTTTGTGTGTAACTTTTGGAGATAGTACGAGGACTTGTGAAGTATTGTGGTGCTATGTATTGTTGCATGTTCTCTATCATTATAATATACAGATAGTTTGGGGTTTTCAGCTGTATGCTTTACCCATTACATACTGTGTTATATGTATGCTTGATTATGTTTTAATGTGCGCATGCGACTGCTTCTATTTCCGCATATTGATGATCAATTGTAGAAGAGGTTATGTATTATGCATGAAGCTTAAATAGTGTGTAATCAGGATAATCTCGGTGAATAATTCAGCAAATTATTCAAAATTTCTACAGAAATAAAAATTCTTTTCATTAATATCAAAGAACTGAAATATACTTACATACAGAATAGAAATAAACTTGCTCGAGCGATGGTAGCTTATCTCTAAGAAGATATGTGGTAGCTACATCCCTCTGAACTGTGTTACAATGAGGCTCGGAAGCCTTTTTATCACTGAGATGAAGTGCCAAAATCTTGTGGGCCCTGTTGGGGTAAGTTAGAATGTCAACTTACAGGGGTCGTAACTTTGGCATACGATCTCCGTTTGGTTATCATAATACCTCATTTCGAACATCTCTAAGAGGATGCCGACCAAAAACTAACCAATTAGTTGGGAATTTTTTTTGGTCTCTCCGTTTTCCCTAAAATCGTCTTTTAGTCCCTCAAAATGGCTCCAAAAGTCTAGGACCCAAAAAAATGTCAAAAATGGTAAGTTATGCTACAATTAAGGAAACTGAAAAGAAACAACGATGAGGGTCCAAGTGGAATAGCTTGGTAGCCACTAATATCTACCTAGATTAGTCCTCCCCCCTTAGGAAGCAATGGTAGCCATTTCATTGAGTGCCTCCATGAGATGGGGAAACTTCTGCTGAACTTGGTCCCTCCTAAGCCACTTGCCTTGCTGCAAGAGTTGGCCAGCTTTGAAAACCCGATACAATTGGATCTTATGTTGGTGAGTGTTCTTGATTTGGGTGTCTATGATCCAATCAATGGTGTCCTATTTCATGCAACTTGGGTTTAGCTCTGTTGTTGTGAGTTATTCTGCAATGTCTGATGTGTCTAGTAATGGTGGAAAGTATGGTCGAAGGTGTTCCACATTGAACATTGGGTGTGGGCCAAGGAGTGGGGGAATGTTGAGCTCAAAAGAATTATCTCCCATAGCCTTAGTGATGGTGTAAGGCCCATATCAAAGCAGGAAAATCTTGCGATGGGCCCCAACGAGACACTCCTTCTGCAAATGTAACCAAACTTTGTTGCCCACCTGGAACATGTGTGGCACCCGATGTTGATCATGACGTTGCTTATACTTAGCATTGGCGTTGTCCAATATGTCATGGAAGTGCTGGAAAATGTGCTTAATGTGCTCAATGAAGTTGTTAGCTTTGTCAGCTTCAGTCTGGACATGAGATGAATCTACTTGAGTAGCTGCAAATGGTATGGCCACATGAGTGGGACATAGTGGCTGGAATCCCAATCCCACTTGAAAGGGGTTGTGGCCACTTGAGCTATGGGGAGATTTGTTGTAATTTTTCTAGAAAAAGGGGGGGATTAAATCCCATGTGTTTGGATGCTTCGAGTTATACATGCAGAAAATGTGCACGATCATCCTGTTGATGACCTCTGTTTGGCCATCATCTTGGGGGTAGAAGGTCGTGGGCTTAGTGAGCTTGGTATCCAACATTGACCAGAGGCTTGACCAAAATGTACTTAGGAACCTGTTGTCCTGATCTGAGGTAATGGACTGTGGGATCCCAAAGTGTACCCATACTCGTTCAAACAAGAGCTTAGAAATGGCTTTTGTTGTGATACTTTTCTTGCGGGCCACCAGAATGGCCATCTTAGATAATCTATCGACGACCACAAAAATCAGTAGTCACCATGCTTAGTAGAAGGAAGGTCGACATGTAATCCATGGATATGGATTCCCAAGGCTGACTAAGATTAGTCAGAGGAGTATATAGGCCTTATTTCTTGATGGTTAGTTGCACAATGGTAGAGGCAATGTAGGATCTGATGTACGACCCAATATCCTGTCGATGCTTCGACCAATAAAAATAATTTTTCAACACTGCCACTCTTTTCTCTAATCTAAAATGTCTAACGACTCAGCTATAGTGTGCCTCCAAAATCACCTTGGCACGCTTTCTTGAAGGAACACAAAGGTGTCCTAAGTGGCATAACAATGCACTCTGGAGGTGAAAATTAGGAACTTGCTTGCCTTTTAGGAGCATTTAGTATGTGGTGTTGAAGTCTGGATCACCCTTGTAAATATGCGCCCACCTTTAAGTCTCGTTTCCATAATTGTCGAGCACAATGGTCAGTGCCATGACCGCCAATCAGCTGAGGCATTCTACAACATTATTGGTGCTACCCTTCTTGTACTTAATTTTCAAATGGAATTGTTGTAGGTATGTGGACCATTTATGATGGCGATCATTCTACAACTTTCCTTGTGTCTATATGAATTGCAGGGGATGGTGGTCTATGTGGATGACCATTTCCTTCCCTAGAATTTAATTCTTCCATTTTCAGTAGGCCTGCACGATGGAATACATCTCTTTGTAATAGGTGGGATAATTTCATACTATGTCTGAACATTTCTCTCTGCAATATGCCATTGGATGCCCCTGCTGGGTAAAAACTGCACCAATAGCATAGTCAGAGGCATATGTCTCAATCTCAAATGGTTATTACAGGTCTAGTAATGTGAGCATTGGTGCAAAGCAGAGATGATCCTTCAACTCGACAAATGCCTTCTGTTGGGATTCAGACCAAAATATTTTTTCTTTCACTCCACCTTTCGTGACTTGCTTCAAAGGCCAAGTGATATGAGATAACCCCAACATGAACCTACAGTAGAAATTGACAAGACCTAGAAAGCTAAGACGCTTTGTTAGAGTGGTTGGGGCTGGCTAATCCTAAGTAAATTGTATCTTGGTTGTGTCCAAATGCACACCCCTCTCATCAATGATGTACCCCAGATATTGAACTTGGGTCATACAAAAATTTCATTTCTCCATATTGGCACACAATTTGTGTAGTTGCAGGGTTTGGAGGACTTGCCAAATATCGTGGATGTGCTCTTCCTAAATTTGGCTGAAGATCAAGATGTTGTCCAAATACAATACCACAAATGAGTTGATGAAGGGCCACAAGATGTCATTCGTCAACCTCATGAAGGTTTCGGGGGCATTCGTCAACCCGAAAGGCATGACCAACCATTCTAAAAGTACCTCCTTAGATTTGAAGGTGGTCTTCCACACATCGAAGAGGTTTAATTGGTACCTTGTGATAATCAGAATTCAAGTGAATCTTACTAAAACATTTTTCCCCCTTGAGCTGGTCTAGTAGGTCATATATTTGTGGGATTGGATAATTATTATAGACAGTGATCTTATTCAACACCCAATAGTCAATACAAAGTCTCTAGGTCTCGTCCTTCTTCTGCACCAACACGATTGAGCTCCCACAAGGTGATGAACTCGGCCTTATGTTCCCTTTCTACAATAGCTCTTGAATCTACCTCTTGATTTCATTGTTGTCCAGAACAAAGAATTGATAGATCGACTCTTTGGGTAGCGATGCGCCTGGGGTTAGATCGATGGATTGTTTCACCTGACAATGTAGGGGTGCCCCTGTGGGTGAGGTGAATATATCCCTATACTCCTCCATGACCTTGCTTATTTGTTGCTCCCGTGCGGAGGAACCTTGTCTAGAGGCCCCAGATGTGGCCACAGCCTTCTTCCTTTCCTGAGGGCGAATCATAAAGAAGAAAAGTTTCCCATTTTGGGAAATGATCATAATGCATTTCTTCGTCGAGATCAAACAGATGGTGGTAGACTGTGCTACCTTCGGTATCGTATATAAATTATTTCCCAAAGAAATAATAATAGTGCAAGGCCAATACTCATACACAGTAAGACGTTTCCACAAGTATGGTTGGCCTAATAATACATCAAAAAATTCAAGAGGAGCAACATCACACAATACCTCATTTGTGAAGGGCTTAATGTTGTAGGGAAGGCGACACTACTGGTTGACGTGAAGATCTTGTCTTTGGTGAAGCCACCCGATGTTGTACGACTTCGAGTGTGGTGTGGCTGGTAGACCCAACTGCTTCATGACCTCTACTAAAATGAGGTTATTTTGGCTTCTAATGTTGACAATGAATTGCAGCAGAGAACCCTTCACCCACATATGTGACTCGAAGATTCGCTCCCCCTCCTCTAGACCTTCAGGCTCAATCTTCTGAAGCTTGGTGGTGGGAATGGTGGCACTGGGATTCACATCAATAATTTATGTTTTCCTTTGTCGTTCCCTTGTTAGTTTCTAACTCATAGTCATAACATGCATCTAATTCAGAAGCTTTCATCTCAGCCACCACTGATTTCTTAGATCGACACTCACTTATGTTTTGTGTGGGGCTCTTATGGAGCTCACACCATTTCCATGTGTCCTTATTTGTCTTCATGGTGTTATTCTTTTCTTGCGGGTTCATCGGGTTCTCTTGGGTCACCCTGCCTTGGCTTTGTCCTTTGTTTTACGATTTGGGGACGCCTTTCCATTGCTTCAAATTTGTAGATCCATAGCCTCGTGTCTTCGGTTTAAATTTTTTCTCAATCTTGACAATGTATTGATAGGCGGTGCCAAGCAAGGAGATGTCCAGGAACTCAATCTCATCCTGGATGTACTTATGTAGACATACGTAGTACTTGAGTACCAAATCCCACTCAAAATCTGATCTGAATGGAGGAGTATTATTGAATGCTATGGTAAGTACCTCTTTCAGATTTTAAACATGCTTTTTTCTTATGTGCATATATTTGAACTAAATAGCAGGTTACTTCAATGGTTTCTTTTAAGTGTTCTTCAACTAGTATAATTCCATGAACAAATTGTAAAGCATGAAATCATCAAACACTTGAAAATAAATTATCATATAAATGATCCCAAAAAAATGGAATTAATTGAGAATCAAAACAAATTCTTCAAAAAGAAACAAACACCATCAAAAAATAATATAGTAATAAAACCTACAAATATTGAAAACTCCAAATAGGAAGTTTTACCAAAATATAAAAATTACCAAATAACTTCGAATTACATTACTCTAAAAAATATACATATCAAAGATCCACATAAGAAGTTCAAGTTACCAATCAAGACTAAGCACAACAAATAAAAGAGGAAAAAGTGGTAATCAATGCAACCTCCTTGTCTACAAAATTCTACAACACCTTCTCTACCCCAAAGGGATGAAAAATTCATCTCCTTCAACGTCAAAAATAGTCATAATAAAGTAAACCATTGAGGGATGGATCTGCCATTAACCCAATTAATCTAATCGGTGGTTTCCCAGCAAAAAAATTGACTAAGGAACCACTCTATGCAACCGGTTTGACCGAGTTTTGAACTCTAATCTCCTTAGAAAACCCCAGCTTCAAAAAATATTAAAAAAAAAACCACTCTTCCTAGCAGAACAAAATCCACTAAAAGATATACAGAGTCACACTTCAAGTTTCAAGAACGGCCAAAATTTTTCCTCACTGAGAGAACATGGAGTTAAGTAATTGTTGTCACAAATTTCATTTTGTCACATCCGATTCTAATTAAATTTCCCTAGGGAGGACAAAATAACCTATCAAAATTTGTAGGCTATGGTAATTTATAAAGGGGGAACCTATCATTCAATGTTATATGGGTAACATTGGGTAAATTGGAGGAAAACTTGTGAAACAAGCCAGATTTGGGTGGAGGTAAACTTGTTAGCACCTCAAATTAAAATTAGGAGAAGAAACCCCAAAGGAAGTCTATAAATAGAAGAGAGGAGAATCATTTTTCTAATCATAGTTTTGCATACATTTCTATTTTTTGATTTGAGGCTCTTGAAGGGTTTTAAATCCCTTTTCTTTTTAATTAATTTCGGTGGTGAAATATTCCACCCTAGCTAATCTCTTCTCTCAATTTTGTTTGGCATAATTTTCTTAGGCATATTTCATCTAATTTTGGTAATCAAGGGAGGACTTATGTGGATCGATTGGTCTGAGGAGAAATTATGTGGCATTGAGGCCTGTCTAAAATAATTCCAAGGCAACAAAGACCTTATCTAGTCAACAAGTAGCCCTTTTTGTAGTAATGTAAGCATGTTAAGGCAATTACAGGGTATTGAGAGTCTATGAGTAGCAAAATATCCCTATTCAAAGGCATGTGAAGGAGGTTTCCTGTAGTAGTGATATTATTTGGGGGTTAGTTCTTTGGCTTTGGCTATGGAATCCCATCATACCTCAGGTCTATGGAAACAACGGGGGCTTCACTACGGGAGCAATACCATAGCACGCGAATTCATATTGGGGGATATATAATGAGGAAAAAATGACAAAATATATTGGGGGATATATGGAGGGTAAAGGGTTTTTATATTGGCAAGTATAAAAAATGGAACTTAAAGTGAATGAAAAATATAAAGGGGTATAAAAAATTTTAATGAAAAAATTGATACGTACAATATATAGTGAAAGTAGGGGCTTTTAAATTGGGAAGGTGTATTGGGTTTATATTGTTAGGGGGTTAAATAATGTGATTTTTAGATTTATTTTCCAATATGTACTCAAATTAAGGGTATTTTTTAATATGCTATGATCACACGTGATATGTTAGAGGTTCTTTGAGTGAAGCCCCTGTGATGGCAACAACCCTCCTGAAAGTGATTTATATATTGAAAATAATGTTATTCGAGGTAGCAAAGCTTCTTACTTGAGACAATGAGGGCCTTTGAGGCCATTTAATATAACAACATGGTCATCTGAAGTTGTTATGGAAGCAAGGAACTGACCTTGTGGTTATGGACCACATTTAGGTAATTTATGGGTACTGACATATCTTAGAGCCTTCAATTAAGGTAGCGTAGGGCTGGAACCCTGTTTTTTGCGGTAGCACAGGGTTGAAGGGTTCTTGAGGTAATGAAGCTCCTCTTTGATGGACAACTAAATGTTGCAGGTAGTTCTTAAGGTAGTAGAGGTATTTTCTAAAGGACAACAAAGGGTTGTAAGCGTTTTGAAGGTAGAAAAGGTTTGCACTATTAGAACAACGAGGAATAAGGTTGCAATTGTAAGCTAAATAGCCATATTGTGTTGATTAATGAGCTTGTAAATCATCTATTTGTGTTTGATAAACTCTATTTTATAGTGTGTTGGTGGAATTAATTGTTATTGAAGTTCTTATGTATGTCACTTGTGCATTCAATAATATTATTTCATTATCTATAAATTAATGAGTACTGTGTTACTGTTATGATATACAAGTCAATCATGTTATTGGAAACCTTAGCTCAAAAAATTGCACCCTTAGGGTAAATTCCAAAAGAGGGATATTACAATGGTATCAGAGTTGTGCATCCTACCAACCTATGAGCATATGAACCCTAGATGTTTTCGAAAGATAGGGAGAAAATTACAGTTCGAAAGAAGGGTTCCCATAACTCATTCATGGAAGTTAGGGAGAAACAAGAAAACCCTTTTGGCATCTTGATTAGCTATAAAGAGAGAAGCAACCGATAAGGGAATCAACAAATAGTCCAATTGCTAGCACAAAGGAAACAATAAATGGCCCAAGGAAAATATCAAATGACCTAGTTTTTTACCCAAGCCATGGAAAATCTAAACAGTACATATAACAATGATGTTAACGGTGGTACCAAGAGTTGTGAAAAAGGAAGCAACAACCATAATCCTAGCTCCTTCAACAACTTTTCACAAGCAAAAATAAGGGAAGTTAGTAGAAAAAACTATAAGCCCCTACTACTCTTGTCCCTAGATGGCCAATGTGCAACAACCCAAGGAGAAAAATAACATAATGGAGAATTTACATAATACTTTTGGGAGTATGCATCACTAGGATAAGAAGCACAAACACCCATGGATTTTTAGGAGTGCAATGTCATTGGGTATAGGAATAGACCCATGGTACAAAAAAATCATGATCTGAAGCGCAAGGTTGGGAATTTATCCATTCCCTCTTTTTATGGGTCATCCAAGTGCTTGGCAAGGGCTTGGGTACAAAATCTAGACTCCTACTTCCAACTTAACCCATTTTGGAATCATATGTGATCAAATTTGGCACTTTGTATTTAGAAGGGGAAGCGCATGAATTATGGAACCATGGATTGGTCACTTTGGGGCATCCTAACATCACCTATTATGAGGAATTCATTCAAATATTTATAGATCGATCCAATCAGAAGGATATAGATATACACTTCAAAGAGCTAGCACAACACAAGGAGATTGGGACACTGAAGCCCTACATTTTAGAGTTCTAGTAGATAATGGTCATGGTGATGACCATATCTGAGTAGAGATTGGCCATGCTCTTCATAGATGGGTTAGCTAAAACACTACATGGTTTTTTCAAAGCTTTAAAACCCTCCATCTTACATGATGCCATCACCAAGGCACAAGATATGAGAGATGTGGTACCAAAGGTGAAATTTTCATCCAAATCACTCATCCCTCAGAAGGACAAAGATAAGAATCCATTTAAAAAAGATGGGACTAGGAAGGACAAGTTGATGAGGATACTCATAGTGAGTTTAGGAGGAAGGAACTTAGTTTCCCTTGCAACGAACAATGGGAACTTGGTCACATATTTTTGGGAAAGAAGAAGATCCATTATACTGAAGTAGTGTTCAAAAATGACGATGAAGATGATAAAACATTGGCACAAAGAAAGGAGCCTAACAGTCTCAAAGAAGAATAGACCTTTTAGGAGGCTGAAGGAGATGATAAACCCATACAAGAATCAAAGGTGGGACTATTGCCACTCTTTTGGGAGTTCCAAAATATTACAACTTCAAGATAAAAGGGGTAATACATGGGCAAAAAATCACAACCTTAGTTAATGGTGGAGCTATGCACAATTTCATCAATGCACCTTTGGTGGAAAGGAGAGTTGTTCCCACAAAAGAATTTGGGGGCTTTAACTTGAGGGAGGTTGATGGGTAAAACATGGCATGCATGCAGGTAATCCCATTTTCTAGCATGAAACTGAGTAGTTACACATTCTCCAATGATATTTATGTAGTAGAACTTGCAGATATCAATGTTGCATTAAGAGCACCATCGTTGTACTTGATAGGAAAAATATCAATGGACTACTAGGTGATGGAAATGGAATTCATAGCCTAAAATGGAAGTAAGGTAGTGTTGAGAGGTATGTATAATGGTGGTCCTCCAACTATATCAACTAATAAAATGGAGGTGATATATATGCTCAAATATGTGGCTTGCATAACAAAACATTAGGTTACAAGATCCCGATCGTCAGATAGCAGCCTATAGGCCTATGAGATTAGTACTAAGTAAAAGAATAACATTGTTACCATTTTTAATAATAGTACAAAAATTAATGACAAGTAGCTTGAAGAAGGGGAGATCCTCTTTAGCCATGACCATGACTCATGGGGGCTTCACTCAATAAACCTCTAACATATTACGTGTGATCATAACATATTAAAAAATACCCTTAATTTGAGTACATATTGGAAAATACCCCTAAAAATCACATTATTTAATCCCCTACCAATATAAACCCAATACACCTCCCCAATTTAAAATGCCCCTACTTTCACTATATATTGTAGGTATCCATTTTTTTATTAACATTTTTTATACCCCTCTATATTTTTTCATTAAATTTGAGCTTCATTTTTTATACCTGCCAATATAAAAGCTATTTATCCCCTATATGTCCCCCAATATATTATGCCATTTTTTCCTCAATATATATCCCCCAATATGAACCCACTTGCTATGGTATTTCTTGCGCAGTGAAGCCCAGTGCCATGAATTTGAACCCAATGTTACATTTTCCTACATTTATGCTAAACTACCAAGTTTTTTGGGTCTATTTCAAAAGGAATTTGACGGAGAGATCTTAGCTAGAATTTGGGGTAAAAATTTGGAGGCTATGCCTCAAAATCCTCAATTTTGACAAACCATGAGGGATATCCATCAAAATTTCTTCAACCTAGAACTCTAACTATTGTGTAGAACAATAGTACTAAAAAAATACACAAGGGAGTGGTGGAAATTATGACATCACATAAGATTCTTGGAGGTTCCTCGCTCACACCCCTTCCAAATATTCAACTATAATTGAAGGTGATATATGAGAAGATTTTTCCATAAAAGCCTAAAACTTTAATTGTTGAGAATTTTTTTTAGAAAGATACTTCAAGAAATAGAAATGACTTTCATTTGGTAAAGGAGTTCGAGGGCTAAAGGAACAAAGCAATATCGAGTGGGAACAAAAGAAAATATACAAAAATAAAGGAGACTAATAATAAATTTGGAAGGAATGCTCCAAATAATTTGAATGTCCAACAAAAACCTCTTCAAAAGAAACTTGTCATGGATGGTTGGAAAGAGAAATCATATGGGAATCACTGAAATTAATTCTAAAGAGATCTTATGCATACTTGAAAGCAACAAAAGAAGCACCAAAGTAAAATATCCATTATTTTTTTTATAAAATAAAGTTGGATATCACGTGATACCTATGAGAAATGATGCTTTGGGGTGGAGAATTTGTCACTTCCAAAAGTTTGTTTGTCCTATGCTTCATTGACTTCTTGACATGAACTAGTGTGGTGTTAGTGAAGATTCAACCACATAAGATGTTAATGGGATGTATGGAATACAACTATGCCAAATTTAGTTGGATGCAAATAAAGAGTGGCTTCAATCCAAGATCAATGAACCAATCAAGTTCTTTTTCAAAGAAGAATAAACAATGTTTTGATAGAAGCAATAGCTCAATTGATGTAGATCAAGAGCCTCTAGAAAAAATTCAAGCAGGTGAAGGCATATTACAATAATAAATTAAGGGGAGTGGAGTTGTAATGGGAATTGACAAATTCAATCACAAAAAATGGAAGCTAAAATAGTGAATAGTTACAAAGTCAATAGGAACTTTCCTCTCCACAAACAATGTTTCAGCAACCAACAATAAATTTTCTAAATCTCTTGCTGTTGAAATTTTCAACAAAAAACAATGAAATTGGCATCCAGAAATGGCTACCACGTGAGGCTTTTGATTTAATTATCCCTTAATTAAATTTAAAGTAAATTGTAATTTCATCTCATAACAACTTGTATCAGTTAACTAAGTGAGATATACTTAGTTAGCCCAAGGATTTCAAGTTGAGGGTTAAAGGTGAGACATGTAGAGTGATTCTATTATTTTCAGGTCCAGTTGCAGTTAATGCACTACTGTGGTGTGAGTGTAATCAATTAACTCAAATTAATTGAGTTAAAATCAGTTTAACTAGTTCTAACTGAGTGATGAGCTAGTGAGAGGTCAAGTGAATTAAATTAGATTTAATTCACAAGTAGTGATATACCAAGTAACTGATGATTCACTATTAATAGTTGCATGCATGTCAATTCTGATGACGACCCAGTTGAGACAGAGGTTAAAGGGAAGTAAACTATCAATTTTATTTTTAGAGAATTTCCCAAGCGCAATTATAAAGTCAAAGGAAGGCTCCATAGGGATTGCATAGTCAAGGAAGGTTGATTATCCTATTTAGTAAGGATTAATTTCCTAGGGATTGCGTGAGCAAGGATGGGCTAAGGAAGGGCTGAGAATTGGCTAAGTGTTGGTCAATTTTGCCTAAGAATTGCTAGACAGTTTTGAGCAGGATCTGAGTGAGACAGTCAAGATAGTGCAGGATTTTCTCAGCGTGAGAAAGCATTGTATTGTTTCATTATTATTTGACTATGTACAATATATGATAGAGGGGTTTTTAGTAGGTGCTTTCCCCAAGAACATCTTGTGTTGTGTGATTGATAATTTCCTTTTTCTTACTTGCATGTGATTGAGAAATCGTGTTTTATATTCCACAAATATTGTATAAGGATTCAATATCTTGATTTAGTACATTGCATGATCGGATTGATTCCATTGATATACTTTCTACATGGTATTATAGTTGTGTTAGAGATTTTCTACATGGTATCAGAGAAGGATTTTTTTGGGCGGCGAGTTTGCAGAGAATATATGAAGATTTTGATGTAAAATTTTCCAAAAAAAATAGCATATTTGGATTCCTTGCGAAAAAATACCCAAATTGAAAAAAAAAATGGTTGAATCAGAGCTTGGATGAAGGAGATATCATCGATTTAAAATCAACTCTTTTTTTAGAAAAAATTTCGACGGGAGGACAATTACAATGTGCGCGAGTTAGAAAAGGAAAGAAAGCCAATGGAAATAAGTTCCAAGGCAAAAAGGTCAAGAGAAAATTCTCCAAGATCAGATGTTTTCACTGTCACGAGCATAGGCACAATGCTTCGAATTGTCCAAAGAAGAAGGCAAGCAAGAAGGAGCCTGTAGTTGTAGTGGATGAAGCATTGGCTTCATAGTTTGAGCTTGATTTTACTCTCATTGCACGCATGTCCAACACTCTAATGGGATACATGTTGTATCTAGATAGCGGTGCGTCTTTCCATATGACGGGGAATAGAGATCTCTTCAGTGACTTGGAGGAGAAGGACCTCCAGCAGAACATAGAGTTTGGAGATAACAGGAGGTATAGCGCGATCGATATAGGTACAATTACCTTTCAGAGGGAGTATCACTCCCCTGTCAGACTAGCAGATGTTTTGTATGTTCTAGGCCTAAAGAAGAATATTGTCTCTGTAGAGGTATTGGAAGACCGTGGTTATGAGGTGATGTTTAGAAAAGGAAAGGTGTTCCTTAAACACAGAGCCACAGTACAAGTGAAACAGATCAGTTCAAGAGTCAAGAACATGTATGCTCTCAAGGTTGAGGATGCATGCAAAGCTTTGAGGAGCAAAGCAGTGGTTAATGACTTGATGGTTGAGAGGGAGAAATTATATCTCAACATGCAGCCTCATAACCACTGCTACACTCATTAAACTCATACACAAAACATAATAGAAAAAGCAGATAAACAAAAACAAACAGAAAACCCAATTCTAATTTTATATGAATCCTATAATTAAAATAAAGCTTATATATAAAATAAAATAAATTGAGAAAAACCCAACATAAAAAATAAATAGTTTAAAGAAGATAAACCAACTTAATATTAATATTTTAATTAAAATAAATATAAATAGAATATATAATTTTAATAAATATAATATTAATTTATATTTAAATGTTAAAATTACATAAATAAAAAATAATAATTAAATCTTTAATAAAAAATAACAAATACATCATTTTTAAAATAGGTAATTTTTAAAATAGGTAATTGGTAGATATATTAAGAAGATAGTTGGTAAATAGACTAACTTACGTAATCTATATAAATAAAACAAGTGCCACTCTTAATTAAAGAAATGTTAGTACAAATTTAAATCTTAAATATCAAAATCTTATGAGCAGAATTTAAAAAAATAAAAAATTGATCAAGATTTCTCCAAGGTAAATAAAATATTGCATAACAGTTATCTTATTCTAAACTGATAATTGTTATTTAATTATGTATATGTTTTAAGGAAAATAGCAAATTGTTTGATGAAATTAAGAAATTTTTATGTCCTTCGCATACAACACGAGAAGAAATTTGAACAACAAATAAAAAATATATATATTGTTTGAATAC
Source organism: Pinus albicaulis (assembly GCA_034641835.2). Taxonomy (NCBI): domain Eukaryota; kingdom Viridiplantae; phylum Streptophyta; class Pinopsida; order Pinales; family Pinaceae; genus Pinus; species Pinus albicaulis. The sequence continues at coordinate 658,923,140 of CM076578.1, forward strand.
TGATTTTTGTTGGAATTTTAAACATCAATCATTGTTTTATCATACTATAGAAAATCCAGATACTTCATTAATAAATAACCACAAAAACTTGAAATCCAAAATACTAAAATTTTTTAAAAATAAAAATATATTTATTGAAAAGATATCTCAACAAAATCTAACCAACGAACCCAATTTACCAATATTCTATTCTTCTCTATTCTAAATGAAGAAAAGAGCATCAATAATCAAGATAGAGATACCTTGATAAAATCGGAAAACCTGGATTGGTATTTGATTATCTCATCTAAATTAGCATCAACACTTTCTTCATTAACTCCTTCAGCGGCGTCCTTAATCCTCTTATTATATAGTTCAGCGGTTTCCCTTACCCTCTTGGCATGATCCTGTAGCTTTTCTGAAACCTCGTCTGGAGCAGGATGTGCAAGGCTGGAAGAACAAGAGGGCGAAGAGGATCCTACTTCTAAAATCTCTACTTGATCAACGAGTGGAGAAGCAATGGTCTCAGAAGAAGTGGGGAGGCCAGATGATGTTCCAGTACGTTGAGAAGAGGAGGGCGCCCCATTATTGGAAGAAGAGGGGTTAGTTTTAGACGAATCAGGTTTTGCAGATTTACCAGAAATGCGGGAAACTAAGGTTTTGCCAGTCATGGTTGATAAATTATTGATAACGCAGGAACCAGGGGCAACTCTGAAAGAGTGATGAAAAATGACTCCAGTCACTCACGTTACACATTCTGTCAGGGACTTGAGATTTTGCTGTATTCATTTTTCACCCGAGAGAGCTTCTATATATTATATCAACAGGTCGTATATCACGTTACTTACTACAGATACGTTTAGTCGAGCTGTTTTCACACTAGATATTCAAATAGAAGAAAGGTATTCGCGATAATAAGGTATGAAAATCATTATTTAATGCTGGTGGGTCTTATATGCTTAGTGTTACATTTAAATTTGTTTAAATTTAATAATAAGTATATATTACTATCAACATTAAATAATTTATATGGCCTCAGAAATAATGGTGGCCAGGTATGAAAAGTGTGCACACTGATTTAAAGAACATTTAAATTTGTTTAAATTTAATAATAAGTATATATTACTATCAACATTAAATAATTTATATGGCCTCAGAAATAATGGTGGCCAGGAAATAATTTATATGGCCTCAGAAATAATGGTGGCCAGGTATGAAAAGTGTGCACACTGATTTAAAGGAATGCTGGTGGGTCCTATATGCTCATTGTTAGATTTAAATTTGTTTAAATCCAATAATGAGTATATACTACCACTGATATTAAAAAATTTATATAACTTGAGAAATAATAGTAACCAGGTATGAAATGTCATGTGCACACTGATTTAAAGGAACACTGATGGAGCATTGGGTTGAAACTAGCGACAGCCTCGGGAGAGTCATTCTTGCTAGTGGGTCATCTGTAGAACCACTCTGGACCTCAATTCAAATAGCATTTTTGCATAATTACTTTTTTTATGGAGTTGTTTTTAGTGCGATTTTTTGGAGATTCCAGTGCTTGAATCCTGTGAAAAAAATTGAGGTAAATTTTTAGTTTTTTTTATTTGAACTGGTTTTTTGATTTTATATGCACCCTCAAAAACCTTTAGAACACTTCCATTGTGTAATGTTAGCAATCACACTTCTCTTTTCAATAAATTTCTACAAATTACACCTTAAAAAACCACCTTAAAATCCTTCAAAAAAATCACATAAAAAATACTCACTTTTTTATTTCCAACAATAAAAATGTACCTTTTCCAACTCAAAAAATTATATATTTAAATAATATCATAACAAATCAAATAAATAATAATTTAGGAGGAGCAATAATGCTGTGTACAGAAGAAGGACGTGCAGTGATTTAAAGTAACTTAAATTATATATTTAAATAATATCATAACAAATCAAATAAATAATAATGTTAGGAGGAGCAATAATGCTGTGTGCACAGGGACGTGCACTGATTTGAAGTAACTTTAGATATGACGAGTGATGGAGCAATGGGTTGAAACTAGCGACAGAATCGGGAGAGTCATTCTTGTTAGTGGGCATCTGGAAATATTAAAAAAGAAGAACGGTATTCGCGATAATAAGGAAACCAATAAGGTGGGCAAGAAATTTAGTGGGGCTGAATTCCATTCATTGATTTAGTGGGCAGTATATATATATATGTGTGTGGGTACTCTTAAGTTTACGCTATTCAATATAAAAATATTAATAAAAAAAAATTTGAATTATTCTATATGGGAAATTTCTATGCATTTTCAGACAACTGAATGACTTTTCATCATTTTAAAATGAAAGTATTCCATATGGGAAATTTCTATGCATTTTCCCACAACTAAATGACTTCAACATTTTAAAGTGAAAGTAAAGTGGTAGGAAAAGAACTCTCTAATTATTTTATATAGGAAAATTCTTAGCATTTTTTTAAGGAGTTGATGGAGGAATTGCATGGACTATCAAAATTCGGGCTAATTTCGGGCTAAATTGGTTGGAATTCGGGCTAAATTTTTTTAAGAAATCTTACAGTAATAGTGTTTGAATCATGATTTTGATGGTGGAAATGAATTCAGCACCATCAAAAACCTCTAAGACACCCAAAATATTAAAGTTTGATAATTATAACATAGATTTACAAAAATCCCTGCCAGATTTTCTTAAAATCTTACCTGAATTTCCATATTTTTCAAAGTGAAAAAACAATCTAATTAAACTACAACTTTTAAACTTTTATCCCAATTAAATGACTTTCCAGCATTTTAAAGGGAAAGTAAAGCGGTAGCTGACTCGAAGATTTTTATAAATTTCTTTCCATATGGGAAATTTCTCAGCATTTTCCCACAACTAAATGGCTTTTCAACATTTTAAAGTAAATGTGGAAAAGTGGTCGACTGGAAGATTTTTATGAGTGCCTCTCCATATGGGAAATTAAGCATGAATTTTGAGATTCCGAGATAACTAGAAATCATATCTATGAAAAAATTCACTCAAGGTGGTAATTGTTTAGATTTAAGAAATTGTTATCTTTAGTAACTGTTTTTAGAGGAAGAGAAGATTCAGTTCTTTTTATACACTTTTTCTATTCTTTTTTCATTTTTCTCAATGGTAAAAGTTATAGTTTTGTATTTAATTTTTTACTAATCTATATTATAAAAGGTTTATAATAATTATTTGGTAGTTAAATTGTAGTGATTATACAACTAGTAATTGCTCTTAAAGGTGCAAAGATACACCAAAGGAATAGGAGTTTTAGTAAAATTATCTTGAAAAACTAAATTACTAAATATAGAAACTCTTATTTTTAATAGAATAAATATTATATAAAGATCATTTGAAAAAAATTGAGATATATAAAATGTATGATTACACCTATATCCTAGTGCGCAACCTAGTACAACATATATTGTATTGAGATCAATTGGATTCAAGTAATGAGAAATATCTCTAGCAGATAATGCTAACTTTATTGCAAAGTGGAAACTAAAGAATCAACTAAGCATAAATGTGTAGGGACAATAAATTTAGTAAGGATGATATTGGATTTATGCTCCAGTACTCCTACACCCCACTTGATTTTGGGATAACTAGATGCATGGAGCCTCTCTAAAAATATTAGATGTTCCACAAATAGAAACTAGAGTATTTGATTGCATTGGAAAATTCATAGCCTTGGAAGATGGCGGTGGCTCTTAGCTTCTCTATTTCTTTACACCGGTGGACATCTAGTTGTTCCAAAACTCAAGTAATAAAACAAAAAAGTTGGCATTTCCAACAAAGGGCGTCAAATACATACGACTTCCAAATTTCCAAAAGTACCATTGGCAGGTCTTTTAAATATGTAGAAGAGCATTTTTTATTTATTTTATAAAACAATTTTATAATATTAATTTATACAAAAATCTCCAGCCCAAGCACCACTAACAAAACCCACTACTGAATGCATGCCATAATGTCAGTCAAACTCTCCAATGCAAGAGCCACGAGGCTATCCCACTGCTCACATCCTAATGCATAGCACAACGTGTTGAAAGACCTTGCCCCAAGTGTGTCACGCTTCGCTAGTTATATTTTCTCTGCCACACGATGCCGCTAGTCTCAAATTTCTTCCAGGGCGCAATTTTAACCTTCTTCGAGGTCCTAGATCCCAATGACTCATTCCCTAGTCCGCATAATGGGTCCTCTTATGAGATTCCACTAGTATAGTCAACACTACTTCACGAATGAGGCTAATGTTCTTATTACAAAAAAAATCACAAAAATTGTTGGATTATAAAGAGAAAGTTTCTACTTTAGTGGTTACTTACTTTCTAATGGAAATTTTCTGTTGAAACATTTGGTTATTCCCAAAGTAGGATGATTGATGGAAAATTACATAGGTAAATAGCTAAATGACCACATCTTTATACAATTCCCTATTTAATTCTTTCAGTATTGATGAAATTGTTGGTTTATATGTTGTCATGCTAGGCAGGGAAATCTGTAAAAGACAAAATGTATCAATTTTCACTTTGTTGCTTTTACCAGTTGGGTCAATACAACTCAGAGGATAAATTTAAAGAGCTAGGAAAAAAATTGACTAGGAAGAGATTTCCTAGGGGAGGTTGGAGCCACTCTTGTTTTTTCTAATGATGATTACTTTTATCACTCCACTGGATCTCTAAGGCTAAGAAAGAGTCCAAACATAGGTAACCATAGACCAATCTTTTAGCTTGGTAGCTAGCCCTACCAAACCGGAGAGGGCTCTCTCCAAAAAATCACAACGAAGAGGGCTGGATGAATTAGGGTTTTAGGCTAGGTATGAGTACAGGGGTTTGTTTGTTTGAATTGGTTTGCTGGATGGGTGAATTAGGTCAAAGAGGCTAGGTCAGGGAAAATAAGATTAGGATTGCAATCCATTCAATGGGGTAAGGTAGGTAGGAAGGCTAACACTTTAGGGTTTTAGAGTGGGATGGATCAGATAGATGAGGTGCTAGAAAGAGCAAGACAATGCATGTATTCTTTCTAAATTGAAGAAATGAGACAAACTATGAAGATTTTCCCAAAACAGAGCATAAAAGATGTATTCTTCTTATGAACTAGAAAATAAACATATAATAGAAATGAAATGGATCATGGAGAGTACAAAACATTCATACATATGCAATAGAAGAAGAAAAATGTTAAATTTCCATATCACATGTATCCCAAAGAAATAGTTGCAAATATTTCATTAAATTCCTGCCAAATACTGAATACACTAGAGTCTCTGATCAGTGCAACAACATTCAACCTGGGAAATGAGTCAATAAATGATAGATATAGACATCATACAACTTCTCCGAACCTTAGGGGTCAAGTCCCTAAGTTGAGGAGTTGTTCCACTAAAAACTGAACTGCATACCTAGAGTGTAGGGAGGTCAAAATGACTCATCCCTCCCTTTTTGGAAACTGATTCATTACATCTCATCAAAATTTTTTACCTAATGTATTTACCCCTAGGTAACTTAAAAGCATGATTATTACATTTACATTCTTGAATTACATTGGTAAAAAAATCGTTTGCTAAGGTGAAACTGAGAAAACTAAGAAAATTTGTAAATTTTAGGAAACACAAAAATTAGGTAAAAAGCATAGCACCGACGTAAAAACACAGTGCCAACTTCAACTCCACTTTTCAAGGGGTTCCTAGTGTCCAAATTGAGCTCAGGATAGCTCATTGGAAATCATGTCCTATCTAGTTTCGAAAACTGCCCTTGGTTTTCAAAAATGACTTTATTGGACCGTCCAAAAGGTAAATCTCCCAAGATTGGTCAAAAGTGCAGCTCCAACCTAAAAAACAAGGCATAAATATGTTTTTTTGACTTTTTGACCGACCAGTTGGCCTAAATAAGCTTAGCAAAGCTGCTAGGGTGACTGTATTTAGCCTTCTAAATCTAATGGTGCCTTTATTTTTGTCATTTGAGGTCCCTAAAAAAATCATAGTGCCTAGGGTGCTACGCTTTTGACAATACAACTGTGCAAAAACTGTCAAAATGTGAAAAAACTAAAAAAAATTCAAAACTTGCCCAAAATTTCTTCAACATTATGCTATGGAAGCCTCATGAACTGTGCTAAGCAATGAGGGATGCCTCTGCAAGGATTTAAAGCTTGTATCCCTTATTTTTCTTAGCTAGGGTTTGCTTATGTTTTTCCTGCAATTTCTTGAATTTGATGCTATAGATTTGTTTTCTTGTGATATACCTATTAGAAATGTTTCTGAGCATCTTGTTTTCCTTATTTTCCTTTTTGAGGAGCTTCTCAAGATGTATTTTGACCCTTTCAAGCCATATTTCTCTGTCCTCTTCAACCTCCTTGGAAATATTTTCTTTAAAACTGAGTTTTTCGTCCTCACTCTTCTATTGTTGTAAAGCCCTCTTAAGACCTCTTGTCTTTGATATTATTCTACTACTTTGGATGTCATCCTAATCAGGTTCATCAAGTGGAATCATGGCTTTACCTCTTTTTTCTTTGAGTAGCTCTAACTCCATGAGTACTAGTTGATCTTTCAGCTACTTATTCTCCAGCTCAAGAAATGAAATGAAAAACTTAGCCCTTTCTAAGTTAGTCTGAAGCTCTCTAATTTGGGCATCCTTCTCTTTGACAACCAATGAAGTGTCATAATCATCTTGTTGATCCATTTCAACAAGGTCAAATTATGTCTCTATCTCATGGAGGTCTTCCTCCTCATGGCTGACTTCCTCATGAACATTTTCCTCTATCATCTTTTCGTTCCCCTTCTTGTTACATGTAATTTTATCACCATGACATTTTACTGTTCATATGGGTCTATCACCATCCATATCATGTTCCCTTAGAGGTCAAAAACACTCATGTTCCTGAATCAAGTCTTGGAAATTGGAGAAAAGCACTTTAAAACCCCTAAAATTCTACCTCTGTGGTTTTACTAGCCTTTCCCTACGCATGTGTTGATGATCCTTCCATTAGTCACGACAAACACCGCACTGTTTGCCACTAAAACTTGCGCACCCCCCTGAAATTCAAGTAAAAATAAAAATTAACTTCTAAAAGCCTAGTTGGTCAAATATTCTCCCAACTCGAAGCCTCTAAAGTCATGCCAGTTTGAGATTTATCCCTCCACTCGTGGAGCTTATCCCTTAGTCCAAGGAACTCAAATCCCTTCATGGGAGTAATCCATCCCTCTCATTATAGAACTCAAACTACCTCAATCTCCCTATATATTGAGCTCAAATTTTAGGCTCAAGGGTAGATATTAGAGATACTGAAGAAAATTGTGAAAGATAGAAACTGATCTGCATAGTTTCTAAGTTGAAGAGAGTTTATAGAGTGCATAATTTCTATACTAGTGAGTTGTTGTTGACACATTGAAGATCACACCTTTGTGCCCATGACTTCATACTTCTTATTCTAGAAAGGAAGGCTTATCAGACTAAAGGACAACATCAAGGCATCTAGTTGTAAGATTGCTCTTTCTAATTTATGATAATACATATGGATCTCTTTTTCTCATTGTCTTATTTTTGAATTCATGGGAATGATGTCAATACTTAGATTCCTTGATCACTAAGTTGGATTAGTATTTTTCGATTATTATATATTGCAGGTGCTTTGATTATTTGTCTTGTCTTTGATTGCATGTTCTACTCATCATTGGAGAACTAGTTTGGAGCAACATGACAAAGGGCTACATCAGACATTTGGATTTGAAGGTAGGAGCATGTCTTCTCTACTTTTATGTTATAATAATCTTAAAATGCAAATAATCTAGAGAAATAGGTATTCAAATGGATCTTTGTTTCTAGTTACTCATTGGATTACTAGGGAGATCGCTCTTATCACAAGAGGGATTAATCCTGGTAAAAAATTGGCGACCATACTCGGGACTAGAGCTTAGTTTTATTTGTTTTTGTTCAGTTTGAAAATTTAGTTTTCTGATTTTGACCTCTCTGAGTGTGGTTGGGTAGATAAATTTTTATAATCTATGAGAAAGAAAGCTTATATTTTATTTTTTCCAACTTTCCTTTGCCTGCGCAGTTCTCTTTGGAAGACAGAGCGATAACTTGCGCGATTTGTTAGTTAAATCCAGTGCCCATGCGCACTGTTGTCAACTAATAAGCTGTGCACCCCTATAAAATCTTGAAAAAATTAGATTTTTCTCTGTCAAAGTCAGATAACCAAATTCTTCGAGTTTCCTTGATCTCATTAAGGGAATTTTGAGGTCTAAAATGGTAAAATGGGCCTCCTAAAAACAATGTACAGCCAAAATAAAATTTATAATAACCAATAGGATTCAAGATGATGATGTCAACCATGGAGGATGATTCACCATTTTTTAAGTAAAAGGTAAAAATATTAAAAAATAATAAAATAATAAAACTACTTTTTCAACTCGTATTTTTAACTTATCTACCAAATTTTATACTCAAATTTCGAGCGAGAGTACTTGTTTGATGCAAAATTTAATTCATCATCCAAGGAGTGCCTATGTTGCATACTTTTGATAGACCCTGCTACATGAAAAATGAGAAATACATGAAAAAACATGATTACAATCACGTTTTTCATGTATTTATCATTTTTTGTGTAGCAGGATCCATTGAAAGTATGCAACATTGGTACACCTTGGATGAGGAATTAAATTTTTCATCCAACGAGTACTCCCACTCAAAATTTGAGTAAAAAATTTGGGATATACGTTGAAAATACGAGTTGAAAAGGTAGTTTTTTCTTTTCTCCCTCTAAAATTTGATGATGTAATCAAATCTTATTTTTTTGTTTCCATTATTATTTTATAGTTTCCTTAGGAGGCCCATTTTAGACCTCAAAATTCCCTAATGCATTCCAGTTGTCAAATCCTGTGTGAGAACTCCTTTTCAACAATTTTGAGTCTTGAATGATTGATCATCTTGTTTGCATTTTAGAAGTTAGGGTTCGCCCTGGTTTATTGCTACTCTTTATGGAAGATACCTTCATTTTCCTCAGCTTAGTGGTTTTATGATTTTGTCTCCATGAGCCATCAGGATTGTAGCCAACCTTACTTTTATGAATATTTTTTGCCTATTCATTTGTAAACTCGGAAAATCTTCTAGGTCAGTGAAGCCTGATTCAACACCAAACACTTTTGGATGATTTCATTTCTGCTGAGATAAGTGGAAACCTTCTTAGTCTGATCACAACTAAAATAAATCATCTGCAAAATATTCATAGGTATCCTAATTAGAATTTTGATTTGATTTTGAAATTTATACTTTTTAGGGTTTTTTAGGAATTGTTTTCATTTGGGAATTGATTGATTGTTGAAATTGTAGTTTTGACTTGGTTGTCAATGGAATTTTATGTGAAAAGAGAAATTGATCACATTTAGAAATTTAGTTCTTAATGAAGTTTCCTTCTTTTTAGAAAGGATTTTGATTACAAATGAGGAAGTTTGTATTTTAAATTCAATAAATCTCTCAACTTTCTCCTAAATAGAATTCATTGAAAAGAAAGAGTTGCATTTTTCATATTGATGCATTTAGAGTATTTTGTGTCGGGTCACAACATCATCAAAGTTTCAATTCCATACCCTTTGTGTTAAATAACAACCAAATCAATAGAGCGCCCAATAAAATCAATCTATACATTTTTACATTTTCTAGGGCTCATTCCACTAATATAACTTAGGCTAGTGTTTTGGAATAGGTTGTAATGAAAGTTCCAAAATAGTTAAAACAAACAAGTAGAATCTTGTGGTAGGGAAATCCAATTGTTGCATTTGTACTCTGGGAATATCTTCTTAAAAGAGTCAATCACGAGATCATGTCGGACCTAGTGAGGTAATCGTACCTATCTCATTAGCGTAGATAGAAGATATCCACATAATACAAACAATAAACCTCGGATTAACTATTTTCGAGGAGCCTGGGGTCACTTGTTGGAAAACCTCAGATTTACCATGTCGAGGAGCCTTGAAGGGGATTGAGCTTGATACTCTGCCCTTGCGTGTATATCGGATCTTAGATTGTTCCCCTAGGTGCATTTGTCTCTGTTGGTAACCTCAATGACCATAATCTTTAGGATTTTTCCCAAGGCGACGGTGGAGGGAGGGTGCCACTGTACCTGGAATAAACGTTGGCTAGGCTCACTTGGACTTTTCGGAGGGTACTCTTCACTTCGAGATGGCATAAGTGGAGGGCCTTGCACCAGACTATTTCATTAAGCAGGTTGTCGGGGTAACTATTCCAACCGCCAAGTTTTTCACATTAACTTCTACGACATTAGATTTCATCACCAACTAGTGATTTTAGTGTGGGAACATACTATTTGTGTGTGGTTTGTCTCTTATATTTTCTAGGCGTGTGTTCAAATTTCTTGTTTTCTCAGTGACCTTAGGTGTATTTTGTTAAAATATTTTTTGATTTTGTGTGTTAAACATTAGCAGTGGCTGAATTACCGAGACACTCTCATAGAATGCAGGGGAAACCCCCTGAGTATACACCGAACCAATTGGAAAAGCTTAAATCTGAAAGAGGTCAAAAATCAGGAACCGGTTCTACTGAACAAGGGGAAACATATATAATAATACATCCCTATTACGAGTTTAATCCACCTCAGATAGTAGTAAGAAATCAAGAAAAACTAGAAATTTCTGAATTAATCACAGTTGAGTCTGCTACTGGTGAGTTACAGATACTCAACTCATTGAACCCAAAATATCTGAACCTGAATCTGAATCTACTTTGTTTGAGTCAACTTCAGAGTGCATAGCCCGAACTCCTGGTTGTCCTCCTTCACCTCGAGTGAAGCTTTGCATTACTGAGAATCTTCCTCCTAGCCTGATTAGTATCAAAGATATTACTGATACAGAATAAGAGATCAGAATTCCTTCGCGTCAAGAATATTTAGATCTAAGGTATAATGAACTGATTTACCCTTATAGTCATTTTAAACCAGATCCTTGGTATCAACAATTTATTGACTTTCTATATAGCACTTGTCTCAATTATTCACCACGCTGCATTCCTTTTTTACTCTATACCCAAAGGTAGTTACATGTCTTCATTAATCATGTAATATACTTTAAGAGAGAGATGAAATTACTGCTGTAATAATAAATAAAATAAAAATGCCACCGAAATAGATTTAGTATAACAAACCCTTCCAATTGCATGCCAAAGCCCATATGAATTTCATTAGAAACCACTTTATTAATTCAACTAGACCATAAGTTACAAGCAGTTGGCTGTCCACAAGGATTGGGTCAATATTACAACAGACATCAATATATGACCCTGGCTCATCTGCAACGATGTGCGTTCTTCGGCAGAGGTCCTTCTCGTTGCCCGGAGAGACAACGTTAATGTTTGGATGCTGGAACAACACAAAGGATAGTATTATCGAGCCTGATGCCCTCCAACAATGCGTAGATCTATAAGCAGAAGCGTCCCCCTATCACTTAAATTGCCTCGGCGTCCTCCACGACTCTGCTGCGCTGCTAATCGACCTCTCTCTGCACATCAGTGTTCACAACCGGGGATGATTCGATCACTCTATGCACTCCAGTGATTGCATAGGGGTGATGGTGCGAACAACAAATTCTCGGGACTCCCTTCTCGTGCAGGGAATGCGTCCCAATGTAACTCGACGACCTTCACTTTTACCCTGGTCTCAATATTTATAAGTAGGCCCTCCTCTACGCTCAACAGCCAACGGCGATGGCGTGAATAATGCGCCTTATGGGGAGATCTACGGCCTTCAATGGGTGGCGCTGACTGTTCGGTTTGTTACACCTGATTGATATGTTTAATCTCTACAGTGAACAGAATCACTCCTCCTCGAAGTTGTATTCCAGAGACCCGTGCCAGAAGATTTCAGACAATCTAAACAAAGATGCACGAACCCCCTTTCTTTAGTGACAAGAGAAAATACGGGAAATTAATTAGACCAGCTAGGGTGATCGGAATGATCATCGAAGTTGGGACTTCCCACTAGGGTGAGATTGGATCCCACCGAAAAAGGCTGAGGATCTCACCTGAAATCCTCTCTTGAAAACTCGCCTAACCCCTCAAAAATATCACAAAGAAAAGATCCAATTTTCATGAGTTGCTCTTGTTCCTCCTTCTCTTTTTATAGACGGGCTACTTGGAAAAACCATGGGCAAATACTTGGGGTCAAAACAACCAAAAGGAAAAGCCACAAAACAACCTAAAAGGAAAAACCATGGGCCAATGCCGCTTATTTACTACTTTATTTATTAGTCTACTACTATTATGATTTGGTCCAACCGGTTAAACGGTTGGGGATATTACAGTTCCGCCTACCCAAAATTTCTTGCCCTCAAGCAATTTCAATGTTGGATGTTGCAATATGTGTTCTCCTTCCCAAGTGGCATCCTCGACGGGAAGATCTTTCCATCGTACCAAATATTAGTGAATGATTATGCTTCGAAGCTTCCTTTCTCGAACCTCCAACAACTCCTTAGGAACCAGTTGAATATGGCCCTCTTCATCTAATGTCAGTAATTCTGGTGATGATTTTATGTTTGATCCTAATGCTTTCTTCAAACAGGATACATGAAATATGTTATGAATTCTGCTCTCTGCGGGAAGCTCTAGCTCATATGCCACTTCTCCTATTTTTCGGACAACTCAATAAGGCCAATAAAATCGTGGCTTTAATTTTTCTGCCCCCTTCCGCTTCAAGGTAGACTGCTTGTACGACTGAAGCCGGAGATAAACCACATCTCCCACTTTGAAACTCCTCTCTATCCTTTGACGATTTTCATATAACTTTTGTCGATTCTGTGCCATGTGTAGATTGTCTTTAAGGGCTCTCAGAATATCCTGACACCCCTGGATCCAATCCTTTGCCAAAGCTGCTCTACTAACTCCAAACATTGTATCTGCAAAAGATAGTGCCTCATATCCATGTAAGGCTCGAAAAGGTGACATCGTTATGGACATGTGATTTAAAGTTGTGTTATAGCAGTATTCTCCTAAGTACAACCACTTGTTCCATGCTCGTTGTTGTCCTGTGACACAATCTCGTAAGTAACCTTCCACCCATTTATTTACTGCTTCTGTCAGTTCATCTGTCTGCGAGTGATAACTAGTACTAGGAGTGAGTTCTGTTCCAGCCAACCTGAATAACTCTTGCCAAAATTCTCCCATAAATATACTATCATGGTCACTCACAATGGTTTTGGGAAAACCATGTAGACGAAATACCCCTTGGAAAAATATTTATGCTATTTGAGATGCAGAACTTTTGGAGGGGATTACAAATAAGTGGGCATACTTGGTGAGACGATCCACCACCACAAAAATACAATCTTTTCCTTGTGAGAAAGGTAGCCCTATAATGAAATCCATGGATATACTCTCCCATTTTTGTTCCGGAATAGGTAGTGGTTGTAATAAATCTGCCGGGTGTGTATGTTCAACCTTATTACTTTGATAGGTACCACATTCTTTAACATATTTGATAATGTCCTTCTTGATTCCTTTCCATGTGAACCTTTCCCTGATGGTCCTATAAGTCTTTAGAAAGCCTGGATGTCCGACCAAAGGGGAGTCATGGGCTGCTTGTAGAATCTTCATCTTAATTTGAGACTCATGTACTAGATAGATTCGATCCTTATAATAGATAATATCATTGAAAACTCTATAATGGATGTCTGATGACTCTCCGTCAAGGATCTCACAAGCTGATTGATTTTTTGAGTATTCCACCAAAATATGGGACTTCCAGTCATCTACAATATCTATGAGAGAGAAGGTAGTTGGTCTCCTTGACAAGGCATCTGCAACTGCATTGTTTTTACCTTTGACATATTCAATCTCAAAATCATAGGCTTGGATCTTACTGACCCATTTTTTCCGCCTTTCATTTAATCCCTTCTAATCGAGGAAGTATCTGAGACTATTGTGATCAGTTTTGAATTTGAACCGATTCCCCACTAGATATGGACGAAACTTGGTCAATGCATGCATAATAGCCAACATTTCTTTGTCATAAATGGAGTAAGAGCGTTCATAATTATGCAACTTTCTACTCTCAAAAGTAATGGGATGATGGTTTTGTGTTAGGATAGCCCCGATTCCTTCCTTAGAAGCGTCACACTCCAATAAAAAGGGTTAAGAGAAGTCTGGCAAGGCTAGAGCTGGACATGAACTCATGACTTCCTTCATCTGCTCAAAAGTCTCCTGGGTTGTTTTTGTCCATAAAAAGGCTCCTCTTTTTTTCAATTCAGTAAGAGGGGCTGCTAGCTGCGAATATCCCTTTACAAATCTTATGTAATAAGTACAAATACCCAAGAAGATCCTTAACTTTGTTACATTTTTTGGAGTTGGCCAATTGACAATGGCCTCAATCTTCTCTTGGTGGACCTTAACACCCTGGCCCCTGATGATGTGACCCAGATATAGCATTTCTGTCATCCAAAACTCACATTTAGAGATTTTGGCATAAAATTGTTGTGCCTACAATATTCCCAAGACCTTGTCCAGGTGTTACAGATGCTCTTCCCATGTTTCACTGAAGATCAGGATGTCGTCGAAGAAGACCAAAACAAATTTATGCAGTTGCCTGTTGAATATATGGTTCATGCATGAATAGAATGTTGCAGGGGCATTGGTCAACCCAAAAGGCATCACTAGGAACTCATAATGTCCATAGTGGCATGTAAAAGCTATTTTTGGAATGTCTTGATCACGAACACTGATCTGGTGATACCCTGAGTGAAGGTCAATTTTTGAGAAGTACTTGGCTCCCTTTAACTCATCCATCAATTCTTCAATCCTGGGGATAGGATATCGATTTTTGATGGTCTTCTTATTCAGTGCTTGATAATATATACACATCCTTAGGGACCCATCCTTTTTCTTGACCAAGACTACAGATGAAGCAAAGGGGCTCGAGCTCGGCCGAATGTGTCCTAATGCCAACAATTATTTTATTGCCTTTTCTATCTCATCCTTGTACACTTTGGGGTGCTGATAAGGGGTAGTGATGACAGCTTGGACCCCTTCCTCTAATTCGATGATGTGCTCAAATCCCCTATCAGGTGGACATCCTGGGGGTATATCTCCAAAGACCTTCTAGTATTTTTGCAATAGTGCCATAATATCAGGGGAGTACTCCTTGTGTTGTTCTACTGGTTTCTTCTCCATGATTCAGCACTCTACTTCCCATACAATATCCCCATGTCAGAGGTCTGCCTCCATCCAATTGGATGTCACAACCTTGGGAGGATATGCATGCATTCCTCTAAACTTCATCTTTTTACCATTTGGTCATGTGAATGCGAGTTCCAAGTCTTGGTAGTTTACTGTATGAGTTCCGATAGAATATAGCCATTGTACCCCCAATACTACATGAGAGTCTGGGCAGTCTACGACAACAAATTTATCTGTAACTTTGTATTTTCCCATTGTTAGGCTCATGTTAGGAACTATCTTAGTGCATGGCATGCGGTTGTGCTCTTTCTTTCCAGGAATCAAAACTGTAAAGCCTTAAAATTCTTCAGTGGCTAGTCCCCTTCTAGCTACGAATTCTACATCAATGAATTTGTGGGAGGCCCCACCATCAATTAGCACAGTAACCTTTTGTCCTTGTATGGTGCCCCTAACCTGGAGGCTGTGATATCTTGGGACCCCTGTAAGAGAGGCAATGACTCCTTCCTGGAATTCTTCCTGTATCACTCCCATGCCTTGTGATTCCCCTTGATTGAGCTCTGGATTCTCTTCCTCATCTTCGCTTTTAGAAAATACTTCAATATAATGGGCCTTCCCTTTAGTACACCGATGTCCTCGTGCCCAAGGTTCTTGACAAGAGAAGTATAGCCTTCTCCTTCTGAGATCTTTTCTGGTCTCATCATCCAGCTTCCCCTTACCAAATGGTTCCTGTTGTTGCTGCTTGACTTTGTTCCCTTTTTGAGGAATAGAAAATTTAGGTAGGAATCTATTCTTGGGTACTGCATCCTGCATATCCCTTGCATGGTTAATTGCATCTTGCAAGGTGGCAGGTTGGTAGGCCCTAACCCAACCTCGTAGGGGTTCTGACAACCCTTCTATAAATAACATGACCAACCGGGTCATGGAGAGGTCGTTGACCATTACTGCAAACCTCTGGAATTCTGCAACATAAGATTCAAGGTTCCTTGTCTGTCGGAGCTGGGTTAGCTCACTGAAGTATATCTCAGGATCCTTCCTATCAAATCTTTCTATTAACCTCTGTGTGAATTCTGTATAAGAGATGATGCTGGCATGTCCCAGAGTGGTCATACCATGTTGCCACCATTCATGTGCTTCTCCATCAAGATGAAGTGTGGTGTATTTGATGGCATCCTTCTCCTGCATGGGATTGAGCTGGAAATATGTATCCAGTTTCTGTACCCATGACCGTGCTAAACACTTCGATGATCCATCAAAATAAGGAAGAGTAACCTTTCCAAAACCTTCTGCAAATCTACATTTGACTGATGGCCCCCATATGTGGTTGCCTTCCTTTGTTGTTTGCTCCTCATGTAGTAAAATTCATTAAGGCTCAGGGTCACTTTCACGTTGGGAGGAAACGTATCATATTCTTTCATCCATGCAGTAACTGTCTCTGCAATAGGTGAAGGACAGTCTTTCTCCCTGGAGGAGTCATCCAAAAATGGAGGCATGGTTGGCCGACTAAAATGGATGCTCTGAGTGTTGACGTGTTCGTGTAATGGGCCATTGCTACAAACATTGATATACTCCTGCGGTGGACCATCCCCACCTGAATGGGAACCTCCTTCCCCATTATTGCTTTGCACATTAGGTTGCCCGATCTATGCTTTAAGGAGTTCCATGATGGCATTTTGAGTTTCAGTGATATTCTGTAAGGCATCTTCAAGTTTGGTATTTTCGTGATCACCCATTGGTCTTTCTTCCCCTTCGTTTTTCCCTTGACGCCTAGCCCTTTTTCCTTCCCAATTAACAATAATACCCTTTTGTTTATCCTTCCTTGGAATCCCACAGCTGGCCAAGATGAGGCTCTGATACCACTGTAATATAATTTAAGAGAGAGATGCCATTACTGCTGTAATAATAAATAAAATAAAAATGCCACCGAAATAGATTTAGTATAACAAACCCTTCCAATTGCATTCCAAAGCCCATATGAATTTCATTAGAAACCACTTTATTAATTCAACTGGACCATAAGTTACAAGCAGTTGGCTGTCCACAAGGATTGGGTCAATATTACAATAGACATCAATATATGACCCTGGCTCATCTGTAGCGATGTGCGTTCTTCGGCAGAGGTCCTTCTTGTTGCCTGGAGAGACAACGTTAATGTTCGGATGCTGGAACAACACAAAGGACAATATTATCGAGCCCGATGCCCTCCAACAATGCGTAGATATATAAGCAGAAGCGCCCCCCTATCACTTCAACTACCTCGGCATCCTCCACGGCTCTGCTGCGTTGCTAATCGACCTCTCTCTTCACTTCAGTGTTCACAACCGAGGGCGATTCGATCACTCTATGCACTCCAGTGATCGCACAAGGGCGATGGTGCGAACAACAAATTCTCAGAACTCCCTTCTCGTGCAGGGAATGTGTCCCACTATAACTCGACGTCCTTCACTTTTACCCTGGTCTCAATATTTATAAGTCGACCCTCCTCTACGCTCAACAGCCAGCGGCAATGGCGTGAATAATGCGCCTTATGGGGAGATCTACGACCTTCAATGGGTGGCGCTGACTGTTCGGTTTGTTACACCTGATTGATATGTTTAATCTCTGTAGCGAACATAATCACTCCTCCTCGAAGTTGTATTCCAGAGACCCATGCCAGAATATTTCAGACAATCTAAATAAAGATGCACGAACCCCCTTACTTTAGTGACAAGAGAAAATACGGGAAATTAATTAGACCAGCTAGGGTGATCGGAATGATAATCGAAGATGGGACTTCCCACTAGGGTGAGATTGGATCCCACCAAAAAAGTCTGAGGATCTCACCCGAAATCCTCTCTTGAAAACTCGCTTGAGCCCTCAAAAATATCACAAAGGAAAGATCCAATTTTCATGAGTTTCTCTCGTTCCTCCTCCTCTTTTTATAGACGGGCTACCTGGAAAAACCATGGGCAAATACCTGGGGTCAAAACAACCAAAAGGAAAAACCATGGGAAAATACCTGGGGTCAAAAAAACCTAAAAGGAAAAACCATGGGCCAATGCCACTTATTTACTAATTTATTTATTAGTCTACTACTATTATGATTTTTTCCAATCAGTTAAATGGTTGGGGATATTACAAATCATGTCAAGTGAGTCATCCATGTTTTCTTCATCGGCAGAAGCCTTTTTTTATGGTGGTCCATCAGTTCTTGTTGGATACCAGTCGCTCTCTAATACTTTCTCAGGAGCATCTCCCTCTTCTGAAAATATTACACAATCAATTGGTCCTAATGAATCTAATACCAAAAATTTGACAATGGAACAAGTCTATATGATGACTAGAAATATTCTTTCAACTGGTTCTCAAGGTGGCAATTTACCGCCTGGGGGGCAGTGTACTCCTCAAGGAAAATCTCTTCAAGGGCAGTACCCTATGCCAGGGCCATAGCATATTCAAAGGAAGTACCCTATTCTAGGGCCACAACCTATTCAAGAACAAAAGAATCCTCAATGGGAGTAGTTTTATCAAGAGCAACCATCCTTTCAAGGAGGTAAAGTTTTTATTGGAACTTATTGGGAAAATTATCAAGCTTATGTTCCAATACCTCAACCTGGTTATGGTCAACCTTATGCACCACAACCTTTAATGGGAGATCCTTACCTAGGTGTTAATACTTCGTGGAACCTGTCGTTGAATCAACAACATTTTCAACCTACTATACAAGTATCTTATAATCAACCTGGCCAGCCAGCGGGAAAATTTGGTTATACCCAAGTCTAGTAGCCTGTTCAGCCTGCACTTCAAATTACCCCTCAGGGTGGTAGAATTGTATAATTTGAGCTTAGACATAGAGAGGATAAAGTTCTGGTGACATAATTCCAAGACCCAGAACCCATGAGGACGGGGGTGCAGATTAATTGAATAGAGGTGCCCATCACCCCCCCTGAATAATTCTAAGACCAGACCTTAAAACAAAGAGATGTTCCCACACACCCTGCAAAGAGTTTTTTCCTTGATTGATGAAATGAGGGTGAACGGAATGAGGGATAATGCCACCACAAACGCAGTTACCCAGGCGGTCCTGCATGGCCATGCATGATATCTCGTAGGCCTGATATACAAAAGCCCACATGCCTTCATTACTACCCAAGATTCCAAAATTAAAAACCATAAATGGGGTGCAATAAATATTTAAGACAACATGATTGGGAGTTTGAAAGCAGGGATTGGCCGTAGGGGCCGGGAAGATCATAATCACTAAAGCATTCAACAATTGTCTTAAATCGAGGGATATAAAAGCATAAAACTGTAAATACCCTTGGTTATGGGCCATGTAACCAAATAAAACAGACTGCAAACTATACCAGAAACCATAATTGAACAGACAACCATATTGATGGACCGCATGCAAACTCATTAAAATTTGGTTGCCTCCTTAAAAATTAAGACAGGGAATGGGAGCACACGAATTGCGCCACTGATAATCAACCCTGAAAACAACTGTGATACCAACCAGACAACTAACCTCTGTATTCATCTTAAGGAAATTCAACACATACCAGGTAACCAGTAGGATTCACAAACCTTTAGGCTTCTTCCTTAGTGCTCCTCCTTCTGAATTCCGCCCGAGAACATTGCTTGCCTTCCGTCCTGCGGCTTGCATTAATCCCTTCTACCGTCGACATTGTTTCCCAAGCTGGTCTGAAAACATTAGCTGGATTCCAAAAATATCATCGGTAGCTATTATCGTCTGTCGTGTGAACGTACCACCTGTTGTCTTGCTACCACACTTATGCTTGAGCGACCGTGTGGTGCACGTTGCCGTGTGACACCACACGTCTCCCATCAACCTCTACATGGCACCCCGATCGGGGGTCTTGAGAAATTTCCTTATCTCTGTTGATGATGACCTATAGTGGATGTAGATCTATGTCCCATGCCCTGTCATATTTGTTAATGTCTAGCTGGCGACCCTCGTTGCTACAACCCCAATTAGCTAGGTAGTTTATTGCCTCATTCCCAGCTCTACGAACATGAGATGGGATAACGTATCTAATATCCTGAATAATCAAACTGATCTCATGGATAATTCAAGTGGTCCTCTAGCTTTGACTTATTTTAACCCATGGGGTTCCCTGCTACAGCTTCTGTAATATCCTTGTTGCCATAGATGAGTCCCCTTCGAAAATGATTCTATGATAATTTTCCCTGACTGCAATTATCAACCCTTGTTTGACCGCCATTAATTTTTCTTTGTTATTCATGGAAAACCCTAATTCCATCACATATACTCTACAAAATAAACCTTGGGAGTTCTGAAAGATTCCACCTGCTCCTACCTGGCCTGGGTTACCCTTGGAGGCCCCATCATAATTTAGTTTTAGAAACCCTGGTTGAGGCATCTGGAACTTGTTTAGAGTGTTTTTCCTGATCTATTTTCTTTTCCATAAAGCCCAAGCTAGCATTTGGGGTTTTAGGTTTAGCATGGAAAGGATGCAGTCTTTGTTTCCAGTTGTAGTTCAGTCTTCCTCATTCCATTTTTCAGCTAAGATGGTCTCACGGATATTTTCAAGGGTTACCTGCCAGATCTGGTCTCTCTGTCTAGTGTCATTCCTGAATATTCTATGGTTCCTTTATTTCTAGATGGCCCAAAGAAGAAACCCCATCAATAGCCTCCAAGATATGTTGAGGACTGCACAGGTGTATGCCCCTTTTCTCCAATTTATAATGGTCTAGGTGATGCTGATATTATCCCTGTAAACAAATTGTTGAGGAGGTAAATCCCCTCTGCGGACAGAGGCGATCCCTACTAGCCCAGCAGGGGTCTAGCAACAATAAAAAATGTTACGACACACGTTCCTAGTTACGAATGAAAAGACTAAAGATAGGAGCCTACCTGGAATCCAATGCTACGATCTGAAGAAGAGAGCGTTCCCGTTCCTCAGCCTCGGCAGATCACGATCCTCCATGATCTCCGCGGATGGACACCTGCACATGCAAGAAACAAACAGATACAAGCATAAAATCTGGCATACATAACTCAATATCAGTCAGAAAGGATATTACTCATATTAACATAATCGAAAACAGAGTGGAACCATAATCGTAATCATTCATTAAATAATGATCGAAAGAGATTACAACCAAAGTTCTGACGTCGTGGTCTCCTTCGGATGGGTCTCCAGCCATTCACGTCTCGCAAAGCTCGCCAGGGAAAGGGCAAACCTCTCCTGATTCTCTCGACAATAGTCTCCTTACTTGAGTCGGCCTTAAGAAAAGGAAGAGGGCTCTTACAGCACAAAAGGCTCTTGGGAATTTGGAGATTCAAAGCTTAGGCACTTCAAGACTAGCTTGCCATAGAATTGAGTAGGCTTTTATAGATGGGGAAGGAGGGAGTTGGGATCCCTATTATTGTGGGATTGGCCCTATCAACAAGGAAGGTTCCATGGGAGGTGGCAAAACCAATTCCCTTCCATAGAACTCCCGCAGCCAAACCTCCCAACTCAAGATAGGCAATGGTTTCTGAGTTTGTTGAAACTCAACTTCCGCCATCTTTATTTAAAAAACACTCCTTAAATTGGCTGGCGCGACTACTGCTCTAGGATAGAGCGCCAGTTGGCACGGCCTCTTTGCAGGATTTTCCCCATTGGCGCGAGTGCTGAACTGTCTGCCCGCACCAATGCAAAAAGGGATGTTTTTCATGATTTTTGCAAGGAGATGTCTTCAGGGCAAACGAAGCTCATGCTTAGAGGAATTCATTGATGATGTTTTCAAGGCATGAAAATGTTCACAAGTCACAAAATGGGTCCTCCATTGTGCGGGACGGGGAATGGTAGGGATGGTGACAAATTACTATGTAACAGATGCCCCCTAAAGTATGAGGCCCGAGAGAGAGAGGGGTGAAATGCTTTACGAGAACATGTTCAACTGAAGGCCCGCCGTCGGAAAACCTCCGCAGAAAAATACAACTGATATCTCAAGTACATGATGTATATGTGGTATGGGCACAGCCATCCGAAACAGAGTACACTATAATCCGGATTCAGGGTATGGGCGCAGCCATCCAGCGAGGATCAAAATAAATAGACTCAGGTATGGTCGCAGCCATCCAATCAATGAGTCATATACATAATGATAATAATCCACAATCGCAGCCTGGATTACAACAGACACAATCCAGGGTCTTGCGCTCCATCTCGACCCAAACAAAGTACAAGTTTGAGCATGTGAATATGTGAGCTGAAGTCAAACATGCAGGAACATCGTCTGATTACCAGCCAATGATGAAAGCTGTTAACAGACGCGAGAGGAACCACCAATAATGACAATGGCCCTCAAGGTACTACAGGTACAATCTACGGTGTGTGAATCAATGAGTTGGTGTCGAACACCCGCAGAATCACTCGATCGGAGGCCAATGATGAAAACCTCACGTCGAATGCGACGAACCTGCCATTGAGGCATGCAGGCTCCAAGGTACCATAAAAGAGTCTCTAGATCAACTTCCCGGATAATGAGCTGAAGTCGACAGGAAGTGACCTTGATCGAAGGTGGGCCATAATGTTTCCCACATCATCGACACGAGACAGAGGAACATGATGTTTTGTTGTGAATCAGGATCGTATGAGAATCAGAGGAAGGTTGATATTTGTAGAGGCCAACTTCTCTTGAACACATAAACGGCACGACAGTGGACTTGGCAGTATTTGACATCAACGGATCAGAGGTCATGGTGACGAGGCAATGAGCAGATGAGAGGTCAAAAGGGATTATCCAAACCCACGGAGGCAAAGTGAAGAAACGAGATGAGATGTCCCCAACCCGACACGAATGCGGACAAGTGCCATGTTCAAGAGCGACATACTGCCAATGACAACGACGATGGTTCCATTTTTCCCCCACCATTTCGGTGAGTACCTCTTTATTTTTACACAAGCTTGAAGAGGATACCATATGCTTGTCATATAAATCCGTCCTTCGGACGAATCCATCCTAGTGCATTTAACGAGTCCTAGGAAGGAGAAACTCGGAGAACGTCATTTCGACTGGATCCAATGTCATTAGGGTTTAACGAGTCTGACAAAGGAAGAACTCGGCGTCTTTTCATGTTTAGAGAGTTTGAAAAGACAGCGGAAAAGAAAACTCCACAGGTCCCTTTTCGTAAATAGTTCCCCAAATCCGAAAAGGTAGAAAACAATATCCGGGAAAACCTCCTAGTCGCGATAGGCTAGGGTATTTCTTTTTCGTAATCGATCCAGCCCAGCCCGAAAAAGGGTTAAACTTATACTGGGTGAATGTCAATTCGTGTCCATTTTAACGAGATCGAAACGACAAGGGCCTCGGCAATCTTTTCATGTTTAGAGAGTCAGAAAAGAGCTGAAAGATGACTCCAAAGTGACTTTTTCGTGTATTTACCGAGTCCGAAAAAGTATAAAATACAACTCGTTTCCATCATTAAAGTCGCAAAAACCTGTTGCTGCACATACCAAGCAAGCGTAAAATCCATTTTCGACATAACATATAAAAATATTCGATAAAAATGACTTTTTACAACTCATTTTATGTCAAAAAGTTATAAATATGTCAAATTGGTAAAAATAAAATTACATTTACTATTTACCTTGGTAAAAAGCAACAGTGGTCCATTTGGAGCAGAAACTTCTGACGGTGATTGCGACAAATCCAGTTGACCATTCAGCTTCCCGTCTGCTACAGGTAAGAGGTGCTCCTTTGCTCTTCATTTTCATCCAATTTTTACTAGTTTTACCCTGTAAATCAGTTCTCTAGAGCCATTTTTGAAAATTTAGGGCCGCGCTCATTGGCGCGGGTATCGGGCACGGACCCGCGCCAATGAGCTCTTTTATACAAAGGGCCCGCGCCACGTGGCGCGACTGTTCTCAAAACAGCCGCGCCAGTGGCTGAACCTAAAAATGCGCCTAAAATTTTGACATTTAGACCAAATTGCATGGAATTTGAGACTCATCAGAGATCTAACTAAGGGTTCATGACCATATGAATGCAGGTAATCAATCAAAATGGCAATTGAATGGAAAGAAAGAGAGCATGGAGAAGAGGATGAACAAGCCATGCAAAGTCAAGCTTGCATGAATGCCCTTAGAAACTGTGGGCTGAAAAAATTCTTCCTCACACCGTGTCTACGAGCTCAGCCCGAGCTTCTCCAGTATTTAATCAGTATCTGGGATGAACATGAACAGGTGTTCAGGTTACGAGACCAGGTATTAGAGCTGGAGGTTTCCGATGTTTATTTTATCACTGGATTGTCCCGCAGAGGTCCGATCCCTGTGTTGACTGGAAGCAGACCATCTGGGGAGAAGATGGAAGAAGTGATGGCACGAGTGTGCCAAGGAGCACAAATGGGATCAGGCAGCAAGAAGGTGGATATCCACACTATCCTTGATCTAGAATTGAGAGTGGTCCTCCATACCATCACGCGGGCTGCTGGGTCACAGGCACCGCACGAGGCCACAAAGGCCCAACTCCTGCTGGCTTCAGAATGCATGAGTCCCCTGCTGTTCGACTGGGCAACAACAGTAACAATCAATATGAAAAGGCAGCTCACGAAATGCAAACAGGGTAAACTGAAACAGTTCGGTTATGGTTCCATCTTGGAATCGTTCATTCTGGAACGCTTACCAATCTTCCAAGGCCAAGGGGCCTCAGTAGCAGATCCGATACCACGAGAGCCAAGAATGGCTCGCTGGGCAGCATTGATGCCCAAAGCTGGAGGCGGCCAACAGATGTCCTGGAGGCCGAAATTATTTGGGTGGTTACGGCGCCAGCTGATTGTCATGGAAGACTGGCCCTATGCAGGAACTGACTTTACCGGGGACCCAGATCTCCCACTACCAGAAGGAGACGACTGGGACGAGGAGTTGGGTAAGACCTCATGTTTTTTTATTTATATTTATACGTTTTTTTTTTGTTAATACACATTCGTCCTAACACATTTTATATATGCATGCAGATGTGGGACCTGAGAGACCAGCTGGGATGTCTCCAATCTCACGGAGGACACAAATCGCCCCTGATCCTCAGGGAGAGGGCACCGAAGGAGAGGAGTTGATCCAGAATCTCGAGGGCATTGCCCACGGGATCCCAGACTATGCTCGGCTGGCAGACGTATCGATGGCATACCAGCGCCACACGGTGGGAGTTCCGAGTCGGATCCACCGAATCCTGAGACGCTTAGTGCGTGCAGTCACGTGCTATCATGAGCACCATGCGGATTAGCTCTTAGGATTTATACCACACCTATTTTTTGAGAGACGTATCATCTCCGGATGTATTTAAGATGACAATGTATATTTTTGACTTTTATGTGACACACTCTCTATAAACATTTCGATATCTATATATATATACATATGACTATTTTGGATGGATCTTTTACATATGATAATGTTTTCTATATGTCATGCAAATGTCTAATACAAATGTTATCTAATGTATTAGTTACAAAACAAACGACCCAATGTGAAATGTATTTACACAATGTATCTACTCACGCATTTCATTTTTATGCAAGCTTAAAAGAACACATGAACACACACACATGCAAACTATGCTTGAAAAGAGGAAGACAGGCATGCCCCTCAGCATGGTGTCTCAATTTGTCTCAATTCGAGGTGCATGCCCCCCAAGCTTCAGTCCATTGAAAATGGAGTGAAGGTTCAAAAAAAAAAGTCGAATTGAACATGCTCGTGTTTCATTATTTTAACGAGGTTGACACACTTAAAGAACCATCCTCAAACAACTTGTTTCATCGTTTTTAGGAGCTCGACACAAGTGGAGGAACTATGCTCCGAGAACCTGGTTTCATTTTTTAAAGAGCTTGACACAGGGAGGAAACCGTGCTCTAACCGACTTACATCAAAATAAACAAGAAGGCGGTGCTTCCAAGAGTTCCACTCCTGATGGAAGGAAAACATCCTGGAAGTCAGAACCCAATGCCCCCAGTACACTATGTATGATGGTGTCATCACTGAGTGCGGGCACAGGGTAGGTAGACACATAGTTGACCTGCGGTGGAGCAGATACAACGGGTGAATAAAAAACAGGAGGGGGTTATGGCGGACCAGTTGCCATATTAGGACCACAGAACGAAAGTTGATCAATGGTCACGATCCGTCCTTCATGCGGAAAACAGGCCACACGAAAAAGGGAGGAGACGAGCGCTCCCATGGCATAGGTGTAATCGCGCCCCAGGAGCAGATTGAAATACAAGGGGCCTGGAATGACCATCATGTCCATATGGATGGTTTTACCTCCCAAAGTAACAGGTAACCTTGGAAGGATCCCCAACGGTTGACTCGTCCTTCTGTTAAAAGTCAAAAGATTCTGCGTAACAGGCGCAAGCGGCGGCGAACCGAAAGCTTGCTAGGTAGTTGAAGACAGAATACTAATAGAGGCACCTTCGTCTATAATGATGCTGGGTACGACCAGACCAAGAGCCTGTACTGTGATCTCGGAAGGCACGTAAGACGGAAGGCAGAATCCTGCAATTCGACCCCAATCAAAGGAGGTGACCAGACTACTCGGAGGGGATACCATCGAATCGAGAAGGTATTCCCCTGATGTTACGGAAGCAGAAGCCTCCTCCATAACCTCCATCTCGAAGGCGGGAGGAATATCCTCCGTAGCCTCCATCTTGGGAGGTGGAGGAGAAGCTTCTTGAAGTACAGGGACGGGAGAGTCTTTCTCCACGTCTGAAGAATCTGAAGAAATCAGAAGGACATGGGGGGTGTGAGATCCACTCAAGACAGAAAAGACCTGGTGCACCGTGGACGGGGCTAGTTCAACCGATCCTACGACCAATGGTTGGTCAGGGACGAATTCGTGAATTTGAATTTCTGGGGGAGTGGGATCGACCAAGGATGACTCTTGACCAATCGTAAGATTAGCTGGCGGAGGACTCAAAGAAATCCGATTATAACCAGGTGGAAGGCATGGTGTAGAACCGGTTGGGTTGTCCAAAACTAGTTTGGCTTCATCCATATAAGGACAAAGGTGAATGGCATGGTGCCCTTCACACAACTTACAGGGATTGGTGATCTTACCCTGCTTCTTAAGAGCCTTATTAGTACCAGTTGAAGACGTGCCCCCAACCTGACTCCAGGAAGTCAAAGGCAACGGCGGACGGTCGTCGGACCATGCTTCGAGCACCTTGGGGATGCCAGGGCAGTCTCGAAGAAGATGGTCTCTCGTGCACAACAGGCAAGGGAACTTGACTTTCCGTGGAGGGTTGGGAGGTTTATCGAGAGGAGATATTTTAGAAACAGTAGCTGTACATTTAGCCTCTCACTTATCGGACTTCTTCTTCTTTTTCTTCTTCTTCTTCTTCTTAGCCACCTTGTTACTCGAATCCAGGCTTTCACCAGGCGAAGTAGAAGATGAGGATGCAGAAACAGGTGAAGAAGGGGAGAGGTCCACTTTGGAATCAACATGATGTTGTTTAGGTGGAGGAACTGATTGAATAGTAGTGGAGACATTCGGGACTACAGAGGTTGAGAACAACCAAACAGGCAATCCAACAGTTAACCCAGGAAGGGACAACATCGCCATGTAAGGAGCACCAACATTTCCAAAAGGAGGAAAAAGACCAGGGTTCCCTTCTGAGGGGATCCCTTGGTTGGTAAACTCTAGAAAGGTTGCCATCAAAACTCAAAACCACACACGGGCCAAAAAAAGAGTCAAGACACACGATCAAACGGTCAACAAACAATATCTAACAGGGCGTGTAATCGTGGGTGATTAATTTTTACCACATTGAAAAGTAAGAAAATCTATCATTTCATATTTTAAGAGTCGAGAAACAATAGAAAGATGACTCTATCTCTTTCATATTTGATACAAGCGTGAAAGGACAAGCGCTCGACGGTATTTTCAAGTTTAGGGAGTCAGAAAAGACCAAATGACTGCTCAGGAAAAACTAGGCACAAAGGGTGTACCTAATATCCGTGAACTGCAATATACACCTTGGTTTCAATAATGAAACAGAAATCGACCAAGGACTTTCCGTACGTGCAGGAAATCTCCCCGAATGCTGTGTTCAGTGTATCACGGGTATAGGGCGGCAGACTCGGCTTCCTATGGATAAAGGATTGAAAACCTAGAGGGGTCTCCCTTTATATACGCGACGGTACGGGGAGCACAAGTCTGTACTAGCGATGTCTAAAGCCAAAAGGCGAACGACAGTTGCTAGGTTTAAAGACACTGGAACACGTCTCTAGCCTAGACCTCTAAAAATGTTTCGTTAAATTTCAATGCTGCCTTAGGTTAATTGAATAAATTTTAAAGTTGATCTTCGATTAAGTTTCAATTTTCAGGCCCTATCGTATGTATTGTCTTAAAAGACTCCTAAATGCAAAGCTAGATGCCACAGTCCAACATTTCGTTCGATGAAAACTAGTTATAGAAGAGTTGAGAGTTTTTACACAAACGAAATGAACGGAAGACAAACAATGAGATATCTAATGCAACTAATGAAATTGAAAAATTTTCATTCAGATCACTAATCACTAGCAAAATCAAAAAGATTACAATTTGCACTAATTCAACCAAAAGCACAAGAGATTTTTTTTTTTTTAAATTTTCAACGTTTGATAGCTAATATGCACTAAACAAACTGAAAACAAAAGGAACAACTTGAGAAACGATATTAGAGAGAGAAAAACAAAAAAATTTCACTCAACAACACAAGCAATCAGATCCCAAATCGACCAAAGTCTCTCAAAACCAAGAAAAGACTCAAAGGCTCCAATGGGCTGTGTGATCTAGGCCCAATGCAAGACCAAACGAAATTCGAATGAAGGAATGAGCAATCACCCAAAAATCACAACAAAACAATGAACAACTACTAAGAGGATGTGGAGAATCAATCAGGAAGTCGACCGGACAAACGAAACACCAAAACTCCTAAGGAGGGCTCGATACACTAAGCCACTAGATGCCCTAGGGCTCAAAACGTGAAATCGATAGATAAAAGCAAACAACCGAAGGACAGAGGTGAATTCCCAGTCAAACAGGACTCCAACACACTCAGGCAGTCGGAAAATCAAGAAGAAAAACACTGACCAAACCCAAAGAGCTCAAAAATGAAGAAACTTAAAAAACTTACAGGAGTGGCGCGACTGTAAGGCTGAAACTGGCGCCAGAAAGCAATTGGCGCGGGCTAAACAAAAGCAACATGCGCCAATTGGCGCAACTTTCGAGCTAAAAAGCACGCCAGTTGAGTTTCTCAGCCAAAAAACAGAAAGAACTACTCCAGAAGCAGATCAATGCATACTAAGCAAACCAAGAAGTAAACAACAGCAAAAGAACCCAACCCAGAAGGCTCATCAAGCAAGGAAAAACATAAAATAATCAAAACGAGACAATACAAACGAGACAGTGAAATCCAGACGAATCGCGCGTCCCCAGCGGAGTCGCCAAATTTTTGAGGAGGTAAATCCCCTCTGTGGACAGAGGCGATCCCTACTAGCCCAGCAGGGGTCTAGCAACAATAAAAAATGTTACGACGCAAGTTCCTAGTTACGAATGAAAAGACTAAAGATAGGAGCCTACCTGGAATCCAATGCTACGATCTGAAGAAGAGAGCGTTCTCGTTCCTCAGCCTCGGCAGATCACGATCCTCCACGATCTCCGCGGATGGACACCTGCACATGCAAGAAACAAACAGATACAAGCATAAAATCCGGCATACGTAACTCAATATCAGTCAGAAAGGATATTACTCATATTAACATAATCGAAAATAGAGTGGAACCATAATCGTAATCATTCATTAAATAACGATCGAAAGAGATTACAACCAAAGTTCTGACGTCGTGGTCTCCTTCGGATGGGTCTCCAGCCGTTCACGTCTTGCAAAGCTCGCAAGGGAAAGGGAAAACCTCTCCTGAGTCTCTCGACAATAGTCTCCTTACTTGAGTCGGCCTTAATGGAAGGAAGAGGGCTCTTACAGCACAAAAGGCTCTTGGGAATTTGGAGATTCAAAGCTTAGGCACTTCAAGACTAGCTTGCCATAGAATTGAGCA
Source organism: Pinus albicaulis (assembly GCA_034641835.2). Classification (NCBI taxonomy): domain Eukaryota; kingdom Viridiplantae; phylum Streptophyta; class Pinopsida; order Pinales; family Pinaceae; genus Pinus; species Pinus albicaulis. The sequence continues at coordinate 658,953,351 of CM076578.1, forward strand.
GGCTTTTATAGATGGGGAAGGAGGGAGTTGGGATCCCTATTATTGTGGGATTGGCCCTATCAACAGGAAGGTTCCATGGGAGGTGGCAAAACCAATTCCCTGCCATGACTCACTTGACCAAACCTCCAACTCAAGATAGGTAGTTCGAGTTTTTTGAAACTCAGCCATGTATTTATTTAAAAAAACATTCCTTCGGTGTTGTACGACTACGCTTTCTGGGACGGATCCCCGGTGGCGCGGCCTCTTTGCAGGATTTTCCCCATTGGCGCGAGTGCTGAACTGTCTGCCCGCGCCAATGCAAAAAGGGATGTTTTTCATGATTTTTTCAAGGAGATGTCTTCAGGGAAAATGAAGCTCATGCTTAGAGGAATGCATTGATGATGTTTTCAAGGCATGACAATGTTCACAAGTCACAAAATGGGTCCTCCATTGTGCGGGACGGGGAATGGTAGGGACGGTGACAAATTACTGTGTAACAATGGAAAACCCTAATTCCATCACATATACTCTACAAAATAAACCTTGGGAGTTCTGAAAGATTCCACCTGCTCCTACCTGGCCTGGGTTACCCTTGGAGGCCCCATCATAATTTAGTTTTAGAAACCCTGGTTGAGGCATCTGGAACTTGTTTAGAGTGTTTTTCCTGATCTGTTTTCTTTTCCATAAAGCCCGAGCTAGCATTTGGGGTTTTAGGTTTAGCATGGCAAGGATGCAGTCTTTGCTTCCAGTTGTAGTCTAGTCTTCCTCATTCCATTTTTCAGCTAAGATGGTCTCACGGATATTTTCAAGGGTTACCTGCCAGATCTGGTCTCTCTGTCTAGTGTCATCCCTGAATATTCTATGGTTCCTTTATTTCTAGATGGCCCAAAGAAGAAACCGCATCAATAGCCTCCAAGATATGTTGAGGACTGCACAGGTGTATGCCCCTTTTCTCCAATTTACAATGGTTTGGGTGATGCTGATATTATCCCTGTATGTTTGTTGGAAGATGACTGCAATGTTCTGCCAAAGTGCTTCAGCCAGATCACAAGTATTTAGCAAATGTTCTATACTTTCCTCCTACCTATTACACATTATGCATAGCGAAGGGCCCTGCATCCCTTTTTTGCAGCTGATCCCAGATAAGTATTTTACGATGGCTTACAATCCAGAGGAAATGTTCAATTTTCGGCCAATGTTTTGCTTCCTATATTTTTTGCCAGAGCAGAACTGTGATACTATGTAGATTGTTAGATTTGATGGTAAACATGCCTTTATTGTGGTATCCCCACCTCAGGATATCTTCTCCATTTGCTGAAACCATTTTGCTGGTTTTCGTTTCTTTTTCATAATTTTTCCATTGAAGTGTTGCAGGGGCATTCGACCATTGTTCTTTTCCTCTCCGTTTTCTTCATTGCCCTAAATTTTCCCCACTCCAGTAGTGAGCTACTGATCTTGTATGTAGCAGATTGGTGAAAAGGAAGATGTATCCTAGACAGCTGAATAATTTTTCCCTTTTTTGCCAAGAATCTTCCCAAAATAGAGTTGTGTTACCACCTCGAATTTCCCAAAAGCTATGTTGTCGAATAAGGTCTCTGTTGATGGCTGCCAGATTCCAGATGTTAGATACTTTTGGGGTGACATCGACTTTTAATTTTCCAGTAGTTTTTTAGAGAATTTCATATTTCCTTTCCCAAATAATTTTCCATAGGTTTCTACCCCCTTGGAGCCATCTCCACCAAAGTTTAGCTCCCATCACCTGATTTAGCACATAGGGGTCTCATAAACCCAATCCACCTGATTTTTTGAGTTTAGTGAGCTTATCCCAGGAGATAATGGCCCATTTTCATGATTGTTCAGTGCCCTTCCACAGAAATTTTTTGAACATCTTGACCATATTGTTGCAAATGGTTTTGGGGGCAGCCCACCCTGATAACTGATAAATAGGGATGGATTGGAGAACATAACGCAGTAAGACCACCCGACTAGGAGCATTGAGAACAAAAAATGCCCAATTCTGTAAACGGTTCTGTATATGGTTAAGGAGGTATTTCCATCCTAAAAAGCTAAGAGAATTAAGGCTGAGGGGAATACCTAAATACTTAATGGGAAAAGAACCTAGATTGAAACCCATAGTACGGGCTAGGAACCTTTGAGAGACCTCATTAGTATTAAAAAAGTAGACATTAGATTTTTCATTGTTTATGAAAGTCTCAGATGTTGCCATGAAATCTTTAAAAACAAATAAAATGGCTTTGGCTTCCCTTAACGTAGCTTGACAGAAGAGCATAATGTCATCTACAAACTATTGATGCGAGAGAGTTAGATCTGGTCCCCAAAGATTCAGCCCCTTCAGTTACCCCCCATGAAGTTTATATTTAATGAGACACCCTAGTCCTTCAGCTACTAAGATGAAGAGAAAAGGGGATAGGGGATCTCCTTGTTGAAGTCTCTAGAAAAATTAAAGGGGTTGGAAGGAATACCATTGAGTAGGATTGAGAAGTTGGGGGAAGAAATAAAAGATATTAACCAGAGAATCCATATTTTATCAAAGGCAAAGGCTTCAAGAACAACTTTCAGATAAGACCAACTTAGACAATCGTAAGCTTTAGAAAGATCGAGTTTGATTAACATACATTTCGCTTTGAGAGTGCGCAGAGAATGGATTTCTTCCTGCGTCGATACTATACCATCTAGGATTTATCTTCCTTTCACAAACCTTGTTTGTTCCAAGGATATAAGACTTGGGAGAATAGGTTTTAATATGTTGACCATGATCGTCGATAGGATCTTGTAAATAACATTACATAAGGCAACAGGATGGAATCCTTTTGGGACATCTGTCTTTTCCTGTTTGGGGATTAAAGAGATAAAGGTGGAATTCAGGGCAAGATAGGCCTGTCTTGAACACATGGATTCTTCTACCAATTCCCAGATATCATTTCCCATAAATGTCCAAGTAGCTTGGTAGAATTATGTTGTAAAGCCATCAGGTCTAGGGGCTTTGTTCTTAGGAAAATTTCTTACCACCTCTTCCAATTTTTCAAATGTGATTTCCCTAAGAAGGGCCAAATTCTTGTCTCTTGTAACAATTGTAGGGATGTTTCTAGTGATTTTCTCAACGTTTGTTGTTATATTTTGCTCCGATTCTATGAGGATGTCACTAAAATGAGTTACTAACATGGTTACCATGTCATTATGTTGAAGAACTCTATTTCCGTTGGGACCCTTTAGTGAAAATATTCAATTTTGCTGAATTCTCTGGATCATTTCCTTATGAAAGAAGTTTTTATTTTTTTCCCCTTCTTTGAGCCATTGAACTCGAGGATTTTGTTTCCATAATATTTCTTCTTGCTTCCTTCATTATTCCAGTTGGCTTAGGATTTTTCCTTCTTCTATGGCTAGAGCCTCTTTCCTTCTGTGTGTAATCATTTTTTGTTGTACATGCTTCATTTATCCTTGAAATCTTTCCTTATCTTGTTGAATGTTACCGAATTCAGTTTTATTCCATTTTTTGATTTCCTGCTTTATATTTTTCAGCCGGAGTTGAAACGAGTGCATTATGTTCTGGCCCTTAATCTGGCTTGATTCCCAACATCCTTTGGTTTTTTCCATGAAGTTAGGATCCCTTAACAAAAAGGTTTCAAATCTAAATGGACGGTTCTTTTGACATTCTTTCATATCAATTTCCATGCTTATCGGCTAGTGATCTGACCCCAAAGTAGGAAGGATAACTTCTTCATAGAACACATCCATACTAACTAAAGTTTATAAAGCAATGAAAATATCTAGTATAGATGCCACTTGATGAGCTACTCCTCATCTGTTATTCCAAATAAATTTTCCATTCACAGTTGGTATGTCCACCAACTTAAGGTCTGTGATTAAATCTAGAAATAGTTCCATTTTTGGCTCCTCTCTCATTGTTCCTCATTTCTTTTCTGTCAGATTCATAATCATATTGAAATCCCCACCAAGAAACCAATATTTCTCTGTATGCATATTAGTAAGAGTCCATATACTATTCAAAAACGCCTCTCTTTCTCTTGGAATATGAGGCCCATAGACAGAGGAGATGAGAAAATTTTCCTTCATTCCAGTTTGTCTAAACATGCATGTAAGAAGGCGAGGCAGGCCAATCCATCCATCTACTATTACCTCTGCAGGCTTCCAGAGAATGGCTACCCCCCCTGCACTTCCACGTGAGTCTATCGCCATTGCTTCATAATGAGTTTTATAAGTTTTAAGAATGTCTTCTAATTTTTGGCTAGAGACTTTCATTTCCAGTATCAACATTACTTGAGGCTTTTCTGATCTTAACTTATCTTTTAAATATCATTGTTTTCCTTCACTATTGATACCTCTAATATTCCAGGAGATCACTTTCATTGATTAACTTTGTGGAGTTTCTAGAATACCGTTGTTAACGGTATTATATTTCTAGAGTTAACTAAAATTTTCCCTACTAGTTGGATCGAATCATGCAGGTTCTTCCTTCCTTTATTTTTTCCTCATTTTGGTTGGGTTCTTATTTCATTGGAAGGCGTTTTTTCAGGGGTACTTACTTGCTTCTGAGATTGGGATGTCAAATATTGCTCAAAGGTTTCTTTATACAACTTCTTCTGATCATCCAGAATAAATTGGTCATCTAGGTTCCTCCATTCATGCAAGAGATGTTTTAAAACAACTTCTTCTGAACTTAAGTCCTCTCTATTTTGTTTATATCCATTGGCGACTATTAGAATAGGTTATATTCATTTGATTCATTGGATTCTTGCGGTGCCTTTCTTTTTTCCTTCTGATTTTTCTGTGGTGCCATTCCTTGTCCTTCGATGGGGCTTTCTTCCCCTTCCTTTGAGTTTTCCCCCTATTCTTGCAATATGTCGTATCGGTTCTGAGTAGTCTTCTCTTTTGGAGTATTGTTTTGGCTTGCATGCTACTTATTGTGCTTCTTTTTATTAGCTACCTTTGGAAATTTTTATTGCATTAGATCAAGATTATTCAATGGGCATGTTTGGGCATAAAACAAAAAAGCTGGAATTTTCAACAAAGGGCATCAAATACATACGACTTCCAAATTTCCAAAAGCACCATTGGCAGTTCTTTTAAATATGTAGAGAGAGCATTTTTTTTATTTAATAAAACACTTTGTAATATTAATTTACAAAACTCTACAGCCTAAGCACCACTAACAAAACTCACTATTGAATGCATGCCATAAGGCCAGTCAAACTCTCCAATGCAAGAGCCACGAGGCTATCCCACTACTCACATCCTAATGCATGAGCACAAAGTGTTGAAAGACCTTGCCCCAGGTGTGTCACACTTCACTAGTTATATTTTCTCTACCACACGATGTTGCTAGTCTCAAATTTCTTCCAGGGCGCGATTTTAACCTTCTTCGAGGTCCTAGATCCCAATGAATCTTTCCCTAGGCCGCACAATGGGTCCTCCTATGAGATTCTAGTAATATAGTCGACACTACTTCACGAATGAGGCTAATGTTCTTATTACAAGAAAATCACAAAAATTGTTGGATTATAAAGAGCAAGTTTATACTTTAGTGGTTACTTACTTGCTAATGGAAATTTTCTATTGCAACATTTGGTTATTCCCGAAGTAGGATGACTGATGGAAAATTACATAGGTAAATAGCTAAATGACCACATCTTTATACAACTTATTATTTAATTATTTAAGTATTGATGAAATTGTTGGTTTATATGTTTTCATGCTAGGCAGGGAAATCTGTAAAAGACAAAATGTATAAATTTTCACATTGTTGCGTTTACCAATTGGGTCAATACAAATCAGAGGACAACTTTAAAGAGCTAGGAAAAAAATTGACTAGCAAGAGATTTCCTAGGGGAGATTAGAGCCACTCTTGTGTGTCCTAATGATTAATATTGTTATCACTTGTTGGCTTGAGGGGTCCTGACCCAGGTTCGGAGTTTAAGGTTTGACAAAAAACCCATATACTACTGGCCCTTTCGGTAGTGACCTACTTGCACACACCAAAGTCTCACCTGAAGCAGTATGGGAGGGTGCTGGAACCAGGTTTTTGCACCCTGAGAGAGTAGGTAAGTCAAAGCAGATCTGCATTCGCAGCCTATCATATTTGCACGGAGTCAGTCTATTTGCAGGCTTTCCACAGTATAATCTGTATTTAACTCTAAACAAGCTATTACCATGTGTTATCTCCCTATAATTTCAGCAGATTGGCAAGACTAAAAACTGCAGGGGCAACATGTGAACCACTTTGGGATTCTAGGATCCAGCCCTCTTGAATACAGAGAGGGATCTCTCTATAAGTGCAAAGATTGATTGATCTTTAAGGCTTGAAATGTGATATTAGGCTAGTTATGAAGAACAAGGTTTTGTTTGTTTTGGTTGGGCTAAGATATATGAAGGTGAAGGAAGTCTAAATGAAGGGTGAAGGTGTATGAAAGTGAAAGATTGATTCAGCTAAAAAGATAGGCAAGAAGCAGCTTCAATCCATTGGGCTATGGAATCATAGTAGGATTTAATTAAAAAAGCAAGGTTCAAGAGTGGTCCATGGGGCAAGTCATCTATGTCAAAGGATCTATTTAAAGTTGATTTTATGGAATGGAATGAGACAATAGGAAGCGAAATCAAACAAATGAAGAACAAAGAGCAGCCTAAGATAAAGTAAGTACTTTGAAACTATCCTGCTTTTGGCATGCACTTAAGAAATACATAAAAGTTATCTAAGATTAGATAAGTACTTTGAAATTAGCCTGATTTCGATGTACTTTCAAAAGAAAAAATTTAAAACACAAAAAGAATAGCTTAATATCAAGTAAGGACTTTGAACCTATCCTGCTTTCAACATATTCAAAGGGAAACTTTTCAAAGTAACTGTTGGAGAAGAAAACTAGAGGACAGGGCTAACCATAGACTTCCCTAGTTCATTATTTAAATAGTAAACTTATCAAGACAACACTTAAGATAAACAAAGAATAGTCTAAGATCAGGTAAGGACTTTGAACCTAGCCTGCTTTTAACATACTCTTAGGGAAACTTTCAGACAACCTTTGGAGATAAAACTAGAGGACAGGGCTAACCACAGACTTCCCTAGTTCAACTTTACTTAGCTGAAACTGAAAATAACATTCAAGAAAAATGTTTAAAGTTTATACAGTAAGAGAAGGGAACTCAAACATCTTGACTGCTTGGACAATATTCAATCATTCTTAAATAACAAAATTGGAAGAAAACATACAAATAAAGCTTATCAGTAAGAGAAGTGTACTTTTGACAGTAAATCCTAACTCTGTAATTGCTGTTCTTTATCAGAGAAGATGGACAGAATGGAAACAAAAAGAAAATAACAATTTACAATAAGAAAAAAATCACCGTTGACATAGACCAGGACCCATAAATCAACTGGTATTTGATGCTTCAAACCAGTTACAATCTTTAAGTCCAATGGGTCTCTACAGCTTTAAACTTTTCATCTCAACTTAGGTATCTTCAATTACAAACAGAGCTTACAACAACTTCATAAAACTATTTACATGTAACAGATATTCGGAGACCAACCCTTGCCTCATCTTCTACAAAGGTATTTATAGAAGAAATGAGGAGGTGGAATGTAAAATAAAATCTTTAGGTTCAATTAATACAATTAATGCTTCTCAGCCTTTGAGGGGCTCAATGGAGAAGGATTCTGATATTTCCTCTGTATTAATTGATCTTGATTAAGTTATTGAGCTACTTAGCAGAGTTTGTTGACTTTAAGGCTCTTTTTTATCCTTGTAATAACTCTGCTGACAGTTTACAATAAGTTCTTTTGGTTGAATTAACTGTTCAGCTGTCTTTAGGAAAAATATCATTGACTGAGGCAATAACTATGCCTCTGTTGAATGCTTTGAGGCTGCAGGTGGCTTTGGTAGCTTGAGAGGATTCAATTAGCCTCTGATGTGGCAGTGGAGGCTTCTCGAATTGATAGAATTCTTTATCTTTCCCTAAAACACCTTTAATTTACTTTAGTTCTGTGTTTTTAGGACATATTAGGCTAAATCTGTGTCTTCCGGTCTTCATGTTATTTTTAACTATGGATTAGGCCTTTGATAGCTGAATTTACGCCTTAATCCCCTAAAACTATGTTAAAACCTTTAAACATTGACTTCTACTTTGATTTTATCCCTGGATACTGATACTCTTTGTCTCTGGAATTTGCTGTGTTTTATTGTTTTTGTGGGCGCGCAGAGGGTTTTAAAATAGCATCAGTGCTCATGAGGCACGGATGAAACATGATATGGAACCCTGCAGAGTGATCTCCTTCATGAATAAAGGCCTGGGGGATCGTCATCCCCGACCCTTGATTTCTTTTAACAAAACATGGAAAACCTTTAAAACCTGCAAAAATACACAAAAGTTATGAAAAATCCTGCGTGGATGGGTCAGACTGCTTTGGAGGTTGAGGTTAGATCACAGCCGTTGGATGAAAGCATCCAACGGTGGGGATTGCTCGCTGGGATCAAAAGGGGAGGCGGTGGACAAACAGTGGTGGAATTAAGTCAGGGTCGTTGATCTGAAAAGATCAACGGTTGAGATTGATCGGGTTTATATAGTGCAAAGGGGGCCACATTATAGTGAAATGGAAGAATATACAAAGGAAATGGGTGAAAAACCTTTGGCGAAGGAAAAATAGGATTAAATGAAATTTGGGGTTTCAGAAAGACTCTGGGTCGTCGGATTAGATCAGCCAACAGAGATCAACGGTGGAGATTAAAAACGTGGGAATGTAACGTAAATGGGGGAAAGATGGTTTGGCAGAAAACCATAATGGTTTTCACGCAGGTTTGAAGTGGAAAGGAGGTATTTCCTTTTTGAACGTGATATGCGTTAGATCTTGACACGTGGCTTTTTAAAACCACCCATATCGTGTAAAATTAAAACATTAACCTCTGGATGCGAAATCACGCGAAATCGTGCACTAGCCGTCAGATCTGGGGCATCAGATCGAACGGTTGTGAGGAGAGTGCGATGGAGGTAAGATGCATGGGCGGAAAATGGTGGGCCGAGAAAAGGCGGTCTTAAACTGGGCCGTTGGATCTATGAACAGACGGTCAGGATTTATTGATGGGGAGGTAGGTCCCAAAGGAGTTGGGCCTATCGGGTTTAATCTAGACTGTTGGATGAAAGGAATGAACGGTCCAGATTAAATCTTTGGGTACATGGAAGGAATATGAAACGGGGGTCGGGTGGAGATCAGGAGCAATGTGGACCGTTGATCTGCAGAGATCAACGGTGGAGATTTGATCGGAGGATCACAATTGGAGGGAGGAAAAAACAAGAGGTCAGTGGAATGTGCCGATGCGATTAAGCGCAGGCCGTTGGATCTAGAAGAGATCAACGGTGGAGATAAAATCAGCGGGTGCAATGGCAAGGGCTTATGGCGGAGGGCGATTGAATCTGGGCCGTAGGTTCTTGTGGATTCGACGGTCCAGATTGAATCACAATATTTTCAATCAGAGGAGGAGAGGGGAAAGGCACAAATGTTTTTTTTGATGCGATTGAATCAGAGCCGTCGATCTCAAAACCAGATTGACGGACATGATTTAATTTCCAAGGTCAAAGGCGGAAGGGCGGGCTTCGGAACGGAGTGATGTGGGCCGTTAGATATGGGTATGGTGGAACAGATCAATGGTCGGGAAACCATTGAAAGGTTGCAATCGGAGGTAGATAATAAATCTTTGAAGTGTGTCCAATGAAAAACTCCGATGCGATTTGCCAATGATCGTTGATCGGCTTTAGATCAACGGCCGATATTTGTCGATACCACAAACTGTCGGCTTTTGTTATAACATGGGAAAATTGGGTTTTTAATAAAATACAAAGGAAAGTTAAGCTTCGGGAAGGGTTTTTTATGGTGTTTAGCGCCCGATTGCGGGGCTCGGGGTTATATGAAAAGAAGAAGGGATCGGGAGTTAAAAGAAAAGGGGCCAATAGCATCGGAAACCTTTTAAAGGAAAAAGGTAACAAGAAGAAAAGAAAACCCCGATTGCAATTGTGCGAAAGGGTCTTAACTGTGGGTCATCACTCCAAGTCTTATGCAGAAAAAGGAGTTGGGGGCTAAGGCCAAAGGGGCTTAAGGCCTTAGTTAAAAAATGGGTTTTTAGGCCAAAATAACATATTTTCAAGGCTTTTTTGGTTTTCGGTAGAAGGGGAAAAAGGGGTTTTTAAGCCTTCAAGGGGAATTTTCAAAGGTTTAAAGGGAATTTCAAAGGAGTTAAAGGTAAATGAAGAGTTTTATGGATGTAAAGGAGAAGGAAAATGGAGAAGGAAAAAGATCTAGCCACCATTTGATATGACAAATTTTTATAGGTGGCTAACAGTGGCTCCACATGGGGATGGTGCCTTCTTGAAGGCGTTAAGAACTTTAGACCTGTCTTCTCTAGAAGCTAATCAATGCCTCATCCATTGGGCTGCAACTTTATCCCTTTACTGATCTTCTTTTGCTCTGACAGTGTTAGCAGCCATTAAAAACCAATGGATTTCTATCAAAACAAGCTTTCTACCTACCCAATCCTAATGATCTAACATTTTTTCTTCTTTTAGAGTGCATTTGGATTGGCAAACTCTTTTTACAAACAATTTATTCTTTTGGGAAAACATAAAACCATTCTATTTCTACCCTTATTTCTCCATGAACTCAGATTAAGTTGTTGAGCTCATAAGCTTCTCTACCTAACTACACTCTGTCAGGATTAGATTATCTGAAAGATTTTTATTCACTAAATTCTAAAACAGAAAATTTAAAAGCAAACAAGCCAGGATTGGACAGTCTAACTTGTTGCTAATCTATGGCATAAAGACAAGCTGCACATAGACAAAATTTTGCAGAAAAATAAAGAAAAATGGTGAAGGCTTAAGATCTGAAAACTAAATAACATCCTTCACTTCTCTTCCAGCTCTGTTCTTAGGATTTTTTTGAGCTGTTTTTCTCTTGGTTCACTGGTTCAAGTTTTGGGCATATTATAACCAGTTTATCTTCTATCTTTGGCTTAGGATTTAAACAGATTAGAGCCATGCATCTTTTGAAACTCATAGGTTTAGATTTTGAGCTTGTTTGAACCCTTTTTCTTCTATCCTAATCTTCCTAACTAATAAGCCAAGATTAAGTTATTTGGCAGATCTATTTCACTAACCTATCAGCAGTAAATTGAAAACTAATTAGTCATGATTAGGTTGTATGAATAACTAGGAGTGTGTTTTTTAGGAGTGGCATTTGAGCTTGCACACTTTCAGATTTTATTTCTCTTTTTTGGTATGGGGCTATACCTTTCTTGTTTTTACAATCTGCCCTCTTTTTCCTGTTCTATTGTTTTTGTATTTTTGATTTTTATAACTTTGAATGCAATGATGGATGTAATATTCACAATGAGAAAAAATAAAAAGGTTTCCAAACTGATATGTTCAAGAAAAATAATGATTAAGCATCCTGTCATTGACAGGACCCCCAAACAGTTCAGATCCACTCAATTCTTGTAAAAAATAGGCATTGTTACCAGTAGTAGAATGAATGAGATAAGGGCCAAGCCATAAGTTATCAAACTTCCCATGCTTACCCTTATCCTCTCTCCTTGAATCCCACTTTAACACTTTGTCCCCAATGTTGAAATTGCTGGCCTTTGTCCTTCTATCAAAAGGCTTCTTGATGGTTTCTTGCCTTTGTAATGCTCTGTTGTAGACCTCCTCTCTGGTTTGCTGAAGATGTATGGTCTGATTTATTCTTCTTATCATGTCATTGTCTTCAGACTGTATTTCTTGGATCAGCTTCATGACTGGCACACCTAGGCTGGTTGGAACAATTGCATCAACTCCATATACAAGCTGGTAGGGTGACATTCCAATTGATTTTTTAAGTGTTAATCTGTCAGCCCAAAGTGCATGTACCAGCTTTGTGTGCTATGACTTCTTATTTTCCTCCAACAACTTCTTGATTATGTTCACCAAGCTTTTGTTTGAGGATTCAGCTAACCCATTACCTTGAGGGTCATAAGCAGTAGAATGACCCAATGTGATCTGATATTTGTGATAGAATTCAACCATATTTTTGGATCCAAATGCAGCTGTATTGTCAGTAATAATCTTCCGAGGGTAGCCAAATCTAGATAAGATATGGGTTTCAAGAAACTTTATAATAACAGAGTCATTGGCTTGCCTAGAAGGGATGGATTCTATCCATTTGGTGAAGTAGTATGTTGCAGTGAGAATCCATCTATGTTGGGCAAATGATGGTGGATGGATTTCTCCTATGAAGTCAAGTCCCCACTGTTGAAAAGGGGCTTCAACAGTGATTGGATGCAAATGTAAGGGCAACAATTTTCTTTTGCCTTCAAAAAGTTGGCATTTATGACAGGCAATGATCATCTTATGGACATCCTGAAAGAGGGAGGGCCAATAGTAACCAGCTCTAAGGATTTTGTTGGCAGTTGTCTTCCAATAGAGGTGGCCTCCAAATTCTCCTTCATGGAACTAACACTTGACCTTTTCTGCATCATTCTCAGGCAAAAATTTAAGCAATAACCCACTAGCATTTTTCCAATAAAGACATTTATCTAAAATGTAGTAGTTCACAACTTTTAAATTTAAAAACCTTGCCTTTGTTTTTGTCAAACCAGGAGGTGTATTTAGATTAAGCAAAACATATACAATATCAGCATACCAAGATGAATTCAAGAAATGATTTTCAATAATAGGAGTTGACAAATCCTCTTGTTCATCTAATGCATTTATCATATTTATATCAAGAGCTTCAAAATTTGATTCAGCCATTAATCTTGCTAGTCCTTGGCCTTTAATGAGTTTAGTGGGCTTGATTTCTAAGTCATATTCAAGTATCACAAATATCCACTTACCTCTCTTGCCATCTGGGTCCTATGTTAGAATGTCTTTCACAACTGAATTTGGGACAAAGGAAATTATGTGGGAGTGAAGAATGTAAACTATGAAGTCTTTTAAAGCTTTGACCAAATAAAAAGCTTGCTTTTCCATGATTTTGTACTTCAGAGTAGCATCTCTCAATGCCTTGCTAAAGAATGCAATTGGCTGCTCTTGTCCCTGTGAGTTTTTCTGCAATAGGATAGCAGCCACTGTGTTCCGATGCAAATGAAAAAATGAAAAAATCTTTTGAAAAATCAGGACTAATAAGAACTGGTGCTTTGGTTAACGCTTGCTTCACCAGCTCAAAATATTTCTTTTCTTCTAAGGTCCATTTAACTCATTGTTCCTTCTTCAGCATGTTTGTTATGTTTCTAAGGAGTTCAGCCAAGTTGGGTATGAACCTTCTCAAGAAATTAATCTTTCCAATGAAAGATTGAAGTTCCTTGATATTTCTTGAATGGTTGATTTGAAAAATACCATCAATCGTTGCTGGGTCTATCTTTATTCCCTCTTCTGATATGATGTGCCCAAGAAGCTTGCCTTCTTGAAGCCCAAACATTGTTTTCTTAGGATTCAAAGACAACCCAAAATTTCTGCATTTCTCAAAGACTATTTTCAAATGTTCTAGGTGTTCTTCATCTGTTTTAGAAAAAACAGTAATATCATCAAGATAAATAATGATGAAGTAGCCTAATTCTTCTGAGAATGCAATATCCATGGTTCTATGAAAAGTAGCACCAGCGTTCATTAAACCAAAAGGCATTTTCACATACATGAAAGTACCCCAAGGTGTAGTAAAATTTGTCTTTAGTTGATCATCATGATGTACTAATATCTGATTGTATCCTGAGAAGCCATCTAGCAAAGAAATTCTTTTAGAACCAACTACCCTTTGTAAAATATGGTCCATCTTGGGTAAAGGGTAGTTGTCCTTTAATGAGGCTTTGTTTAAGTCTCTAAAGTCAATACAAATCCTAATATCTCATGTTTTCTTCCTCATGGACACTAGATTAGACACCCACTCTGAATATCTAATAGGAACAATAATCCCACCTTCATACATTTTCTTGATCTCCTTTTCAACCAAAGGTAACTGAACAAGGTTTATTTTGCGTAGTTTTTGTTTGAAAGGTTTTTGGTTTTCTTTGAGGGGTATCTTGTGTTGGATTATTTTTGTGTCATAGGATTTGAGGTCTTCATAACTCCAAGCAAAAACATCAGAAAATTCTTTAAACAGCTCTATGTATTTCAGTTTGATGTGAGTTGTTAAAGTCTTAGACAGTTTGATCATTTTTGGGTTTAGTTCACTGCCTATATTACACTCTTCTACTTCAGTTTCCATGGGCTCCAGTTTTGGCTTCTTTGCAACATCATTGAGATCAAATAACTCTTCCAAAGGGACCAGTCATTTTGGAAAATCATGTGTGTTAGATTGCAGTGTTTCTAAATCTTCTTTTTATGAATCTGCACTAATCTCTGTGGTATGTTTAAGTTTATTAGTCAACAGATTTAAATCAACAATCTTTGGAGAGGTTTCTTCTTCATCAAGTAGATTTTCTTCATTAGAACAATCTGTTTCATAATCTGAATCTGAACTTGGTAGTTCAAATTCATTTCTGGACTGTAAGAAGTCTTCTATTTGTTTGTCTCCATCAAACACTTGCCAATATTTCTTATTTTCAGGAACAACTGGTCGAAATTTGATATGGGTAGTGCAAAGTTTGGTTTCATAAGGTGTCAGGCATGTCCTAACAGAAAATGCCAAACCATTAGCAGCAATATTATGATTTCTTGGGACAAAGAGAGGCTGAAACTCATCAAATGTTTTCAATAAATCAAGGGTATCATTCCTATAGGCTCTAATTCTGGGATATTTGGCGCAATATTCCCCATTCACTTGCCTAATTATCAGTTCGGAATCACCATGAACCTTTATCCTTTTGGCCCCTAACTTCTTCAATAAATGTAGGCCTAAAAGGAGGGCTTCGTACTCGGCTATGTTGTTAGTGCATTGAAAATTTAATTTGTAGGAATGTCCTTCAGCATGATTTTTCACTGTATTATGAAGCCACACTCCTACACCTGCATCACTCTTAGTACATGATCCATCAAAATGCATGCTCCAAAGAGGACTAGTTTCAGACTCACTAGTTTGATTGCTATCCTCTTCATCTAGAGTGCTTTTGGATTGTTCTAGTAAGTCAACACTATGTTGAATTTGATGTAAATCCTCATGTTCTTCATTGTGTTGAGGATTCATTTCTTGACTCTTAAGGTTGAAAATCAACGGATGACTAATTTGCAGCTCAAGACCTGTGATTAGTTTGCTATGATTTTTTGTTTTAGCAAACTGTTTTGAAGCTTTTGTCTTATCTTCCTCTTTCTCTATGTGTGCCAGTATGTTATTGTGAGGGGTGGCCACTAATTCAGTTAAGGTTTCTTACTCATCTAAGGTCTCATGATTGAAGAGTCTAAATGATTCAAGGCCTGTGTGTACAGAGTAAATAGGAGAATTTTCAGGTCTGTCTTGGCTGGTAACCATGTATTGCATGTGAGTTTCCATGTAAAGTCTTCTAGTCTGATTGAAAATAGGGATGGTTGCGTAATTCATGTCCATCTGCATTGTTCCTTGTAACTTAGCTCCCCAAGATCTTGATAATAGCATACCATACTTGGAGGGAACATCAGCCACTACAATATCCATTACTAAACATTTGGCTAGAATTTGGGCTAAGTTTACACAGAGGTCTTTGATTAATCCTAAACATTTCACTCTGCTTGAGTCAAAAGAGTAAAGATATTTATAAGGTCGAGTGATTTCAAGGCCTAGACTCTCCATTACAGCTTTGGGCATTAAATTGTGAGAGGCCCCTGAGTCATGCATGGCATTGTGCAAAATCTTGTCATGAATATTCAAACTAACATAGAATGGAGGGACTGGCCCTTCTTAGTATCTACCTTCAATATTCAGACCAAATAAAAGCTTTGGTTGGTCATCACTAAGATTTACAGTGTCATTATTCTCTCCTATGTTAAAAGCCTTCAAAATTTGTGATCTATATACATCTTGGGTGGCTAGTTCAGTTAGAGGGACAGAGATTTTGATCTTGGCAATTTCTTGTTCCAAACTAAAAGGCATCTGATTTTTTAACATGTTTGTTTCAGCCTTATTAACCACCACTTTATCAGCAAAATTAGTTTGTTGATTTCCTTTATTTACATTGGTTAAAATTGTTTTAACAGGAGCACTAGCTGAGGTACTAGTGCTGCTAAGATCTACACTCTGTTTTTCATTTCTTGGAGTGCCTTTTTCCTTGTTTTTATCAGAATTTACAGCCACTATTTTGTCTTTCTATTTTGTAGTATTGGGTTTGTTTACAGGGTTGTCTTTAATATATTTTTCAGAGGTTTTGGATTTGGGAGTTTCCCGATTGCTCTTACTCCTAAGGTCATACTCTCTCAAAGTCTCTATGATGACATTTTCCATTTCTTGATAATAATATTCATCTTCAACTCTCTTATCATCATAGGGTGTGTACAGACCTTGTTTCCTATTGTAATGAACTTCAAAACCATCATTGTCTACTCCCACCATGTTTATTTCATCTTCCTTCATTTGTTCAGTGGTTTCTTCAACCTCACTCACATAGTTTTGGTGAAAAGGAGGTGTAATCTATTGATCATCCTCCCTTGGTCTATTTTAAGGTTGGTTTCTCCTAAAATTCTGATTTTTATTTTGATTTCGGTTTTGAGGAGCTGTTTGGTTTTGAATAGCTTGTGCTCTCTCAAGTATGCTCATCTTTTTCATCATCTCCTCCATCATTATTTCCATCTTTGAGCTAGATGTGGAAGGTGTGGATTCCTCTCTAAAGGACACTCTCTTCTCATTCTTCATTCTTGCTATTTTCTCCATTAAATTAACTTCCACAGCTAAGGCTCGTTTTTGCATATCTTCAAGAGTCAAAGGGTCTCTTTCTCTAAGTTGATAAGCCATTTCAGGATCAAATCCTTCCGGAAACTTGTTTAAAGCAGAGCCTTGTGGAGGTTTTAGATCTGGGGGAAGTGCATTATACACACTATTAAACCTAGTGCAATAAGCTTGACCATTTTCCCCAGTGTTCCTTTGGAGATTCTTGTAGTCCGAAAGTATTTGGAGAGGGTTTTTCTTAACTTCCCATTTGTTAAGAATAACTGATGGAAGGCTTGGAGATCATTTATACTGTGAGGGGTCAAACCTTTGAACCATTTTCTTGCTTCTCCCCCTAAACTCTGAGAAAATAATCTAAGTTTGACAGTTTCATCATCAATCTCATTTATGTCAAAGTAGTCATTCATCTTATCCACATGTTGTGAAGCAGCAGTAGCACCAATGGCATCATACAATGGTATCTTGGATTGATAGTCCTGTGGAAGATTGACTAAGGGTAAAGGAAGGACTAGAGGGGCATACCATGTTGCCATGATAGGAGGTTGTGGAAAAAGTGGGGGGTTTACAAGTGGAGGAGGTTGATGGAATGGTGAGGTTTGGACAGTGGATGTATGGATAACAAATGTGGATGGACCAGTAAGAGATTGTTGAGAAGATCTAGGATGGGAGAAATCAAAATTATAAAGGAAATGTAAGTCAGGTGGTGTAGTTTCTCTGCTACTAGGATGCTCACTTCTGACTGGGGATGAAAGTGGAGATTCAGAGTCTATCTGAATTATATCATCAAGTGACCTAGTTCTAAATGGGTTTCTTAAGTCAACTTGTGATTGTTTTAGAGCTGTAAGATTATCTGGGACAAAATTAGCTCTATGGAGTGATCTGATAATAGTCGAAGATGTGGCCTTAGGAGACTTCCTAAGTATTCTTTCAGGGTTGTCAACTATCTTAGGAGGGTATGGATCAGGATGGCTCCTAGTATGAATTATTTAGAAGCCACTATGCTATGTTTTCAGACCCAACTTAAAACAAGAAAATTTTAACCAAATATGACAATATTTAGGAGGCTAACTGATCTTTAAAACAATAAAAATTTAATGCTTAAAGTCTTCTGACTGAGTTTGTATGATGTTATGAGAGTAATGGGTTTCCCAGTGGAGTCTTAAGGTATGTTTAGGATTGTGGAGTCACCAGGTGGACATTTTTAGCTCTTTTGGAGGTAAAATGTCTTATGGTCCACCACCATGTTTATTTGAATACCAATCTGAAATGTTTTTGGGTTTTTCTTAGTTTTTTCAGTCCTATGGGTTCTAAGAGTGTTCTAAATCTGCTTCAACACTTAGCTATGGTGATGAAGCAAAGAAATTTTACCCTTATGGCTTAGTTAGCTGATTCCTTCAAGGTTTGATAAGCTCTTATGAGAATCCTAAGGGTTCCTTAGTTTGCCACTGATTCAAATAAGTTTTACCATGATTACCATTTCTTTAGTAGTGCTTGAAGAGAGCTACTTCTACTACACTGAATTTTGAGTACTGTGTTTTAAGGAATTTACCTAGAAGTTCCCCAGTGGAGTCGCCGGAATGTTGGGTTCTGGTGGCTCAACTGGCTAATATACCAAAATGTTCTTGATTCAAGGGGTTTTCATGAGGTCCTTAAGCATGTATAGGATATAATTTCACTCAGAAATCCCCAATGGAGTCGCCAGAATGTTATCTCCCTTTAATTTCAGCAGATTGGCAAGACTAAAAACTGCAGGGGAAACATGTGAACCACTTTGGGTTTCTAGGATCTAGCCCTCCTGAATCCAGAGAAGGATCTCTTTATAAGTGCAAATATTGATTGATCTTTAAGGCTTGAAATGTGATATTAGGCTAGTTATGAAGAACAAGGTTTTGTTTGTTTTGGTTGGGCTAAGATAGATGAAGGTGAAGGAAGTCTACATGAAGGGTGAAGGTGTATGAAAGTGAAAGATTGATTTAGCTAAAAAGATAGGCAAGAAGCAGCTTCAATCCATTGGGCTATGGAGTCATATTAGGATTTAATTGAAATAGCAAGGTTCAAGAGTGGTCCATGGGCAAGTCATCTATGTCAAAGGATCTATTTAAAGTTGATTTTATGGAATGGAATGAGACAATAAGAAGGGAAATCAAACAAATGAAGAACAAAGAGAAGCCTAAGATCAAGTAAGTACTTTGAAACTATCATGCTTTTGGCATGCACTTAAGAAATACATAAAAGTTATCTAAGATCAGGTAAGTACTTTGAAACTAGCCTGCTTTCGATGCACTTTCAAAAGAAAACATTTAAAACACAAAACGAATAGATTAAGATCAAGCAAGGACTTTGAACCTATCCTGCTTTCACCATATTCAAAAGGAAACTTTCCAAAATAATTGTTGGAGAAGAAAACTAGAGGACAGGACTAACCATATACTTCCCTATTTCATTCTTTAATTAGCAAACTTATCAAGACAACACTTAATATAAACAAAGAATAGTCTAAGATCAGGTAAGGACTTTGAAGCTAGCCTGCTTTCAACATACTCTTAGGGAAACTTTCAGACAACCTTTGGAGATAAAAATAGAGGACAGGGCTAACCATAGATTTCCCTAGTTCAACTTTACTTAGCTGACACTGAAAATAACATTCAAGAACAATGTTTAAATTTTAGACAGTAAGAGAAGGGAACGCCAACATCTTGACTTCTTGGACAATATTCAATCATTCTTAAATAACACAATTGGAAGAAAACATACAAATAAAGCTTATTAGTAAGAGAAGGGTACTTTTGACAGTAAATCCTAACTCTGTAATTGTTGTTCTTTATCATAGAAGATGGAAAGAATGGAAACAAAAATAAAATAACAATTTACAATAAGAAAAACATCACCGTTGACATAGACCAGGATCCCATAAATCAGCTTGTATTTGATGCTTCAAACCAGTTACAATCTTCAAGTCCAGTGGGTCTCTACAGCTTCAAACTTTTCATCTCAACTTAGGTATCTTCAATTACAAACAGAGCTTACAGCAGCTTCAGAAAACTATTTACATGCAATAGATATTCGGAGACCAACCCTTGCCTCGTCTTCTACAGAGGTATTTATAGAAGAAATGAGGAGGTGGAATGTAAAATAATATGTTTAGGTTCAATTAATACAATTAATGCTTCTTAGCCTTTGAGGGGCTCAATGGAGAAGGATTCTAATATTTCCTCGGTATTAATTGATTTTCATTCAGTTATTGAGCTACTTAGCAGAGTTTGTTGACTTTAAGGCTCTTTTTTATCCTTGTAATAACTCTGCTGACAGTTTGCAATAAGTTCCTTTGGTTGAATTAACTGTTCAGCTATCTTTAGGCAAAATATCACTAATTGAGGCAATAACTATGCCTCTGTCGAATGCTTTGAGGCTGCAGGTGGCTTTGGTAGCTAGAGAGGATTCAATTAGCCTCTGATGTGGCAGTGGAGGCTTCTCGGATTGATAGAATTCTTTATCTTTCCCTAAAACACCTTTAATTTACGTTAGTTCTGTGTTTTTAGGACAGATTAGGCTAAATCTGTGTCTTCTGGTCCTCATGCTGTCTTTAACTATGGATTAGGCCTTTGATAGCTGAATTTATGCCTTAATCCCCTAAAACTATGTTAAAACCTTTAAACATTGATTTCTGCTTTGATTTTATCCCTGGATACTGATACTCTTTGTCTGTGGAGTTTGCCGTGTTTTATTGTTTTTGTGGGCGTGCAGAGGGTTTTAAAATAGCATCAGTGCTCATGAGGCATGGATGAAACATGATATAGAACCCTGCAGAGTGATCTCCTTCACGAATAAAGGCCTGGGGGATCGTCATCCCCGGCCCTTGATTTCTTTTAAGAGACCATGGAAAACCTTTAAAACCTGTAAAAATACACAAAAGTTATGAAAAATCCTATGTGGATGGGTCAGACTGATTTGGAGGTTGAGGTTAGATCGCAGCCGTTGGATGAAAGCATCCAATGGTGGGGATTGCTCGCTGGGATCAAAAGGGGAGGCGGTGGACAAACGGTGGTGGAATTAAGTCAAGGCCGTTGATCTGCAAAGATCAACGGTTGAGATTGATCGGGTTTATATAATGCAAAGGGGGCCACGCTATAGTGAAATGGAAGAATATACAAAGGAAATGGGTGAAAAACCTTTGGCGGAGGAAAAATAAGATTAAATGAAATTTTGGTTTTCGGAAAGACTCTGGGCCGTCGTATTAGATTAGCCAATAGAGATCAACGGTGGAGATTAAAAACAAGGGAATGTAATGTAAATGGGGGAAAGGTGGTTTGGCAGAAAACCATAATGGTTTTCACGCAGGTTTGAAGTGGAAAGGTGGTATTTCCTTTTTGAATGTGATATGCATTAGAGCTTGACACGTGGCTTTTTAAAACCACCCATATCACGTAAAATTAAAACATTAACCTCCAGACGCGAAATCACGTGAAACTGCGCGCTAGCCGTCAGATCTAGGGTGTCAGATCAGACGGTTGTGAGGAGAGCGCGATGGAGGTAAGATGCACAAGCATAAAATGGTGGGTTGAGAAAAGGCAGTCTTAATCTGGGCCGTTGGATCTATGAAAGGACGGTCAGGATTTATTGATGGGGAGGTAGCTCCCAAAGGAGTTGGGCCTATCGAGTTTAATCTAGACTGTTAGATGAAAGGAATGAATGGTCCAGATTAAATCTTGGGGTACATGGAAGGAATATGAAACGGGGGTTGGGCGGAGATCAGGATCAATGTGGACCATTGATCTGCAGAGATCAACGGTGAAGATTTGATTGGAGGATCACAATAGGCGGGAGGAAAAAACAAGAGGTCATTGGAATACTCCGATGCGATTAAGCGCAGGCCATTGGATCTAGAAGAGATCAACGGTGGAGATACAATCGATAGGTGTAATGGCAAGGGCTTATGGCAGAGGGCGATTAAATCTGGGCCGTCGGTTCTTGTGGATTCGACGGTCTAGATTGAATCACAATCTTTGCAATCAGAGGAGGAGAGGGGAAAGGCACAAAGGTTTTTTGCGATGCGATTGAATCAGAGCCGTCGATCTCAAAACCAGATCGACGATCAGGATTTAATTGCGAAGGTCAAAGGCGGAGGGGCGGGCTTCGGAACGGAGCAATGTGGGCCATTAGATCTGGGTATGGTGGAACAGATCAATTGTCGGGAAATCATCAGAAGGTTGCAATCGGAGGTAGACAACAAATCTTTGAAGTGTGTCCAATGAAAAACTCCAATGTAATTTTCCGAAGATCGTTGATCGGCTTTAGATCAACGGCTGATATTTGCCGATACCACAAACTGTCGGGTTTTGTTATAACATGGGAAAATTGGGTTTTTAATAAAATACAAAGGAAAGTTAAGCTTCGGAAAGGTTTTTTATGGTGTTTAGCGCGCGATTGCGGGGCTCTAGGTTATATGAAAAGACGAAGGGATTAGGAGTTAGAAGAAAAGGGGCCAATAGCATCGGAAACCTTTTAAAGGCAAAAGGTAACAAAAAGTAAAGAAAACCCTAATTGCGATTGCGCGAAAGGGGTTTAACTGTGGGTCACCGCTCCTAGTCTTATGCAGAAAAAGGAGCTGGGGGCTAAAGGCCAAAGGGGCTTAAGGCCTTGGTTAAAAAATGGGGTTTTAGGCAAAATAACAGATTTTCAAGGCTTTTTTGGCTTTCGGTAGAAGGGGAAAAAGGGTTTTTTAAGCCTTCAAGGGGAATTTTCAAAGGTTTAAAGGGAATTTCGAAGGAATGAAAGGTAAATGAAGAGTTTTATGGATGTAAAGGAGAAGGAAAAATAAGGGAAAACGGGAATTTTCAGCAGTCTTTTCTTTTGGTAATCAACAGATTTTTTCATTGTTGTGAGGGAAACAACAGTGAAGGTTTTTTGAAGGAAAAAGAGACATCACTAAGGCTTCAAGAACTCACAATTTGAAAATGAAATTTTTTCTTGAAGGCTAAAAAGATCTAGCCACCATTTGATATGAAAATTTTTTATAGGTGGCTAACACCATGCACATATCTAATCAGTACCTTCTCATCCACGTGTGTATCAGCAATTAATAGTACATAATATCACAAACGCATCTATAACAGATCACAAATATACTTTATACCATAACACAGATATATTTGCAACATAAACAAATAGCATAAATGTATTCGCAGCACTAAATAGATTCCAAATATTCGCATCAACAGTAACACAATAGAACCAAATAACACCGAGACACTTCAACTATATACGCATCTATTAGCATCAAAGAAACCCAGTTACAACCCAAAACACAGCCTGCGCACACAGCCAATAGGGTCCGCACACAATAGGACTAAGGATCTCCGTGCACACAACCAGCAGGAGTCCTTACCCAAAACAACCCAAAACAGATCTAACAGTTCGCACGTAGCATCAGTCCAAGTCCTTGCCTACTTCTAGACTTAAATATTCATCTATTTATACAGACTTAGCCTATGCTTTCTTGTGGTTTGCAAACCATGGTTTTTGGACTCTAGGTCTACCCTTTGACCCATTATAATGCGTTTGGGGCTTTGACCCACCCCAAAACCCCTGTGTTAGACTAATTAATACCCAAAATATACAAAATTATACAAAATTCGTAGCTTTAGGGAACCCCGTTCCAACAGACCCCCAACTCAATCTTGTGACTCGTCCCGAGTCACTGTGGCTGTGGGGTCTCCACCTGTGCCTGCAACAGCCTAATTGCCTCAACTAATGGGGGTAGCACTCCTTCACTTTGCGCAATAGCGTGCTGAGAAATATCCACCAACTTCTGCGAAGTTGGGCCTTCTGTCATAGCGGTGACACTCTCCAAAGTCTGGTTTAGTTGTTTAACAACGACATCAACGTCCTGAGAGAGCTTGAGGGCTTCATCAACCCAAGGCTTAAGGTGGTCACTGAGATCCTTCTTCTTTTGGCAGAGTTTGTCAATCTCATCCTGAAGGGTGTGGCTGGTATGCAGCCATGCCAATCATTGAGCAGGGACCAGAGCAGGCATATTGGCTTCCAGCTGCTCAAATTATTCTTCCTTCTGGCACAGGTTTTGGGTGATTTCACATAGGAGAGGGTCGCGTTGCACCTTGGTCCATAACTACATAGTTTTTTCCAACAGCTTGACACCCTGAGCAATCTGACTTGTAATGACATTAGTAGCTTCTGTAACCAGCACAGCTCACTGGGCTCTTACCTCTGGCGGTGTCTCTAGCTGAAATTTGGCCTGCAAGGCTGCAATATGTTGTTCCATATCTATTCTGACTACCTGGATCTCGGTCCTCGAAGCCTTGAGTGCTGCAACAAGCCCCTCAATGTTTGCCTAGGGGGTGGCTGAAGCCAGGATGTCTTCAGTGATGTCTACATAGAGCTGACTGATGAGGCGTTCCAATTTTGTTTGTTGTGCAGTAGCGAGGGTACATGCAACCTGCGCCTGGGATACCTCAGCGGTTTTCTCCTCAATTGCCTGCTCAACTGTACTAAGTTGTTGGTGCACGTGACAGTATCTGTGTTGGATTTCTTCGAACAGGGAGGCGTGGAGGACCCGCAATGATTTATGTGGCAACCTGGCTAGATCCAGCTGTACCTCTGCATAGGCCTGGACTTGCGCTCCTAAGTTGGGTGGACTCATTGCGAGGGCTGCATCTGGCAGGGGACAGATGTGGCTTTCTACTGTAACGGGTGCTGCGTTGCTTGTTACCAGGGTCGATCTGGCCTTAATCATACTGTTCTCCAAGGTATTAGCTTTGATCTATAGAGACCAGATAAACTCAGTCTAGAGTGTCTCAACTGTAGCTTTTTGTCGTTCCTCCAGAGCCAACCATTTGTCTTCTGCGGCCAGGGTGACCGCATCTGCAATTTTCTCTAGGTCCTCTTCGGTCAATGTAACTCCGATGTCACGTTTTGGCCGTTGAGCGCGTTGCTTCTTTCTTGGCCCTTTAGCAGGGTCACCAGTTCGCTTTGTTCCTCGAGGGGAGTTAGCACCTCCTGCCTCCTGACCACCTGCACCCAGATCCTGCTGCGAATCCTTCTGCGATGTCGTTTCCACGCCCTTCTCCGTACTTTTACTCTGTCCTCCGGTTTCTTTGGTGGTATCGGGTGGGGTAACCTTCACACCTGATTTGAAGCCTAGCTTCCAATGTGCAGGCCAAGTCGCAATTAAGCGGTCAATGTCCTCATCAGCAACCATGTTTGGGAGCGAGACTCACACTGGATCCTTGCGGCCTCTGATCTATACGCTATGCATGGTAACTTGAAACACCGTGATGATTTTGTATTTATCATAAACAGCTGGTGACAAGTGTGGCTAGGAATTGATGGTTGTTGTGAGCTTGCTTTGAAATAGGACCTAGAAGACTTGATTGTCCTCAATACGCTGCGCATCTTTTAAGTCCCAAAAATTCGCGTACCTTGCGCCCTCACACATATCTAGGGTGAGCTCGGGGAGGACCAAGTTTTTAGGGGCTTCCCATGCGACCAGTGCAATGAGAAGCAACAACCAGAAGTAGCAGAATGCCCGGCCCTGATCCTGGGATTCGTAGACATTTGCCAAAAATTCGTTGCACAAATACTGGGACCAATTGAAGTAGACCCCCTTTTCGCATCGGCTGCGAGATGAATCACATATGTAGGGATGGTGGCAGCCTGGAATTTGCACATCATCTTGCATGCCAGCAACAAGGTACCCATCTGCGTATCAGTGTCACTGATGGTGCTGATCATAAAACTTCGAGTGTTTCGCTCGACATGGTAATCCTCGCACACCTTTTCTGCAATATTTTTCTTATAATTTTTGCCAACGCGCAGCATAGGGTCTATTCCTTCCATGGGTAGACCAGTAATTCGGTGAATAAGCATGACATCAATGGGGATAGGATCCCGGATCCATAGGCTGCCATCATGGACCAAGGCAAGCAGTTGGCGCACGAGTCGGTCTTTGATATTATAGTGGCCAAAATGCGACATCCATAGTAGGTTTAAGAGCCCAGAATCATCCAATCCGTGCACCCAGTGCATGGGGACTAACTTTATCCCGTCATCTTCCAATACCCTTTCAAGATATAGCTCCGGTGCCAATTCATGGAAAGCATCCAAAATGGCCAGGTCATGGTTATCGAATTTTACCTTGTGGATTTTTCCAAATGGTTCTCCAATGATGGTGACTTCCCTCAGAGTCAGCGACATCTACAAATAGGTGCACAGGCCAACGATATTCTTCAGTGTGCGTGTCGAGGGACTGCGAGGCTAAACAAAGGGCAGTAGCCAATTGATTGGTTCAACTATTTGGGCCTTTTCTTGAGTAGGCAAAGGTCTCCTTACAGGTTTAGGTGAACTTGCCTAGGCCGCCACCATCGGGGAATTCACATTTCGATGGGAAGTGTGGGGCTTCACCCCAGCCTATTTTGTAGGTTTTCTTGATCCTTGTGCCTTTTCTTTCCCCTTCTGCTTCTTCTGGCTTGGTGTGGACATAACCTCCTCCACCTCCTTAGATTCTTGCTCCGTTGAGGTCACGGGCTGGGAAGACTTGGCGGGATTAGTTGCAGTCATTATTGCGTGAAAAATGAACTCTGGGTGGCTACTGTCTAAGGGGGAAGCACGCTCAAAAATTAACAAAGCGTAATAACCAAAAACTCGCACAGAATACTGTTTGCTCAAGATACACAAAACCCTCTTCTGAGCTATCTTTCTAGTTTTATAGCCTTGGATATCAACCAACAGTTGGGTGAAACTAATTTGGAAATTACCATCAAGTAAACGGTAAAAAATCTTTAGAAATCGCCTCATTAATGTTCGGCCGCCCGCTCCTTTCAATGGTAAAATTTTATTTTTACCTAGTTTTATTGTTCCAATGGCTAGTTTTCGCACTTCCTGTGCACCCAGTGCACCGCTGCGCTCCCAGCGTACCTTCTGCGCCTTGAGCGCACCCCTATTCTCCTTTCGCACCTTCTGTGCTCCAAACACACCTCTGCGCTCCCACTGCACCTCTACAGGCCTCCAAACCTGTGATTGACCTCTGCACATACCACGGTCCTACCTACAATCGCTTCCCTTTATGCGCGTATTATGCCCCATACAGCTACTCTAGCCATATAGTCATTTGACCCGATATTGTTTGAGCCGGCTACCATTGACATATTCGGGTACCATATCGCCGCGCAGCATAGCTAATCGGACCGCTCCTCCATCAGTAATGTCTTTTACCATATATGGACCGAGCCAGTGTTGACGAAACTTCCCGGGGTGTTCCGCAAACTGGATATCATAGAATAGGACCAATTTTCCCTCCGAAAATGTCTTTTTTTGAATATGTCAATCATGCCATGCCTTATCCTGAGCCTTTTGTACCTGGTGATGGAAATTAGGAATGAAAAAATCTTCCTCCAAAGCCATAAGCTGCGCTAAATGCTCCTTCATGATATCAGGCTCCACCATGTTCGTAAAGGTTGCGATGTGCAGGCTAGGAAAAATATACTCCATGGGCATAATGGCCTCTTTGCCATAGACCATTCTAAACAGTGTCTTCCCAGTCAAATTCTTGCAGGTGGTTCGATAGGCCCAAAGAATAGACGGGATGCCCACATCCCAGTCACTATGATTGACATTATAGAACTTAGTCAGTGCTTGCTCCAAGATTTTATTAAAAGCTTCTACCACTACATTTTCTTGTGGATGATATGGAGTGCTTTTTGCATGGTCTTCCATCAAGGCCTGTATCATTTCATTAAGAAAGTGCGTATCTCTATCACTCATTAAGATCTTAGGACATCCAAATATGGTCATAATATGCTCAAAAATGAAGTGCACAGTGATATCTACAATACAATCCTTCAAAGCTTGTGCTTCGGCCCATCGGGTGACATAATCGGTTGCAGTATAATGTAGCGTGCACCTATCTTCTTCCCTGGCTGGTTGATGGGCCCAATGAAGTCGATGGCCCATTTGTCAAACGCTTATAGAGACATTTGATGTTGCAAGGGAATTTCATCACTGTGCGATGGCCTTCCTGCTCGTTGGCACATATCGTAGGCTTTGCAATAGTCGCGAGAGTCATTATGCAGGGTGGGCCACCATAGTCCAGCTTTGAAGATCTTTTGCGCCGTTGCCTTCCCTGTGTAGTGACCTCGTGCTATGCCCTCGTGAGCTTCTGCTAAGATAGCATGCCTTTCATGCTCCAAAATGTATCTTCGCAGTACTTCGTCAGCTCCCATCTTATACATATGACCTACGATGATGGTAAAATCTACTTCGCGGGTTACCAACTCTTTCTTTTGTTGTATCGAATACTCCGCAGGTGCCATCACCGTAGTCAGGAACTGAATGATGTTGGCAAAGTGCACATCAACTACCTTAATAGCGAACAACTGCGCATTAGGCAATCCCTCTTCTAGGTTGGTTGGTTCTTCGTCACTTTCGATTCAGGACAAGTGGTCCGGCCCAGCATTCAACTTCCCCAGCTTGATAATGATCTCAAAATCATAATCCTGAGACAGTAGTAGCCATCGGTAGATTTCCCCCCCAACGCAGGCTTATTCACCAGGTACTTCAAAGCCGAGTGATCTGTAAAAATTTTGAAGTGCCCTCCTAATAGATAATGCCGATATTTTTGCAATGCGTAGACCATGGCCAATCCCTCCCACTCTGTAGTGGAGTAGTTGCGCTCCGCACCAAAGAGTTTCATACTAGCGAATGCAACAGGATGATCAGTGTCTCTGTCTCTAGGCTGCATAAGGATAGCTCCCAGGGAAATCCTCAATGCATCTACGTGAACATGGAATACCTTTGACCAGTTAGGAAAGATGAGAATAGGCACAGAGACCATCTTCTCCTTGAGTAGCTCGAAGCTCTTCTGACACTCGTCATCCCAAAAAAACGAAACATCCTTCTTAAGAAATTTTTCCATAGGCACTGTGATCAGCGTGTACCCTTGAATGAACTTCCTGTAGTAGCCTGTGTGTCTGAGGATCGAGCGCAGCTATTTCTCAGTTGTAGGTACTTCCAGGTTTATGATAACTGCGACTTTGGTAGGGTCAACCATCAATCCTTGTCGACAAATTATGTGCCCAAGCAAGATTTCGAAGGGTACGTAGAATATGCACTTCTTGATATTCAGGGAAATCTGGTGCTTTCTTCAGCCATCCAACATCATGCGCAAGTTCAAGACGTGCTTTTTTACCAATCCGAAGACAGTCCAGTCATCAAAATATACCTCCAAAAACTTTTGGATGAAATCTTTGAACACTATGACCACCACCCATGAAAATATGGCAGGGGAATTCTTGAGCCAAAACAGCATGATAGTATATAGAGAGGATCCCCATTCAGTAGCAAACGTAGTTTTGCTGTGATCTTCAGGTGTGATCCTGTTTTGATGGTAGCTTGAGAACCCATCTGTAAATGAGTATGATTCCTACCCTCCCATGCTCTCTAGGATTTCATTTGAGAATGGCGTAGGGAAGGGATCATGTACACGTGCACCATTCTATTTGTGCAAGTCAACACATATTCATATCTCTCCCTTAGTATTTTTCTCCTGAACCACCATCGGACTTACCCATTCTAATTGTTTGACCGGTTCGATGATACCTGCGGTGAGCATTTTTTCGATTTCTTCCTTAACCTTTTTCTTATACTTAGGGTTTAGCCGATGAGGGCGCTGCTTCACAAGGCGCACATTTGGTTTTAAATTGATGCTCATGACCCCTAGGTCCCCTGTAATACCTTTGAGTTCCGAGAAATTCGTCGGGAATAAGTCTTGGTATTCCATGAGCAGTTCTGCAAATTTTCCTACTGTATCATCATCCCAGTAGTCCCCAATTTTTAGCCAGCTTTGGTTACTCCTCTGTTCAAATGTTGACTTCTCGCAGCTTCAAAGGCTTAGTAACATCGATAGTTTGCAGTGGGGGTCTAGCAATTGTGCACTCTCTCTTCGACTCTAGGATAAAGACATTTCGTGGATCTTCATCGGACTATTATATTACTAAGTTGCGGCAGTTGACAATATCCTGCATCTGTGTTTCCCATATTGGTTCCCCAAGTGTTGCATAAGGGCGTGATTCATCAAATAATAAGGCATCTATATCCTCCAGAGCTTCGTCGAGCAGCTCCGTTCCATCTAACAACCCAAATGTCCCTATAAATTCATCCTTCAAAGTTTTCGAGTAGAAGGTGCGCTGGTGTAGCTCCGCATCTAAATACCATGCAGTGGGGATTGGCCCCAAGGCATGAATAAATAGGTGAACCCATTCTTCCATAGTTCATTCGCACCATTTCTCCATCCACGCAAACAAGTGCTCACGCAGGTCCCTTGGGCCAAGGAAAGTCTTTATGCGTAGGTGAGCCGAAGGTTCAAATCGCAAAAACATCATATCTCGACACTCCTCCCAATCCTGGAACGTCCCTTTATGCATGTCCCACCACCTTGCAAGTGTTGCGCGCATGGCTTTTTTAAAGATCCCATAGCCTTCGCTGTCTTGGGACCTCAGCGTCAAATCCTCGCAAAAATTCTCTAATACTACGAGAACCATCAAAGTAGGGCAGTTCTATTACCTCTGAGGATATGCATTAGAATTTATTTGTGATTCTAATACATCACAGCGCAGATACATCATGTAACTGATTCTACCAATTTTCCATCTCCCCATTGGAGTTAGAGAAACATTCATTATACTTTTTCCAGCAAAGCATACCATCAGCTGTAGGATTGATCCAATCGACATCCCGAATAGTTAACTAGTAGATGTGATCCACATCCTCTTCTTCATGCACTGGTTTTGTATACCTCTCTCCTTCCACAGGGTCTAGGGGGACTATCACCCATGTACCCTCATTCTCAAACACCATGCTTCTTTTTTTTAGGTTGATGATGCCCCCCATATCTATGGCCCAATCCAATCCTAGGAGTGCAGAATAGGGGTCTGCATCTTCCACAATTTGAATTACCTCAAAGTCGGCCCAGACCTTAACTCCTACAATATCTACCACAATCTTCGACAACCTCCCTAATGGTATGATCTTCTATTGGTTGGGCATACACAGCTGGATAGTGGACCATTCCAACTTAGGCTCTCCCATTTGCTGCTAAGTTTGCTTAGGAAATACATTCGCATCTAATCCCAGGTCTAGAATAAGCTGATCCATTTCATAGTCACCAATCTGCGCTATTAGCCACATTTCCCTACCAGTGCTTTTCTTATGCTTGTACATCTTGTACACATCCTTAATCTTTGTGGGCGGGTTAGTTCTGTCTACAAAACTATCTATTAATGCCTACAAATTCTCTACTACCCTCTGGTTGCGTAGCAGCTTCATACATGCCTGTAGAAATGGATTAACGTCATCATCGGTTCATAGATTCACTGGGGCTTTTGAAATAGGTGCCTCATCCTTAGTGAAGTCCTTGCGGGTTGCGATGAAGGTTTCCTTTTCCTTTTGTAGGTCCAATTTTTCTTGCTTGGCAGTTGCTTTTCGGATAAGAGGTTCAACTTCAACTTTCTCTTCAGCTCCTCCCGTAGCCATCCCGCTACACATTATGAAATTAATACTTTGTCCTTCATCATGCGGTTCTGCTTTAACCCTCTGTATATTCTGCGTAGGTGTCTGTTGTTTTTCCTACATTTTTGCTATCAGAATTGGATAGTCTTCAATCAAATAGTCCAGTTGTCTGCAATAACAGCAAGATTTTCGCGCAGGGTTCAGAAAATCTCTCGCAAAGTGTCATATCTCCTCACAGTTGTAACAAATAAATTTTCCTCTTCCCTGACCTGTGCTTCCACCCCTTCCCCCTCTCCCGCCCCTAGCTGGGGAGCCTCCTCTGCTTAAGGGAGATAGTGGTGAAGAAGGGTCAGCCTGCACCTTGTATAGGTTTCCTCGATCTATCATCAAATCATAGGTCCGGAAATTATGCTCGTCATGCCCCACAAAGGAGAAGAATCAACACCATTGCTACTTCAATTCTGGAATGTAAGCACCTAGGTGGGGACAATGATTAGTGTCATGTAGCCTAGTGACATGACAATTAGCGCACCACAGCGTTGGACTACTCGGTCCGCAACCTCCTTAGGACGTAATGGGCTGGGGCTTCCAGCCTGCATGTAATCTGCTAGCAAGGGACAATGATCCTTGGTATGACCGAAAACCCTGCATCTTATTCACCATATGTCTGGACTAGCCTCTTTCCCCCATTCCTTTCGCAGGTTTTGATTTTCAATGTGCATTACCTCCAACTCTCCCTAGATCTGTTGTACCCCAAACTGAGCATCATCCCTTGGCGCAGCTTCTAGTTTCATAGCAATATCTAAGGCCTTTTCTTGCATTGCAATCGATTGCTAACCCACAGGTCCAGGCAGGTGAGGCAGAAAAATAGCAATAAACCATTCCTTATGCTGCCGATCATCATACTAAAATTCCCCATCTCTGATAACCTTCTTTAGCCTCTGATCAACTTCCCATACTGATTCAGTGGGTCCTTGTCTGAAGTCTTTCAGATCAACCACTATTTGAGAGTAGGATTTAGGTTTCCAAAACTATTGTTTTAACGTTGTCTTAATCTCCAGAATAGATGGATCCACATGTTGTCCTACGTATCCCATATACTAATCCAATGCCTTTCCTTCAAAGGCGAGCGATAGCTGCGCTCTCTTTATAGCTTCACTAGTCACATTCTGCGTAGCCCATACTGATTATGTGACAAACCAAAATCGGTCCATATCTTCATCCCCTATGCCCTTGAAGGTAGGTAGCTTCATGTGCGAGGCCATATCGTCTTTTGGTGGTGGTGGAGGTATCGGTGAGTTTTTACCCCTATGCTAACTTAACGGTGGTGTAGCTAGAGGGCTATGTGCAGCCGATTATCTTACTAGAATGTAGACAGATCTATCTCCTTCTTGATTACTATGGTAGTACTTACCACTTCGTGTTGTGCTTTCGCCTAGATCGGAGGTCATTCACTCAGTGTGGCTGCACAGAATGCCTTTTTTGTACAACAAAATTTTGATTAATAATGACAGTGTTTTCAGAAACTTACCTCGGAAACCCTTGAAGAACCTCCACTCTGCCTCAGAATAGGACACGAACTGATCGACTGTGAACTCTGTCACAAATCCTCCCAGCATGCTATCCACCTAGTGATCTACCGTACGGGTGATAGTGTTATCAGTTCTTTCCAAGTACTGGATCAACTCTGGATTCCACTGCATGACCCGCTCATCCTTCCAACACGTCTGGAAACCTATGAGTCCGCCAACCACTCCTGGAGCTCGTTCGCAAATGTGACAAAGAAAATTTCGTAGACTTCAGTGAAGATGTACTTATTCTTCCACTTCTCAGTCGTCAACTTTTCATTGTGATTCTCCTTTACAGCAAATTCCTCGACCTATTTTTCAAACCACTCTTCAATTTCCACCCTCTCAGGTCTCCAATGTTCTCTTGGCATTACCCAATCTCTCTCTCAAAATGCTCCCGGTCCCGACCCAGGTTTAGAGGTTAAGGTTTTCCAACAAACCCATATACTACTGGCCCTTTCGGCAGTGACTTAATTGCGCAGGCCAAAGTCTCACTTGAAGCAGTATGGGAGGGTGCTAGAACCAGGTTTCCGACCCTAAGAGAGGGCAGGTAAGTAAAAAAAAATATGTGTTCGTAGCTTATCAAATTAGCACAGAGTTAGTCTATTTGTAGGCTTTCCATAGTATAATCAATATTTATCCCTAACAGAGCTATTACCATGCAAAAATCTAGTCAGTACCTTCACATGCATGTGCGTATCAGCAATTACCAGCACATAATATCACAAACGCATCTATAATTGATCACAAATATACTTTATACCATAAGACAGATATATTCGCAGCATAAACATATAGCACAGATGTATTCGCAACACCAAACAGATTCCAAAGATTTGCATCAACAGTAACACAATAGATCCAGATAACACCGAGATACTTCAACTATATCTGTATATATTAACATCAAAGAAACCCAGTTACAACCTAAAAAACAGCCTGCGCACACAGGTAGCAGGAGTCCTTACCCAAAAAAACCCAAAACAGATCTAACAGTTCGCATGTAGCACCAATCCAAGTTCTTTCCTACCTCTAGACTCAAAATATTCATCCATTTATATCAACTTAGTCTATGCTTTCCTATGGTTCGCAAACCATGGTTTGTGGAATCTAGGTCTACGCTTTGATCTAATACAATCCGTTTGGGGCTTTAACCCACCCCAAAACCCCTACATTAGACTAATTAATACCAAAAACATACAAAATTATACAAAATTCACAGCTTTAGGGAGCCCTGTTCCAACATCACTCCACCGAATCTCTAAGGCTAAGAAAGAGTCCAAACAGAGGTAACCACATACCAATATTTTAGCTTGGTAGCTAGCCCTACCAAACCAGAGAGGGATCTCTCCACAATATCACAGCCAAGAGGGCTAGATGAATTAGGGTTTTAGGCTAGGTATGAGTTCAGGGGTTTTTTTGTTTGAATTGGTTTGCTGGATGGGTGAATTAGGTCAGAGAGGCTAGGTCAGGGAAAATAAGATTAAGCCTTTGCAATCCATTTAATGGGGCAAGGTAGCTAGGAAGGATAAAACTTTAGTGTTTTTGAGTGGGATGGATCAGACATATGAGGTGCTAGAAAGATCAAGAAAATTCATGTATTCTTTCTAAACTAAAGAAATGAGACAAACTACGAATATTTTCCCAAAACAAATCATAGAAGATGTATTCTTCTTATGAACTAGAAAATCAACATATAATAGAAATGAAATGGATCATGGGGAGTACAAAAAATTCATACATATGCAACAGAAGAATAAACAATGTTAAATTTCCATAGGTCCACAATTATGCCAAAGAAATAACTGCAACTCTTTCATTAAATTCTTGCCAAATACTGAATACAATAGAGTCTTTGATCAATGCAACAACATCCAACCTAGGAAATGGGTTAAGAAATGATAGATATAGACATCAAACAACTTCTCCCAACCTTAGGGGTCGAATCCCTAATTTGAAGAGGTGTTCCACCAAAACTTGAACTGCATACCTACAATGTAGGGAGGTCAAATTGACTCATCCCTCACTTTTTGGAAATTGATTAAGTACATCTCATCAAGAGTTTTTACCTAATGTATTTACCCCAAGGTAACTTAAAAAAATGATTATTACATTTAAATCCTTGAATTACATTGGTAAAAACATCATTTTTTGGGTGAAACTGAGAAAACTAAGAAAATTTGCAAATTTCAGGAAACAAAGAAAATTAGTAAAAAGCGCAGCGCCAACTGCAACTCCAATTTTGAAGGGGTTCCTAGTGTCCAAATTGAGCTCAGGATAGCTAATTAGAAAGCATGTCATGTATCATTTCCAAAAATGTCCATGGTTTTAAAAACTAAGTTTATTGGACCCTCAAAAAGGTCAATCTCTCAAGACTGGTCAAAAGCGCAGTGCCAGCCTAAAAAACAAGGTAGAAATATGTTTTTTGAGGAGTTTTTTGACTTTTTGACTAACTAGTTGGCTCAAAAAAGCTTATAAAAGTTGTTAGAGTGATTGTATTTGTCCTTTTGAATCCAATGGTGCCTTTAGTTTTGTCATTTGAGGTCCCTAGAAAAAGTGCAACACCTAGGGCGTTGCGCTTTTGATAGTGCAACTGTGCAAAAACTGTCAAAATGTGAAAAAAATAAAAAAAATTCAAAACTTGCCCAAAATTTCTTCAAAATTGTACTATGGAAGCCTCATGAAGTGTGCTAAGCAATGAGGGATGCCTTTGCAATGATGTCAAGTTTGTCTCCCTTCTTTTTCATGGCTAGGGTTTGGTTATGTTTTTCCTACAATTGCTTGAATTTGGTGCTACAAATTTGATTTCTTGTGATATACCTATTTGACATGTTTCTGAGCATCTTGTTGTCCTTGTTTTCCTTTTGGAGGATCTTCTCAATATGTATGTTGACACTTTTAATCTATATTTCTCTGTCCTCTTCAGCCTCCTTGGCAATATTTTCCTCAAAAGTGAATTTTCATCCTCACTCTTTTGCTGTTGTAAAGCACTCTTAAGATTTCTTGTCTTTGGTCTTATTCTACTACTTTGGATATCATTCTGATCATGGTCATCAAGTGGCATCATGGATTTACCTCTTTTTTCTTTGAGTAGCTCTAACTCCATGAGTACTTGATGATCTTTCAGCTGCTTATTCTCCAACTCAAGAAATGAAATGACAAACTTAACCCTTTCTAAGTAAGTCCGAAGCTCTTTAATTTGGGCATCATTCTCTTTGACAACCAATTAAGTGTCATAATAATATTTTTGATCCAATTCAACAAGGTAAAATTCTGTCTCTATCTCATGGAGGTCTTCCTCCTCATGGCTGACTTCCTCATTAACATTTGCCTCTGTCATCTTTTCCTTTCCCTTCTTGTTACGCTTCATTTTGTCACCATGACATTTGATTGTTCATATGGGTTTATCACCATCCATATCATGTTCCCTTAGAGGTAAAAAACACTCATGTTCCTGAATCAAGTCTTGGAAATTGGAGAAAATCTCTTTAAAACCCCTAAAAGTCTGCCTGTGTGGGTTTACTAGACTTTCTTGCGCATCCGCGAATGATCCTTCCATTAGCCGCAGTGACCACCACACTGTTTGCCTAAAACCTGCGCACCCTGTGAAAATCAATTAAAAAGAGAAAGTAACTTCTAGAAGCCTAGTTGGTCGATTATTCTCCCAACTAAAAGCCTCTAGAGTTGCACCAGTTTGAGCCTTATCCCTCCACTCATAGAGCTTACCCAGTGGTCCAAGGAACTCAAATCCCTTCATTGGAGGAATCTATCCCTCTCATTATGGAACTGAAACTACCTCAATCTCCCTATATATTGAGCTGAAGTTTCAGGTACATGGGTAGATATTAGAGATACTGAAGAAAATTGTGAATGATAGAAACTGATCTGCATGGTTTCTAAGCTGAAGACAGTTTATAGAGTGCATACTTTATATACTAGTGAGTTGTTGTTGACACATTGAAGATCACACCTTTTTGACCATGAATTCATATTGGTTATTCTAGAGAGGAAGGCTTATCAGACTGAAGGAGAACGATTGCTCAAACCCCTGGAGAAATCTGTACAACATCAAGGCATCTAGTTGTAATATTTCTCTTTCTAATTTATGATAATACATATGGATATATTTGTCTCATTATATTGTTTCTAAATTCATGGGAATGACATCAATACTTAGATTCCTTGATCACTAAGTTGGATTAGTACTTTTTGATTATTATAGATTGCGGATGCTTTGATTATTTGTCTTGTCTTTGATTGCAGGTTCTACTCATCATTGGAGAACTACTTTGGAGTGCCAGGACAAAGGGCTACATTAGACATTTGGATTTCAAGGTAGGAGCATGTCCTCTCTACTTTACCGTTATAATAATCTTAAAATATAGGTAATATGGAGAAAGAGGTATTCAAATGGATATTTGTTTTTAGTTACTCGTTGGAGTACTAGGGAGATCACTCTTGTCTGCAAGAGGGATTAATCCTGGTAAAAAATTAGCGACCATACTGGGGACTAGAGCTTAGTTTTCTTTGTTTATGTTCAGTTTGAAACTTTATTTTTCTGATTTTAACTTCTGTGAGTGTGGTTGGCTAGATAAATTTTTAGAATATATGAGAAAGAAATCTTATATTTTATTTTTTCCAACTTTTCCTTTGCCTGCACGGTTCTCTTTTAAAGACAGAGCGACAACCTGCACAACTTGTTAGTTCAATATAGTGCACATGCGCACTGTTGTCAACTGATAAGCTGCGCACCCCCTGGAAAATTTTGAAAAAATTAGATTTCTCTCTCTCTCAGATTCAGATAACCAAATTCTTCAAGTTTTCCCTAATCCGTTCTAGTTGTCAGATCATGTGTGAGAACTCCTTTTCAACAACTATGAGTCTTGTATGATTAATCATCCTGTTTGCATTTTACAAGTTAGGGTTTTCCCTGGTTTACTGCTGCTATGTATGGAAGATACCTTCATTTTACTTAGCTTACTGGTTTTAGGATTTTGTTTTCATGAGCCATTAGGATTTTATCCAACCTTAATTTTATGATTATTTGTTCCATATTCATTTGCAAACCCGGAAAAAATTCTAGGTCACTTAAGCCTGATTCAACACCAAGCACTCTTTGATGATTTCATTTATGTTGAGATAAGTGGAAACCTTCTTAGTCTGATCACAACTAAGAGAAATCATCTGCAAAACATTCATAGGTATCCAAATTAGGATTTAGAATTATAATTTTGATTTGTTTTTGAAATTTATACTTTTTAGGGTTTCTTAGGAATTGTTTTCTTTTGGGAATTGATCGATTGTTGAAATTGTAGTTTTTGACTTGGTTGTCACTGGAATTTTATGCGAAAAAAGAAATTGATCACATTTAGAAATTTATTTCTTAATTGAATTGTCCTCTTTTCATAAAGGATTTTGTTTACGAATGAGGAAGTTTGTATTTTAAATTCAATAAATCTCTCAACTTTCTCCTAAATAGAATTCATTGAAAAGAAAGAGTTGCATTTGTCATATTGATACATTTAGAGTATTTTGCGTCGGGTCACAACATCATCAAAGTTTCAATTCCATACCCTTTGTGTTAAATAACAACCAAATCAATGCAACGCCTAATAAAATCAATATAGACATTTTTACATTTTCTAGGGCTCATTCCACCAATATAGCTTAGGCTAGTGTTTTGGAATAGTTTGTAATAAAAGTTCCAAAACAGTTAAAACAAACATGTAGAATGTTGCAGTAGGGAAATCCAATTGTTGCATTTATACTCTGGGAAGCTCTTCTTAAAATATTCAAGAATGAGATCATGTCGGACCCAGTGAGGTAATCATACCTATCTCATTGGCGAAAAATAGAAGATGTGCATGTAATACAAACTGTAAACCTCAGATTAATCATTGTCAAGGAGCCTGGGGTCACTCGTTGGAAAACCTTGGATTTACCATGTCGAGGAGCCTTCAAGGGGATTGAGCTTGATACTATA
This sequence comes from Pinus albicaulis, assembly GCA_034641835.2. NCBI lineage: Eukaryota > Viridiplantae > Streptophyta > Pinopsida > Pinales > Pinaceae > Pinus > Pinus albicaulis. The sequence continues at coordinate 658,992,241 of CM076578.1, forward strand.
CCCTTGTGTGTATATCAGATCGTATATTGTTCCCCCAGATTCATTTTTCTCTGTTTGTAACCTTAGTGACCATAATATTTAGGCTTTTTCCCAAAGTGACGGTGGAGGGAAGGTCCCATTGTACCTGGAACAGAGGTTGGCTAGACTCACTTGGACTTTCCAAAGGGTAATCTTCACTTTGAGATGGCATAAGTGGATGGAATTGCACCAGACTATTTCATTAAGAAGGTTGTCAGGGTAACTGTTCCAACCGCCAAGTAACTTCTATGACGTTGGATTTCATCACCAAATAGTTTTTTTAGTGTGGAAACATACTATTTGTGTGTGGTTTGTCTCTTATATTTTCTAGGAGTGTGTTCAAATTCCTCATTTTCTTAAGGACCTTAGGTGTATTTTGTTGAAATATTTTTTTATTTCGTGTGTTAAACATTAACCGTGGCTGAATTACCGAGGCACTCTCGTAGAATGCAGGGGAAACCCCCTAAGTATACATCGAACCAAATGGAAAAGCTTAAATATGAAAGAGGTGAACAATCATGAACATGGTCTACTGAACAAGGGGAAACATCTATAATAATACATCCTAATTACGAAGTTAATCAACCTCACATAGTAGGAAGAAATCAAGAAAAACTAGAAATTTCTGAAGTAATCACAGTTGAGTCTGCTACCGGTGATTTATCAAATACTCAACTCATTGAAACCGAAATATCTAAACCTAAATCTGAATGTACTTCATCTGAAGCAACTTTGGAGTTCATAGCCCGAACTACTGGTCATCCTCATTCACCTCGAGTGAAGCTTCGCATTACTGAGAATCTTCCTCTTGGCCTGATTAGTATGAAAGAGGTTACTGATACGGAAGAAGTGATCAAAATTCCTTCGCATCAAGAATATTTAGATATAAGGTATAGTGAACTGATTTACCCTTACATTCCTTTTAAACTAGATCCTTGGTATCAACAATTTACCGACTTTCTACATAGCACTGGTCTCAATTATTCACCACGCCACATTCCTTTTTACTCTGTACCCAGAGGTAGTTACATATCTTCATAAAGCATGTCAGGTGAGTCATCCATGTTTTCTTGATCGACAAAAACCTTTTTGTATGGCGGTCCATCAATTCCTGCTGGATACCAGTCGCTCTCTAGTACTTTCTCAGGAGCATCTCCCTCTTCTGAAAATATTACACAATCAACTGGTCCTAATGAATCTAATACCAAAAATTTGACGATGGAACAAGTCTATATGATGACTAGAAATATTCCTTCAACTGGTTCTCAAGGTGGAAATTTACTGCCTGGGGGGCAGTATACTCCTCAAGGACAGTCTCTTCAAGGGTGGTACCCTATGCCAGGGCCACAACCTAGACAAGGAAAAAAACCTCCTCAAGGGCAATAGTTTTATCAAGAGAAACCATCCTTTCAAGGAGGTCAACCTTTTACTAGAAATTATGAGCCAAATTATCAAAACTACGTTCCAATAACTCAACCTAGTTATGTTCAACCTTATGCACCGCAACCATTAATGGGACCTCCTTACCCGGGCATTAATACTGTGTGGAACCTGTCATTGAATCAACAAAATTTTCAACGTACTGTACAAGTACCTTATAATCAACCTGGTCAGCTAACGGGACAATTTGGTTATTCCCAAGTCCAGCAGCTTGTTGATCCTACAATTCAAATTACCCCTCAGGTATCTGTACCTAGTAGTCAACAAGCTAGTTCGAGTACTCCAAGTACTTCTGTCCAATCTGCTGTGCAAACTTTTGTTCAACAACCAAGTATACCTATCCCTGGAGTTTCTCAAGTAAATTTTGCTAAGACCCTTCAAACGATTGCATCAACTGTTACACAGGAAATCCCTCAAGTCACTACTCATCAAACTAGACTTATTGTTCAGTCTATTATTCAAACCTCTGTAGGAAAACCTGGTGTAGATATAGTTAAAAAAACCAACATTTTTTAGGTCAGTTTGTGAATCAACCTTTTCAAGGGAAATTTCAATGTGGACCAACATGATAAAATCCAGTCTACCAAGGTCAACCATACCCTGGTTATACATATCAAATACTAGCTCAACCTCAGTTTGGTATGGCTAATCCTAGATACCCTAGAGGTATTCCAATCCCAACTGCTTAGGCTATTCCAGGTTATCCTGGATATCCTCCCATAGGTACTGCATTGTTCCTCAAGTTTCTTAGTTTTCTCAATAGGACCCTAAGCACCGGTTACCATTCATTGCAACTTTAGACTTACTATATTTGTCCTGCTTCATGAATGATCTAGTTTATTATCTTCCATTCTGGCCAGAAATTCCAACTAAGTTGCCTAGTGATATACCTAAGTTTGAAGGAAAAATCAGGAGAAGACACCTCAAATCATGTGATGACTTACCATCTTTGGTGCGCATCCAACTCCTTAATTGATCTGAAATGTGTGAACAAAATATTTCTTATACAGAGATTAACAGTAGGGGATTTTACTGGTTATTTCACCTTTACTAGAAAGGATGAAACCAAAAGCTTCTGGCCCTCTTACTGGCTCTTCCTAAAGAAATATGAAGTAAACACTAAAACGATCTGGCAATGAAAGTACTTGTTTCTGTTTGCAAAGAATTCATTAACCAATTTTTATGTGTGAATAAGCAAGTTAAGGTATTCTGCAATGGAAGTAATGTGGTTTGAAATGGAACAAATGAGTTTTGATCACTGTATAAGTCTCATTGTGAAAAGTGGACTTATTAAAAATTACTATTTAATGTAGTAAACTCTGGAAATAAGCAGCAAAATGCACAACATAACAGTAAGCATTTGTTTAAGAAGTTCACCCCGCTCTTGGGCTACCTCTGCTGGGTCCAAAAGCCTCCAAATAGGTTTTTCTCTCTTTTATTAATGCTCAAAATAAGTATTACACCATTAAGAAAGCCTCAAAAGGCTAAAATAGCTGCAAATTTATAAACAGAGTGCTATAAATAGTAAAAATTGACTATTCATTCACCTCAAACTTATGAATATAGTCCAATACAGCTGATCATTCCCTTAGCCCTGATGGCTCCACAAGAAAAATCACTGATAAAATCACTAAAATAGTGCCCTGATGGCTCTGCAACCTATTCCAACAGCTTCAGAATGCTCCAATACCCCCAGAACAAAAAAAAATTCATCCCCATTGGACTTTCCTAGCCAAATTTATGACCAAAACTGACTTTGTCCAGTTAGGGCTAGGAAAGCTCCACCAAATGTGGAGAACTGCAGTTAATCCCGATAAAATTGGAGTCTGGTGCTATATTTTGGCATACCACCATTTAATCCGCCAGTCTCTGAGGCTAATGGCTAAGCCCACGTGACCACGCCATTTGGAATACATTGAATAACATTGAGTTGAATGCGGCATTGGATAAGGTTTGAGCCAAAGGTTTTAATGGGTTCTGCACCAGGTGCGGGTCCGCAGGACCACGACCCAAACACTGCGCGCTGACCCCAGTTGGCTCCAAGTTCCGAGCATAGGTCACATCATGGAGGGGGCTGGCCCGCTTTCGGGCCCTGCGCAAACAAAATTGAAAATTCAAATAGCGGTTGGTTCGCATGAATATCAAGAACCACTGTTCTGACCCAACGGTCGGGCCGCCCGCCTTTGTCCGCCCCGACCCGGGGTCGAACCCTGCCGCCAACACAAAATTTTACAATACACAACAATTTCGAAATTTGACCCTTGGGGCCACGTGGCGGCCTCCGGGTTGGCCACGTGGCGCCCTCTGATTGGCCGCCATTGGAATATTCTGCAGAATATTCTATGGAATATTCCACCCTTGGGGCCACGTGGTGGCCTCGGGGTTGGCCACGTGGTGCCCTCTGATTGGCCGCCATTGGAATATTCTGTAGAATATTCTATGGAATATTCAACAAAATATTCCTAGAATATTCCGTGGAATTTTATCTTTTTAATAAAATATTTTTGTAAAGTCAAATTGGCCATTTTTTTACTAAAATTGGCAAACTTCAAAGCTAAATAACTTTCTCATACAACGTCGGTTTTCAGTGCCGTTTGCGGCTACAGGATCATCTTTTTGAGCTCTTTCTTGTGGTTCTAGTTTGGACCATTTCTGAGAAACTATTTTTTTGAGCATTTTTCCATTAAGGACTTGATCTCCTGATCACACCTCCCAAATGGGAAGCTTTTGGACCCACAAAATCTCTCTGATTAGTGAAACTGATAATGTGGAGATTGATTCTCCACTCTTCCACCCTTGAATAACTAAAATCTACCCGATTTCATCAAATGGAGCTTATTAGAAAATGATAAATTGTCTTTGGAATTAACTGATCGACCATTGCTAAGATCGACAGAGTCATGATGCAAATGATTAAAATTTGTAGAACAGAAATTGTAATCTGCAGAAAAAAAAAAATTTCTACACTGATCAAACTTCCAAGAAGACTTAAAATAACTTTCACCTTGCAAACTGTTCCCATGGCGAATTCGACCATTCTGAAACGAACTTTTTCCCATGCTAAATTGTGTGTCCTCCTTGCTTGCACTGCTTGGCTTTAACACGTCATTCACTGCATTGGTTGGCCCAAAAGGTAACTTGTGCAACATAACATCATCTTCTTTCAAAGACAAGCTGTTATCAAACTGAGACATATTATTAGCAACATCATAAAAAGGTGAATGCTCAAAATCTGGTCGTTTCAACATTAACAAAGTTAGACTTTGACTTGCATTAACCAGTCTTTTCAATTGACTTGCATGGAGTAAAGAATATTCCAGCTTCTTCTTGTGTGCTCTCAAAATGTACTCTTTACCATCTTTGAAAAAGTGATACTTGTTTTCATGGCGACGAAAGATGGCCTTCCTGTCAAATAAGTAAGGACTTCCCAAAACAATCCCTGAGATATCAAGCGGCACCACATCAAGTTCAACTGTGTCAATAAAATGTACACATATTGCAAAGTGCAATATGCACTTCCTTGAGACTTGCAAGTTGGAATCCTTGCATATCCATCCAAGTGGATAAGGCTTCGGATGTGGAATGGTCTCAAGTTTTAATTGTTTGACCAAATCTTCAGATATGATATTAGCTTGTGACGCACTGTCAAACAGTGTGTCAATTTTGGTATGTTTTGAAATTACCCTCACATGGAAGAGCTCTATCCTCCTCTTTTCTCCATGAGTATCTTTGTGACTATTCAAAGAGCTAGAACTGGGAGTTGTGTCTTGCACCACTTCTTTCCCCTTAATGTTCTTTAAAACCATGGCGATGCTTTTTGTCTCATCACCTGAGTCTCACCCTAAGTCTTGCTCAACTGTTGCTACAGTTTTCTCCTTTTCTTTGGTCTTGTTTTTGTTCTTGTATTTTTCTGGTTTTAGTTCAGGATGAAGCTTCCAACAATTATCTTCATCATGAATTGTCTTTGAACAGTTCTTGCAAAGGAACTTTCCTTTTTCTTTTCTTGAATTTTCAACTCTTTTCTTTCCTTTGTTTTTGAAATTACTATCCTCATTCAAAGTGTCAAAAGCATTCTTTCCTCTAGCTTCTAAATGTGTAGCCTGGACACAGACTTCATCTAAGCTGGTAGGATTAAACATTAGGATAGTATGTTGAAGGTAACTGTGCAAACCTCCTATGTATTTTAACAAAGTTTCCTGACTTTGTAAGTCTACCCCAAGTAGAAGTGCTCTCCTTCTAAAATCTTGGGTATAATATTGCACATTTTGACCCTTAAGTTGCCTAAAATTTTTCCAATTCATGATTTCTTTCTGAATATGAGCAAGAGGATAAAACTATTTCTTAATAGCAGTAATAAACTCATTCCAAGTTAGAGTTATCTTACCATGCTTTTTAATCTCCTCTCTGGTCTTGGCTTCCCACCAAACCAAAGCTGCTCCATCTATTCTCAATGAGGCTAATTGGATTTTTGTGTCATCATCATGCAGATTTTGAATTCTTAGATAGACTTCCAGTTGTCTAATCTAGTTATCCAATTTTTCTGCATTCACATCACCATTAAACATCGGCGACTCAAACTTCACATCAAGCTTTAACAAAGGATTTCGAGCAGTTGTTTTTGTTTTGTGTGACTGATTAACAGAAGTTGAAGAGGATGATGTGGAGGAAGAGGATGACGATGGAGATGGTGGATCACCATTTCCTCCATTCCCTTTCTTAGACATATCATTGCCTTTCTTCCCTCCTAAAGAATATCCTTCTTCTATTTGGTTTCTAGACCCTTCTCCAGCAATCCTATCATTTCTTTCCTGATAGAGGATCCTAACCATCTCAGTCATATCCAAGAAAACTTTTCTAAAAACTCTTTCTTCTTCCTTGGGATCCATTTCCTCATGTACTTCTCCTTCTCTTGAAGACATGTTTGTGGTTGATTCTAAGGCTAATGAGGATGAAATGGAAGGTGGAGATAAGGGCACCCTAGCCCTCCTTGGTTGAGGATTGTCTTGTTCTCTAACCAATTGACCTTCCCCTCTTTCCAATTTCAGCCTAGTAAGCATCAAATTTGCAGAACAACACAATTTCCTTGCATAAAATTCACAAAATTTTGAGCACAACCTAAAGCTCTGATACCAATCTAATCTGAAATGTGTGAACAAAATATTTATTATACAGAGATAGACAGTAGGGGCTTTTAGTGGTTATTTCACCTTTACTAGAAAGGATGAAACCAGAAGTTTCTGGCCCTCTTACTAGCTCTGCCTAAAGAAATATGAAGTAAACACTAAAACGATCTGGCAATGAAAGTATTTGTTTTTGTTTGCAAAGTATTCATTAACCATTTTTTATGTGTGAATAAGCAAGTTAAGGTATTTTGCAATGGAAGTAATGTGGTTTGAAATGGAACAAATGAGTTTTTATCATTGTATAAGTCTCATTGTGAAAAGTGGACTTATTAAAAATTACTATTTAATGTAGTAAACTCTGGAAATAAGCAACAAAATGCACAGCATAACAGTAAGCATTTGTTTAAGCAGTTCACCCCTCTCTTGGGCTACCTCTGCTGGGTCCAAGAGCCTCCAAATAGGCTTTTACCTCTGTTATTAATGCTCAAAAAAAGTATTACACCATGAAGAAAGCCTTAAAAGGATAAAATAGCTGCAAATTCAGAAATAGAGTGTTGGAAACAGTAAAAATTGACTATTCATTCACCTCAAACTGATGAATATAGTCCAATACAGCTGATCATTCCCTTAGCCCTGGTGGCTCCACAAGAAAAATCGTTGATAAAATCACTGACAAAGTGCTCTGATGGCTCTGCAACCTATTCCAACAGCTTCATAATGCTCCAATACCCCCAGAACAAAAAACAATTCGTCTCCATTGGACTTTCCTAGCCAAAGTTATGACCAAAACTGACTTTGTCCAGTTAGGGCTAGGAAAGCTCCACCAAATGTGGAGAGCTGTAGTTAATCCCGATAAAATTGGAGTCCGGTGCTATATTTTGGCACACCGCCATTTAATTCGCCAGTCTCCGGGGCCAATGGATAAGCCCACGTGATCGCGCCATTCAGAATACATTGAATAACATTGAGTTGAATGCGACATTGGATAAGGTTTGAGCCAAAGGTTTTAATGGGTTCAGCACTGGGCGCGGGTCCACGGGACCACGACCCAAACATTGCGCGCTGACCCCGGTTGGCTCCAAGTTCCGAGCGGAGGTCACATCATGGAGGGGGTTGGCCCCCTTTCGGGCCCCGCCAAAACAAAATTGAAAATTAAAATAGCGGTTGGTTCGCATGAATATCAAAAACCACTGCTTTGGCCCAACGGTCGGGCCGCCCGCCTTTGTCTGCCCCGACCCGGGGTCGAACCTTGCCGCCAACACAAAATTTTACAATACACAATAATTTCGAAATTTGACCCTTGGGGCCACGTGGTGGCCTCTGGGTTGGCCACGTGGCGTCCTCTGATTGGCCACCATTGGAATATTCTGTAGAATATTTTGTGGAATATTCCACAAAATATTCCCAGAATATTCTGTGGAATATTCTCTTTTTAATAAAATATTTTTGTAAAGTGAAATTCGCCATTTTTTTACTGAAATTGGCAAACTTCAAAGCTAAATAACTTTCTCATACAACGTCGGTTTTCAATGCCGTTTGCGGCTACAGGATCGTCTTTTCGAGCTCTTTCCTGTCATTCTGGTTTGGAACATTTCTAAGAAACTATTTTTTTGAGCATTTTTCCATTAAGGACTTGATCTCCTCATCATTAATTAATGGTTCCATTCGATTGAGACTTTTTCAGAGAACATTGATAGGCTTAGTTGTAAAGTGGTATATCGAACTACCACATGGCTCTTTCAATAATTTCAACGCTTTAGCAACAACTTTCCTAAATCACTTCCAGTTGCTAGCCCTTTATGACAATGGAACGAAACTTTTAACTTCATTAAAACATAATACGTCTACATACATTTCATATCACATACATGAATGGAGACGTAGACGACGTTTAGTGAAGGTTTTCATTTTGAATCAAATTTTGGCAGAATGGTTCATTAAATCACTACTTCCAAAGATCACTGAAGATGTAGCTAAGGGAGGTGTTGTTACAAAAGAACATGTCATAGCTCAAGCGCAGTACTTAGACCTTGTATACACACAGTCTGGTATTCTATATATACCACGCCCAGGTCAAATTACTGCAACTCCTTCTGGTTCTCATTTTGCAGAAGGTGTAATTGGTACAGTTAGTACTACAAATAGTAAGAATAAGTCGTCTAAATTACTTCTCCCATAATAAATCTACCAGATTCACCTAAAGGAGATTTTTCCCTCAAAACTTCTGCGGATTTCACGTTGTAGAATCATCCATGATTAAGGCTAAATCTGATAATAAGAAGAAAGAGAAAAACAAAAATAAAAAAAACACATCCCCTAAAGAGAAAACAGGGAAAACTGAACCATCTGATGAAAAATAGAAACCTCGTTATCCTTGTCTTATTTGTGATGAGGATCACTATATCAAAGAGTGTCCACATTGAGCCGAGGTATCCAAATTTGTCAAAGGTTCACCCAAACCTGTTGTCTTGAAGGATCCTTTTCCATCTCAAGATAATAAAATGATCAGATCTTATTCCAATTCATCAGCATATATTTTAATGATGTCTCAGGTCATGGTTGCGACACAATCTCAAGACTATGGATATAAGAGTCCTGTAACTAGTAAAGAGACCGACTCTTCCAGTCAAACAACAAAAACAACTCCTTCAGTTTCTGAACCACTTCAAATCGAGAAACCGAACCTTGATTTAGTGATTGAACCACTTGCTAAAGGTGTACATCGAAAATCGGCTTTCAATCCACATGCGAGAGCTGCTCAGAATTACAACAGTGTTGAAGATTTGGCCATATCCCCTTCAACAATGTTGGCTTTAGAAGTGGTGCAATCCTCTCTAGCACAAAGGAAATTACGATTCACAACCATTGGAGCTATTGATCCTCAAGACTCGAACCTAATGGTCTTTGATCTTGAAAATTTTATACCTATACTCCCACATCAAATGGCTTTTCAGATTCCAGTATTAGTCAAATCAAGACGAGTTTTTTGTATTGTAATTGATGAGGGAGCATATACGTGTATAATTTCAGTAAAATTCTGGAATACCCTTGTTTATCCAAAACTCAACCAATCAATGACTATCCTTAAATCCTTTGAAGGAAGAGGATTTCATCCATATGGAATACTCCAGTATTTGCCTATATAAGTAGAAGGAAAAACCGTAAACCTAAAGGTGGAAGTTGTTGATGCCCCTCTTGATTACAACCTTATTTTGGGTCTCAGTTGGTATTACGTAATGAATACCGTTGTTTCATCAGTCTTTCAAATGATAATGTTTCCTCACAAAGGAAATATTGGGAAAATAGATTAGTTTTCATACTTCTCTTCAGACCCTACTTCTACAGATAGTATCCAGCATGTCGGAAAATCAGTTATCCCATACGAAGATGTTGGTGTAGGACTAATGAAGGATTTCGATCTCATGGGAAATTTCACTATGCCCTCTTCCAACGTACCACGAAAAGTTTCCAAAATCAATATGATCACATGATGCACAATGCCATTTGATGACACATCGATTGTGCCTTCAAAATCATATATGGACTATTATAATGGCGAGGTGCCTTTCAGTCCTTTTGAATCGACATATGTAGCAGTACAATTGTATACTAACACCCCATAAAGTTCTAATGATCAAATTAATGTGGTCAGAGAAGAATCATATTGTATCTCAAGCTCAAATTTGACTTCATTTCCGGATCCCTTTCAACATGTATTCGCTACCGATCAAAGTATTCGAGAAATTTTGTCATCAGATGAATTGCCATGGGACGATCTACATCATCGATCTTATTTTTTTCCTGATCTTGATAAACTTGAAAACGATTTTTCATCTATTTTTACAATTTATTATGTCAAGGAACCTCAAAATCCCACATCAATCACACATTCAGACTCTGAGACAAATCTGGGAAATATTTCCACAACTATTCCTATTGACATATCGATTAAACTTGGAATTACTTAAAACATTCATATAGGTGCTTCTTGTTTGATGGAAGAAATTAAAACTTACAAATACCTATTTCAAGAATTCGGAGATATTTTTTCCTGGTCTTACAAAGAGATATCATGTATCAATATTAAGATTGTAATTCATGAAATCAAGACATACCTGGATGCTAAGCCTATTAGACAAAGATTACGTCCAATACATCCAAGGAAAGGTGCAAAAATAAAAGTTGAAGTTGAAAAACTATTACGAGAAGGATTTATTTATCCTATTCCTTTGACGGATTAGGTATCTAACATATTTCCCGTAATGAAAAAACAAGGAACTATCAGAGTATGTTTCAATCATCGGGATATTAACAAGGCTTGTCTAAAAGATAACTATCCTACACCCTATATCAATCAAATTTTTGATGATTGTTATGGAAACGAAATATTCTCGTTTATCGATGGTTTTTCTGGCTACAATCAAATCAACATAATCCCTATCGATCAACCTAAAACAACATTTATATGTCCTTGGGGCATGTTTGCATATTGTAAATTACCTTTTGGACTGAAAATGTTGGTGCAAATTTTCAAAGAGCTATGTCTTATGTGTTTCATGATATCAAACATATTGTACAACCTTACCTAGATGACTTACCTACTCATTCTTTACGTAGAGAAGATCATCCTACGCACCTATGTGCTATCTTCATGAGATGTAGGCATTACAAAATTCATTTGAATCCACACAAATGTGTTTTTTGTGTACAATCAGGACGTCTACTTGGGTTCGTCTTTTCGAAAGAGGGCATTCGTGTCGATCCATCGAAGGTTGAGGTTATCATCAACATACCTCATCCTTCCACTCTTCGCCAACTTCAGAGTTTGCAGGGGAAATAAAACTTTTTACGTAGGTTTATTCCAAACTATGTAGAGTCAACAAAAGGTTTTACCCGGTTGTTGAAACAAGATCTTCCATTTATTTGGGATGATATTGGAGATAAATATTTTGGTGCACTTAAAAAACATGTTGGCCCATGCATCATTATTAAATCTGCCCAATTACCACCGGGATTACTTTTTAGACTTAGTTTCCTCTCATTCCACGATTGGAATGGTTTTTCTTCAGGAGGATGAATCTAACAACGAACATGTGATCTATTACCTAAGTCAGAATCTCAACCCGACAGAAATCAAGTATTCACATGTGGAGAAATTGGCCTTGGAGGAAGGCAATTCAAGTTGTCCAATGTTTTTGTCATTACATATTGTTAGGAAAAAGCACAGTGATATCTAATTGCAACCCGATGATGTACATATTGAAAAAACAATTGCTTGGGGGAAAATAATCCAAATGGACTGTGTTGTCCAGGTAAATCTCCTCTGCGGACAAAGGCGATCCCTCTAGCCCTAGGGTGGGTCTAGCAACTACGGGAACATACTAACATCTACCTTCCTAGATTGTAAATGAAATTCAGATCAAGGAAGATGACCTACCTCGTTCTGATGCTATGTTGTCATATTCTGTCGAAGTTTCTTGATCTGTCACTATCCTCAAGCTTGACACACATTGCTACCAACGTTCGATTACCTGTACAGACAGTCAAGACACCACGACAAGTGTAAAACCATGATAAACATAAAACAATTACAACCTATCTAACTAGTCAAGGAATGCTAGAAATCTCATTATAAATGTAAACAAGAGTGGAAGATAAACATCAGATGCATTTTATTATGATAAAGACAAGGGGAGTTTACAACCAAGCCTTGATGTTGAGGCTCTCCTTCGGTAGGTCCGTATCCAAGCATGTTTGCAACACCCTCACACACAAAGGTCTAGGATCTCACTATGTTCCCAACACACATAAACAGTCATACTCTGCACTATTCTCCTAAAGCTATGATTTCTTCTTCTCTATGCTAACTTTTTCAGCTATATGTTCAACTAGAACATCAATGGAAGATGGCTATATTTATAGAGGAGAGGAGGAGGTTGGGATCCCTACAAAGGTGGGAGAGAGTCCTATCCTTTAGGAGAGTTCCAAGGGAGGTGGAAACTACTAACTAAAGGAGGGAGTCCGTGGTTGTTTCAGTTCAACCGCTCCCAATGACTCATCCTCGAGGTGGTTGGAATAGAACCTCCGCCTCTATTTTTAAAAAACATTCCATAAACAGCTTGGCGCGGGTGCTTAACTGGGACAGAGCACCAACTGGCTTGGGCTCAGTGTTAATTTTCTAGCTCAGCGCGGGAGTGTAACTGACTACTCACGCCAAGGAAAAAACCGGTGTTTTTAGTGGTCTTCTTAGGAAATGGTAAACAAAGGGAATGTTGTCCTTATGGAAAGGGATGCAATGATGGTATTTGCAAGGCATGACACTTATAATTAGTCACATAAATGACCCTCCAATGTGCGATATGGGGATTGCAGGGACAGTGACAAATTACTGTGTAACAGATTCCCCCTAAAGTATGAAGTCCAAACATGAGTGAGGGGTGAAATGTTTTACAAGTACATGCAAGGAACCAGATGCTGCTATTGGGAGACCTGCAAATCAAGAATATATACATAACTAAAATCTTTGTTGAAAATACATGAATCCATGGTATAGGCATAGCTATCCATCAAGAAGAGGATCATGTGCATGGATCCTCGGCATAGACGCAACCATCTGAATAAAGGGATAATATGAAATAGATCCACAGTATGGGTGCAACCATCTATATAGAGAGGATCAAAACATGAGAACCCATGGTATGGTCGCAGACATCCGTCTAAATAATCATGTATATAATCATGAATGACTCATCACTCCATGGAAACTATACTTTTGTGATCGAAGCCCAGGGTCTTGCGCTCCAACACCACCCGATCAAAGTAAAAATTCCAACATGTGAATAGACGTGTTGAAGTCAAACATGCTAGAAAACCACTTGATTGCAGGTCAATGATGTGAATCGTTAACAAGTGCGAGAGAAACCACCCATAATATCAATGGCTCTCAAGGTACTACTAGTACAATCCACAGAATGTGAACAGTGATCTGAAGTCGAACACCAGTGAAATCACCCGATCGAAGGCCAATGATGTGAACCCGTCGTCGAATGTGAAGAACTTGCCATTAGGGCATGCAAGCTCTAAGGTACTAGAAAGGAGTCTCTAGATCAACTTCTCGGATAATGAGTTGAAGTCGACAGGAAGTGATCCATCAAAGGAGGGTCATAATGAATCCCGCATCATCGACATGAAACAAAGAAGGTAATATGAGTGTGAATCAAGGGTGAAACAAAGGATCAAGGAATGTACAAATTTCAGAAGGATTTTCTCTTGAACATATCGGTGACACGACTCTGGAATTTGGAAACATTTTACTCAAATAGGATCAGAGGTCATGTTGACAATATTTGTAATCGAATGAGAGGAAAATGGATTTCCCAAACCCATGGAGGCAAAGTGACAGAGTGAAGATATCCCAACCCGACATGAATTGCAGACAAGTGTCATGTTCAAGAGTGACATACTGCCGACACAAGTGACGAATAACTTCCATTTCCCCCCACCATTTCTAGAAAGTACCTCTTTATTTTTACACAAGCTTGAAGAGGATAGCATATGCTTGTCATATAAGTTTTTCCTTCGGACAAATCCAACCTAGTACATTTTACGAGCCCTAGGAAGGAGGAACTCGAATAACGTCATGGTGATGCAGTCCGATGTCATCAGGGTTTAACGAGTATGACAAAGGAATAACTCGGCATCTTTTTATGTTTAGAGAGACTGAAAAGAAGGCAGAAAAGAAAACTCCAGTAGTCCCTTTTCGTAGGTAGTCTCACAAATCCAAAAAGGTAGAAAACTATGTCTGAGAGAAACTCTTAGTCGCGATAGGGTAAGGTATTCCTTTTTCATAAATAATCCATCCCAGCCCAAAAAAGGGTTAAACGTATACTGGGTAGATATTGTTTCGCAGCCATTTAACAAGTTCAAAATGACAAGAATCTCGACAATATTTTCAATTTTAGAGAGTCAGAAAAGAGCTGAAAGTTGAATCCTCCTGGAGGAACGAGTGGTATAAAGGGTAGCAATTGGTTCCGGTAATGGCGAAACTGCTCAGAACAAGTAAAGTTCAAGAGGCTGGCTAACAAGACCACTCATTGCAGATGTTCCTCAGGAAAGGGTAAAACAACCAAGTGGAGGGCATATGATCAACTGAATAGATGGTAACGATGGAATGAGAAAACTAAGGCTCATCTAGAATAGGCTGATAAAATGGCAATCACGAGAGGTAAAATGGGAATGGTTTCATTTTTACACAAGCTTGAAATCAGGAAACTCTTCTTGAAGTTGGTTTCATTTTTACACAAGATTTAAACAAAGATAAACTATGCTTGAAACTAGTTTCATTTTTACACAAGCTTGAAACGGAAACAAACTATGCTTGAAATGTTTGCATTCCCCCAACATGGTTACTCAATTCGAGGTACATGCCCCCCAAGCTTCAGTGCATTCACTGGAGTAGAATACTAGTTACTGACAGGTGGATGGAATGAAGGTTCAATTATGAGACCAAGAGAAAGACTCGACTGGGATTTTACGAGATCTAATCTAAGACTCGAATTGAACGGGAATGTGTTTCATTGTTTTAACGAGGTTGACACATTAAAAGAACTATCCTCATGACATCTTTTTTCATTTTTTAGGGAGCTTGACACAAGGAAATGAACTGTGCTCTGCAACCTTTCATCATGATGAATAAGAAGTCATGGCTTCCAAGAGTTCCGCATCGGATGGGAGAACAACATCTCGGAAATCAGGACCCGATGCCCCCAGCACATAGTGCATAATGACACTATCATTGAATGCGGGAATGGGATAGGTAGCCACATAATTAACCTGTGGCAGGGAAGATAAAACTGACGGATAAATACCTGGAAGGGACGATAGTGGACCAGATGTCACGTCAGGACCAAAGAATGAAAGTTGATCAATGGTCACGAACCGACCTTTGTGTGGGAAACAGATCACACGAAAGAGGGAAGAGTCAAGCACTCCCATGACATAAGTATAGTCTTGCCCCAGGAGTAAATTAAAATTCAAGGGCCCTGGAATAACCATCATGTCTATATAGACGGTTTTCCCTCCCAAAGTAACAGGAAACATCGGAAGGATCCCTAACGGTTGATTGGTTCTTCTGTTAAAAGCCAACAGATTCTGTGTAATAGGAACAAGCGGTGGAGAAACAAAATCTTGCCAAGTAGTGGAAGATATAATACTAATAGATGCGCCTTCATCTATAATGGTGGTGGGCACGATCATATCGAAGACTTGTACCGTGATCTAAAAAGGCACATAAGAAGGAAGGCGGTATCCTGCAAATCAAATCCAATCGAAGGAAGCGACCAAACTGCTTGGAGGAGTTACCATCAAACTGAGATGGTCTTCCCCTGGTGTTACCGGAGCAAGAGGAGCATCCTACTGGACCTCCATCAAAGAAGCAGGAGGAGAAACTTCTTGAATCACAGGGACGGGATGATCTTTCTCCAATTCTGAGGAATCTGAAGAAACAAGAGGAACGTGAGGGGGATGAGATCCACTCTCGATGGAAAAAACCTAATGAACCATAGGCGGGATCAAGTCGACTGATTCCACGTCCAATGGTTGGTCGGGAACGGATTCCTGAATTTGAAATTCTGGGGGAGCGAGATCAACCAAGGAAGACTCTTGGCCGATCATGGAATCGACTAGCGGAGGACTCAAATAAAGTTTCTTGTAATCAGCCAGAAGGCAGGATGCAGAAATAGTAGAGTTATTCAACACTCGCTTGGCTTCATCCATGTATGGACAAAGGTGAATGGGATGATGCCCTTCACACAACTTACAGGGATTCGTAATCTTACCCTGTTTCTTACGAGTCTTATCAGTACTAGTCAAATGTGTGTCACCAATATGACTTCCAGAAGCCAAAGGCAATGACGGACGACCATCGTACCATGCTTCAAGTACCTTGGGAATGCCAGGGCAGTCTCAAAGAAGATGGTCACCTTTGCACAACATGCAATAGAATTTGAATTTCCGTGGAAGCTTGGATGGTTTATCGATGGAAGGTGTCTTAGGAGCAATAGCTACAACATTAGCCTCTCGTTTATATGACTTCTTCTTATTCTTCTTCTTAGCCACCTAGTTACTAGAATCCAGACTTTCACCAGGCAAAGTAGAAGAGGAGGACGAAGAAATAGGCGAAGAAGGGGAGAGGTCCACCTTAGAATCAACATGATGTTGTTTAGGTGGAGGAGATGGTTGTGTAGAGGGTGGAATACTTGAGACCATAGAGGTCGATAAAAACTAGACAGGCGAACCAACAGTTAACCCAGGAAGGGATAATGTTTCCATATAAGGAGCACCAACATCTCCAAAAGCAGGAAAAGGACCAGGATTCCCTTCGGAGGGGATTCCTTGGTTGGAAAACCTCGGAAAAGTTGCCATTGGAAACAACCGTAAAGCAAAACGCTAAGGAAGATAACTTTAACCAGGAATATTTCGTGGGCAATTAATATTTTAAAACATTGAAACAAAACTCTATCGTTTCATATTTTAAGAGTCAAGAAATAGGAAAAAGGTGACTCTATCACTTTTAGGTTGAAACGAGCGTGAAAGGACAAGTGCTCGATGATATTTTCACTTTTAGAGAGTCACGAAAAGACCAAAATGATTGCTCAGGTACTCTAAGCAAGAGGGTATACCAAGTTTCCGTGAACTTCCATATACACCTTGGTGATCAAATGAAACAAAAATGACCAAGGACTTGACGTACGTGCAGGTAGCCTCCCCGAATACTGTGATCGGTGTGTCACGGTTACAGGTCGGCAGACTCGGCTTCCTATGGATAAAAGGATTGCAACCTAGAGGGGTCTCCCTTTATATAATCGATGATACGAGGAGCACAAGTCCGTACTAGCGCTGTCTAAAGCCAGATGGCAAATGACAACTACTAGGTTTAAAGACTTTAGAACACGTCTCTAACATAGACCACTAAAAATGTTTCGTTAGGTTTTAATGCTTCCTTAGGTTAATTAAATAAGTTTTAAAGTTGATCTTGAATTATGTCTCAATTTCAAGGCCCTACTGCTATCATCTGAATCTCCTATATGCAGCTATATGAGAAAAGAAATCATTCAATTCGATGAATTCTATCTAGTTAAGGGAAGAGTCTCAAACAATGATGCAACATACAATAATACTGCAAATGAAAATTATTTCCAAACTAGATGACTTTCACTATCCAAAAGTAATCTAAAACATTCAACGATGCGAATAATGCAATGTAATCTATGCAAAATCCTCTTTTTTGAAAACTATACAATTGTAATCTATGCAAAATTTCTTTTTTCTTTTGAAAGAATAAGAATGCACTCAATGCATTTTTCGATGAAATGAGAATCTACTTAATGCATGATTTTAATGAAAGAGAAGGCACTCAATGTGATTTTTAGCTTTCAATAATTAAACAATGTAATCTAATTTCAATGATAAATCTCAAAAAATACTTTTCAATACAACGTGATCTAATGCATTTTAATGAAAAGCAAGCTCTCAGACGAAAACTAAATGAATGCAAATTTTCTTAATAGAAAGATGAATGCAAAAGGGATGCAAAGCAACACTAAGAATGAAATCGTTGTTTTAAACACTTTGTAATGAAATTCCTCAAAAGGCTACAGGACATATGAGGTCAAGCACAAAAAGGACTTCCAAAGCATGAGATCAAAACAAGGCATTCATTCCATTTTACATCAAGCAATCATAGAAAGAAGACTTTTCAGATGAACAATGAGCAATGTAATCTATGCTCATAAGCAAACAAGCAGACCAAATGAACTCGAAAAGACACTTGAGACTTGAACACTCAATCAACCGAAAATCAAAATGAAATCAACTAGAGATGGCTCACCAGGAAAGGAGACTGACTCAATCAGCAGGGAGATGTCCCGCAAAGCATGCAACTAGACAATTGATGCATAGTCCTAGAAAAACTAGGATGTAAGGATGCACGTCCAAACAGGAAAAACAACCAAAAACAAAACCAAAAAGCCAATCAAACCCACTTGAGTGAAGGGGAGAACATATAAATCATACAGAGAAAAATACAGGAAGGGAAAGACACACTAGTGGAGGAATTAGGGAAAAACCTCAATTTTTCACACACCCTGAAACTGGCACGATTTTTGTGGGTGAAAATAGTGCTAACTAGCGCAACTTTCTCACTGACAACTAGTGCCAATGGCCAATTAGCACAGGTTTCCAACTGAAAACTGGCGCCAATCGGCACTACTTCCAGAAAAATAAAAGCACTAATGCATGAACAAGAAAAAACAAAGAATTTCTCCCAACCAAGACCAGACTCACCACTTCAATCAAAAACTAAAATATCGTAATTGATGAAAAATATACGAACAAATAGGGAAAAGGTCGTTCAACTAAATCCATCGAATGACTAAGAACTCAAAGAGTGAAAACTCAAAGGAAACTCCCCAGTGGAGTCACCAATTTTTTGTCTAGGTAAATCCCCTCTGCGGACAGAGGCAATCCCTCTAGCCCTAGGGTGGGTCTAGCAACTACGGGAACATACTAACATCTACCTTCCTAGATTGTAAATGAAATTCAGATCAAGGAAGATGACCTACCTCGTTATGATGATATGTTGTTGTCTTCCATCGAAGCATCTTGATCCGTCGCTCTCCTTAAGCTCGACAAATGCTACTACCAACGTTCGATTACCTGTACAGACAGTCAAGACACCACGACAAGCATAAAACCACGACAAACATAAAACAATTACAACCTATCTAACTGATCAAGGAATGCTAGAAATCTCATTATAAATGTAAACAAGAGTGGAAGATAAACATTAGATGCATTTTATTATGATAAAGACAAGGGGAGTTTACAACCAAGCCTTGATGTTGAGGCTCTCCTTCGGCAGGTCCATATCCAAGCACGTTTGTGACACCCTCACACACAAAGGTCCAGAATCTCACTATGTTCCCAACACACACAAACAATCACAGTCTGCACTATTCTCCCGAAGCTATGATTGCTTCTTCTCTATGCTAACTTTTTCAGCTATCTGTTCAACTAGCACATCAATGGAAGATGGCGATATTTATAGAGCAGAGGAGGAGCTTGGGATCCCTACAAAGGTGGGAGATATTCCTATCCTTTAGGAGAGTTCCAAGGGAGGTGGAAACTACTAACTAAAGGAGGGAGTCCATGGTTGTTTCAGTTCAACCACTTCCAATGACTCATCCTCGAGGTGGTTGAAATAGAACCTCTGCCTCTATTTTTAAAAAACATTCCATAAACAGCTTGGCATGGGTGCTTAACTGGGACAGAGTGTCAACTAGCGCAGGCTCAGTGTTAATTTTCCAGCTCAGCACAAGAGTGTAACTGGCTACTTGCGCCAAGGCAAAAACATGTGTTTTTAGTGCTCTTCTGAGGAAATGGTCAACAGAGGGAATGCTGTCCTTATGGCAAGGGATGCAATGATGGTATTTGCAAGGCATGACACTTCTAATTAGTCATAGAAATGACCCTCCAATGTGTGAGATGGGGACTACAAGGACAGTGACAAATAACTGTGTAACAGACTGTCATCCTAAAATTTTTTGATTTGGAGTTCGAGAAGTCCAAGTCTAATAAATCACTTGTGTTTTCCGAAATTGTGTGTGACTTTCCCAATACTGACTCCTAAACAGTGGCAGATAATCCTATCATGGATGAATCTCTGTTTCTAATCAGTACTTTATATCCCTGGTATGGAGATATCATTATATATCTTCAGACCCAAACCTTTCGCCGAGAGCTTTCAAGATCAGATCGATGGAGAATCTGATACCAATCCCAGCAATACAATATTGTTGGTGACACTCATTATCGTCGTGGTGATGATTATGTGTTTCAGCGATGTATAAATCACAAAGAGGCTAAAATGGTTTTGAATGATTTCCACTCTGGAGCGTGTGGTGGTCATATATCTGGGTTTTCCACAACCCAAAAGATATTGCATGCTGGTTATTTTTGGTCGTCTTTATTTCAATATTTTATTATTGTGATTCAAAAATGCCACAATTGCAATATTTTTAATAGAAAGATGCATGCTCCTCCAACTCCTCTTCACCCAATGATTGTTGTTGGTCCTTTTTCCAAATGGGGTGTCGATTTCATTACATGTAACCCTCACTCAGGTGGGGGGCATGGATATATTATTCTCACCGTAGATTACTTTACCTAATGGGTCGAGGCGATGCCTACATTCGCAACTAATGGAAAAACTGTAGCTACTTTCATATTCAATCATGTGATTACTCGGTTCGGTGTCCTTCATGTTATCATTATGGACCATGGAAGCCATTTTCGAAATATTATGATGACCGAACTTTCTAATCAACTTGACTTACGCCATGATAATTATACACCATATTACCCATAAACTAATGGTTAAGTTGAGGCTGTCAATAAATTTTTAACCACCATGATTAAATGGATTGTCGGGACTCATAAATCTAATTGGCATACCATGATTTTTTCGGCATTATGGGCATATCGTACCTCTAAAAAAACTTCTATAGGGTTCACTCCTTTTCAACTTTTTTATGCTTTAGAATTTGTGTTACCCATTGAATGTGAAATACCGTCACTCAAATTATCCATTGAGTTGATACTAGCTACCTCTTAAGAGGAGAAACGCTTTCTATACCTAGAAAAATTAGATGAGACTCGTCACACCGCTGCATTAGCTATCGAAGCTCAAAAGAAATGTGTTAAAGCTCAGTATGATTAAAGTGTTAACCCTCACATTCATTCAGAGGGTGACCTATTTTTAGTATACGATCAATCTAACGACAAGATAGGTGCTGGTAATTTCGAACTGATGTGGCATGGTCCCTATATTTTCAAGCGTATGCTTGCAAAAGGAGCCTATGAATTAATTGATTATGATAGGGTCTCTTTAGATAAGCCCGGGAATTGTCTTTATATCAAGAGATATTATGCATGGATTTTCGCGTGAAGGTATCCCTTGTGCATTAGCTACATTTTAGAACAGTGTGCCTTAGATTAGACAAGTGTGCCTAGATTATTTATTTTTGCTACTACTACTTTCACTGCTTATCTTGATTACTCTTGATATTGCAGATGTCGACATCCCTTCAAAATTACATTGGTTTTACTGATGGAGCCTGTTGTAGTATACAAAACATCTCTTTCTTGGCTTGGGTTATCTATTCACCCACTGACGAGTTAGTCCTTATTCATGGGATATGCCTTGGTCAAACAACGAACAATATTGCAGAATATAGTGCAATCATTGAGTTATTATCTGATTCCATTACATTTGGTATTCGACGTTTTATCATTAGGTTAGATTCACAATTCATTTTATTACATTTAAACGGATTTTATGCTATTAGAAATAAAATATTGTTAAGATTATTTTTGAAGGTTCGTCTCTTGGAAATAAAATTTGATTATATCAAATATCAACACATTTCAAGAAATTTAAACACATTATCTAATCGAGTTTTAAATAGACATATGCAAAATTAATAAAGTAAATCAAAACAACATTCAATCCATGTTGAACAAGATACTCAAAGAATGAAGGTAGTAATATCATTAGGTTAAATAAGTTTGTATCAAAAAATATTACATCGTCTGTGATCATAGGTTCAAACACCTTATGATCTAAAATATACTGATACAAAAAAAAATGTCAATCTACATTGGCCATCATCTATCCATGATGATGGTCATGATAGCAAACTATGGCACGCACCACCTTGTGCAGAAATCTCCTGAGTGGACCTAGGACACCAGTCACATATCTCTGGAGCCTGAGAGGTATATCATTGGTTCGTGTCTTAGGAATATCAATAGCCAACCTTTCAATTTTGTAATCCATCTCTGCTAGGATCTCTGCTGCATCATCCTATGGTGCTGCTATGGGTTATGCCTCTCGTCTGTCAAAGCGACGAAGCACTGCTAGTTGTGTCAGACCGACATCTCCATTTAAAATTTTGTTAGTACTGGACGAAAAAAAATCAAATAAAAAATTAGATTAAAAACTTCAAAATGATTCACTAACCTGTCTCATGCCACTATGCCCATGGTGGAAGATATGTTTCAGGGTCACCTCTATAGTCCATCCTTGCATAAGGAAAATCTTCAATCGTGAATATTTAGATTCCTGAGCAATGAGAAATAATGCAGAGTGAACCGAACCACTGGGCCACTTGCCACCATGGCAAGCTATCAATGCTACCCATCGCACCATACGAGGTTACTGAGGACTTCGAGGATCCACTGGAGTCTGTTGAGGCGCAAGGAGTGGGATCCTCTCTAGAGAAAATGAGATAAGAATGGCACCATACTTGAATTTTTTCAACTTCCCATTCTTGGCTCTCGTGAGTTGGCCTTTAATATTTTCCAACACTCCTTCACTATAGTTCAATACTCTCCCTCCGAAACACTCAACTACAGTCTGCATCTGTTCTTTGGTAGCCACATGAGGAGTTTTACTCCCGCATAACCTGGTAACTATAGATGTTATGATTTTGAGTTTCAGTCGCACAATAGTTTTGATGTCTATGCAACCATCCTTTAGCTCTGAATCATTGCTACAATACTAAGCCTTGTAGCTAGCAGTGGGAAGACCTCCTAGTCTAGTCCCAAATAAGGAAATGTTTCTCCCTCTACGAGGTAGCCCTGTAAGGAAGTATATGTCTTCTGACTAGATCACAAGCAGGTTGTCCCCAATTATGAAACATTGATCTTGCACGTCCCATGCATTCACAAGCCAAGTCAACAACTCAAATTGTGCCTTCATGATCTGCATT
Source organism: Pinus albicaulis (assembly GCA_034641835.2). Taxonomy (NCBI): domain Eukaryota; kingdom Viridiplantae; phylum Streptophyta; class Pinopsida; order Pinales; family Pinaceae; genus Pinus; species Pinus albicaulis. The sequence goes on from CM076578.1 coordinate 659,015,651, forward strand.
GCCCAGAACTTGTATAAGCCACAATTTTTTAATCCACACATGGTTCCCACATCATCCATGGCTTTGTTGTCCATGAGCTCATGTGCTCGTTCCCACCATTCCAACATGATTAAAAACCTGTAGATCAACAAATTAAACATTAAAAATAAGTTGGAGGAAACTTGAACCATTTTTTAAGGAGAAATTTATGTTTTTAGAAAACTCACGATGCCTCCGCAGGTTCTGTTTTTACACTGTGTTTTTTTCCACAGGCATTATACATAGAACTCACGGCGGCCCGATGATTTTTCTTTTAAAAAATCGTCGGGGTGCGCCGTTTTCACACAGATAACCCACGCACCCCTGAGGGCAGATTTTAAAACATAATTTCTTCCTAAAAAATGCCATGAAAGCCTAAAATAAGAAATTAAATGGATGAAAACAAAGAAAATGATGATGTGGATTACTTGATTCTGACGGTTCTCAAAATGATCAGTTGGTTCTTCTGATATCAGCTCCAGAATGTTTTGGCCAAAAGCTCTCTTTCCTTTGTTCTGAAAAGCAAAAGGTGAAAATGACTTGTTTTAACTCTTTTTTGTAGTTTTAAATGAATAAAAGATTATTACTTTATTTATTTTTACTTTTTGAAATTTAAATATAAATATTTTTACTTTTTGAGAACATATATTTGTAATTGTTTGAGTTTTTTTTCAAGATACATGATTTTGGTGAAAATAATTATTTTGACATCGAGTACACTTTTATTACTTTTTCAGGCTCTGTAAAAATACGAAAAAGAGAAACCCCAGAGTCCTCTTTTAAGCCCTTTTCAGACTCTCTAAACATGAAAATATCGCCAAGTACTTGACTATTCGAACTCGTTAAAGTAAATGAATAGTCATCCATTCAGTATAAGCTTACCCTTTTTCTGGACTAAATTAGACTAATTACGAAAAATGTATACGTTGATTGATTATGGTCAATCAAGTTCTCCCCTGCATTATTTTATCCATTTTTGGGCTTGAGGGACTAAATTTACGAAAAATAAGAACCATGGAGTTTATTTATGTTTTTCTTCTAACTCCCTAAAATTGAAAAACGTCGAGTTATTCATATACTGGACTCATTAAAACTAAACAATACAGGACGTGTCGATCACAATAGGTCCGAACGACTCCTTCTTAGGGTTCAATTTTAATACTAATATGGAATCGTCCAAAGGATGAGCTTACACAAACAAGTAAATGTTATCCTCCTCAAGATTAACAAAAATAAAGAGGTACTTTCAAGTAATGGTGGGGGAAAAAGAGAGAAAAAGAATCCATTTGTCATGCTTATTTTAGAAAGCAGTATGTCGTTCTTGAACATGACACTTTTGTCACACTTGTACCTGGGTTGGGAAATCCTTGTCTAATAGTTAATTGAACCACATTGAAATTCTTCAGCTGGTTTCTGGGTATTAGATTAAGGTCAAATGTTGCCAAGTCATTTACAGTGTCGTTATGTGTTCAAGAGAAAGTTCGATAAACCATTCATTGAAAAAATTTGTCTCCATTCGCGTTGACCATCCCTGAGTCAATCCTTGCAAAAAATTCCTTCAAAAATTTATCTAATGGTTTTGTGTCGTAGGATTTCCTACGACGGATCACTTTCTATCGACATTATCTCATTATCTAGAAAGTTGATCTAGAATCCTATCAGTACGTTAAGATATGCATGCCTTAATGGTAAGTTTCTCGCCTTCAATGATAGGTTTTCATCATTGACCTTCGATCGAATGATTCTATGAGTGTTCGACTACAAATCATTCATTCACACTTCATAGATTGTACTGAAGTACTTTGAGGGCCATTACATTATTGGTGGTTTCTCTCACACTTGTTAATGGTTCTCGTCGTTGACCGGTAATCAAGTGGTTTCTATCATGTTCGGATTCGACACAATCAATCGCATGGACAGATTCGTACTAGTTCGAGAAGCGGAAATCAAGACCCTAGATCTATTTTCCACCATCCAAGCCGCGAGGAGATTTATTATTCATGATATAGTAGACTACTTATGACAGATGGCTACGCCCATACTGTGTCTACTTTTGATGTAATATTGAAACCATATTTGTACCAGAACATTTAGTTAGTTTTGATCTAAGTATGGGAATTACTACCTCAGCGATGATATATATTTTCATTGAATGTTTTTACAGGGTTTTGATTTCCATCTCCAATCCAATCCTTGGAATGATAAAGCACTTCACTCTTCAGAAAAACTCTCCGACTTCGCACTTTAGGGGGCAATCTGTTACACGTCATTTTGTCATCATGACATTTTCCTTGTCATATGGGTCTATCACCATCCATATCATGTTCCCTTAGAGGTTAAAAAGACTCATGTTCCTTTACCAAGTCTTGGACACTAGAGAAAATCTCTGTAAAACCCCTAAAATTATACCAGCACAGTTTTACTAGCCTTTCCCTATGCATGCGCTGATGATCCTTCCATTAGCTGAGGTGACTGCCACACTGTTTTCCACTACAACCTGTGCACCCCCATGAAAAGAAAGTAAAAAGAAAAAGTAACTTCTAGAAGCCTAGTTGGTCGAATATTCTCCCAACTCGAAGCCTCTAGAGTCGCGCAAATTCGAGCTTTATCCCTCCACTCATGGAGCTTATCCCTTGGTCCAAAGAACTCAAATCCCTTCATGGGAGGAATCCATCCCTCTCATTATGGAACTGAAACTACCTCAATCTCACTATATATTGAGCTCAAGTTTGGGGTTCAAGGGTAGATATTAGATATACTGAAGAAAATTGTGAATGATAGAAAGTAATATGCGTAGTTTCTAAGCTGAAGAGAGTTTATAGAGTGCATACTTTCTATACTAGTGCATTGTTGTTGACACATTGGAGATAACACCTTTGTGCGCATGACTTCATACTGGTTAGTCTAGAGAGGAAGGCTTATCATGCTAAAGGAGAACGGTTGCTCAGACTGCGGGAGAAATCTATACAACATCAAGGCATCCGATTGTAGGATTGTTCTTTCTGTTTTATGATAATACATATGGATATCTTTTTCTCATTGTCTTATTTATGAATTCATGGGAATGATGTCAATACTTATATTCCTTGATCACTAAGTTGGATTAGTACTTTTTGATTATTATATATTGCAGATGCTTTGATTATTTGTCTTGTCTTTGATTGCAGGTTCTACTCATCATTGGAGAACCACTTTGGAGCGACAGGAAAAAGGGATACATCAGAAATTTGGATTTCAAGGTAGGAGCATGTCCTCTCTACTTTATTGTTATAATATTCTTAAAATACAAATAATCTAGAGAAATAGGTATTCAAATGGATCTTTGTTTCTAGTTACTCATTGGAGTACTAGGGAAATCGCTCTTGTCTGTAAGAGGGATTAATACTATTAACACTTTTGTACCTTCTTTTCTGATGAAGAAGGAAAGGTCCCTTCCACTTTCCATGGATCAAACACTTGCCTATACCCTCTCTGATATGCTCTAGCCAATGTGCCCATTTTAGCCCTTTTAGGCTTGCTGACGATAACTCTGCTAGGAGACCCAATCTGACCCTAAAATGGTAATGATGGTGGTGAAATGGGTGTATTAGGTTGAGCTAATGAAGGAGTAGGTTTTGTGGGCAGAGATGGAGGAATATATATAGTAGGATGAGGTGGAGGAGGCCTATCTTCAACATGTTGATCGGTATGATGAGATGAAGCAGGCATATCTTCAGCATGCTGAGCTTGTGGAGCTGTGAAGATATCATTCGCAATGAAGGCATCCCATGAAATATGCAACTGGTTAAGGTGATGGAGGAAAATGATCTTGATGAGAGAGTGGTGAAATAGGTTATTCATCTGCTGGTCATAATCTCTCCTTTATACAATGTATGCCATTTTGTTTATGCTCCTGAACATATAGGATGGGATATTAAGCATTTTGACTCTTGTAAAGTGCATAAGCAGTCTAATATGATATGTATAGAGTCTGGAGAACCTTCCTTCATAATATAAGTACTTCATGATGATCTTCATCATGGGGGTATACCTATCAAGAAGGTATTTGAAAGGAAAAACTCTCCTTCTCTCATTTATGTACCTTGTTTTGATGAATGGTTCATAATACTGATCATCGAAGTATTTGGATTTAAACCACCTTTCACCCATGTTTGGAATCCTTGTGGTAGTAATAATGATAGATGTAGATATGGTGAAGGTTACACCTGCAAGGGTCACCTGATTGTATTTGAGGTTTGAAATAAAAATTCTGCTCAAAATAGGGTGTTGTTGAACTCTTTCAATCATATTGAAAAAATCAAGGCAAACAACATATTGAAAGAAAGAGACTATCATTGGTGAAGTCATCGGTTCTCTAGTGTTGGTGGGTTCAAGACTTAGGATTCTTCCTCCTTTATGTTGCCTTCTATCTTGTCTATCCTCCTCTTCCAGTCTATCCTCCTCTTCCTCCATGTAATCTCTATCTTCTTCCATGGTGCTTTTTTATCTAGAAACCCTAGGGATGAGGAAGTGGGAGTGGGGATAGGTCTAGGAAAAATTAGGGAGGTGGAGGAAGGGGTTATTGAACTTTGGGAGGTGATAGAGGATTAAAATTCTTGGGGAGAAACGATAATTTTCTTATAGGTTTTGGGTATGGGTGCCTAGGAAATTTGAAATACCTAGGACTTAGGGTTTAGGGGAAAAGTGATTTAGGGAAAGGGATATAGTTTTTTAGGGGTACGGATAGGTTTTATAGTGATGTAGGAAGGGAATGCATGGTTTATGGGCATCAAATTGTGAATGAGGAGATGGGATTAGGGTTTTCAACTAGACAAAATGCCAATTTTTCATGAAAAAAAAAACACCATGAAATTGATATTTAGGAAAGCAAGGAGGTGATAAAATGGTCTTACTTACTTGATAAAAGATAGTGAGAGAATTTTCTCAAGGATTAGAGGCATTTCGGAAGAGTTTTGGTGCTTATTAGGAAAACTGGGAAAAAGCGCAACGCCTAACCTAGAAGCACAACACCCTTCAGCAAAAAATGCAGTGTTGTTGTCCAAAAGCACAATGCATATTCAAAAAACGGAGTGCCACCCTCCATAAATGCAACGTTGCCCAAAAACTTAAATTTTCACCCTGCAAATCCGGTTTTTGAGTTGTGGGAGTGCGATCGCGATGGTTGCAATAGCAAATGAGCTTTTTCTTTGTCTTATGGTGGTCTTTATACTTGATGAATTTTATGTTTTGGACCTTCGGACCCACTTTCTCTTTTCTTATCTTTCACTTTACACTTTTAAACTATACCTTTTCTCTTTTTGACTTCATTATTTACACATTGATCATTTGATGATTGAGAGCTCTTTACATTTTGACTTTTGATGCTTTGTTGGCATGTGGAACTCTGAGTTAGCAGCTTGGGAACCATGAACTTATTACAAATTGAGTGACATGAAATTACATAATGGAAAATAAAAATTACATTTTCAAATAAAAATTACATCTTGGAATAATAATTACTCCTTACAAATCACCTTTACATGGTAAAGAGAGGTTATTTGATCACTTTCTTACTTGCTACTCTTATGCAATGTAAATGGTTTATTATTGGACCTTGAAAAACCCTAAAAACCTAATGAAAGCCTTGACTAAATGAAATTCATGGTGACATGACTAAACAAGTGATAAAAACTCATGAATGATGGTCATTCATAAAATTATGAAAATAAGCCATCAAGTAATGGAAATTTAGGAAAAAGTGATTTTTTTATTTTGTTTTACGACTACCATCAGTGAGTAAATTTTGGAATGATGACTGTTGTGCAGGTAAATCCCCTCTGTGGATAGAGGCAATCCCTCTAGCCTTAGGGTGGGTCTAGCAGCAAGAGGACATGTTAATGCATTGATTTATAGTTAATGAATGAAACTTGTTAGTCATCAGTATTTTTCACTATCTTCAGATTACTATAGGTTGGTTCTAGATTTCTGAAAACAACCTTCCTTGAATATTGTGAGTTCAGAAATATCACTACCTTCATTATCCTTATAGAAACTTTTTCACTATTCTATCAGTTTCCCATTTCATGGTCACCCTGTTGCTCCTACAAACTCCTCATAAGCTTACACCTCTCAACTTTACCCTCTTTCCCTGCCTATAACCTCATTGGCCTATTTTTCCCCTGGCCATAAACTCCACCTTCCCTCTAGGGTTTCCGATAGCCTACTCATTCCCATGTTCCCTAGGTTCCTCAAGCATTGAGGGTCTCAAAACTATCTTTGTAGGCTCTTTAGATAAATCAGGTACGTTGGATTTTGGATCTTCAATACAACACTTTGACAATACTCTGTTTTTCACTTAAAGCCTCCAAGCCAATTTTTAGTCAAAGACCAAGTCAAAGAATCCTCCCACTAGGTCAATTATGGTTTCACATTTTTTAAGGTCATCATTGGTGTTTCAAGCACTACTTTTCCTTTGCTAGAATATGGCTCAGATGTAATAGAATGTTGAGACATGGTTATTCAAGCAAGACCTAAAAGTTTCCAAAGAAGAATACCTTATTAGTTCAAAGTCTGCAAGAGGTAAATGGAAATATTTTAGCACTTTTGCAGGAGTGCTCAAGGATTTGTCAGCAGAAGGTGCTGATAAGGTAGGTGGTCTACTCCTAAATCAAGACAACTTGCAGCAAGGAGAAGAGGAAACACTTGTTCTTGTAGATGATTAGGGTTTATGAGCTTGATGGTCTAGCAGAGTGCCAAAACAGTGATCAATTGCAGAAATGACATGGAGAAGGTACACAAGGCCAAACATGAAGAAATTCTATCATAGATTATTGATGAGATTTATAAAAGGGAAGGTGAACTAGACAGAAATGAATGAACTTGAAAGGGCTATAGATAACTTAGAAGAAAACACTGATGATTGATGTAAAAGCACTCCAAACATCTAGGGTTTTGGGAAAGTGGCTAGAGAAGATGAAATGATGAGTTCAACTCCATGGTGGAAGCAAAAGGATTTTGAAGATGTCACTGTGTGATCAGATCCCAAGCTTGTAAAAAATGAGCTTGCCATGTTTAAAATGAGAAAAATATGAGTTGAGCTCCAATATGGGAAAAAAAGAGGTTTTTGAAGATGCTGCTTTATGTTTGAATCCCAAAGTTGCCAAAGTAAATTTGTCATGCCTAATTGAGCAAAAGAAGAGGTAACTTCAATTTTTTTCGTCACGTGCAAGCAAAAATTCAAAGAAAATTAGTGAGAAAGTGAAAAATACCTAAAAAATTAGGAAGTGGGTTTGCAAAATTTTAAATTAAAATTCTCAAGCCTATAAAAGCTCATCTTGCATTTCAAAAGCCTCATTGTTGCATTTCAAAAGATCAAGAACGCTCAGGAGAAGATAATTTGTGAGTTTTACAAGTGAAATTGGACTCTTGCTGATATATAGCCTCAACTGGATATCCTTGCTGATGTATCCCTTCAAGCTTCCCAAACATGATCAACAAGTTAAAATCCAATTTTGGCATCTTTTTGAGTTTTTGAAATTTTGATTGTTTGGCCAGCAGAAAAAAGGGCCAAATGCGCAGCGCCACTGGTGCTGCGCTCTTTTCTGGGGCACCCAATGGAGGAAAAATTTAAATTTTTATGATCCTTAGGCCAAGGAAATTACGCTCACAAAGTTTCAAGTCATTTCGAGCAGAACTGGTCCTCCAAAAGTGCCAAAAACAAGCAAAAAATCACCTTTCTGCCCTCTTTTCAGCACTGGCACTGTGCCCTAAGTAGTCTTGGGAGAATGTGTTTTTGAGCATGTAAATGGACTCCATTCTAGAAACCAAAGACATATTTGGAAACTAGATAGGATAGGATTTCCAATGAGCTATCATGGCACTCATTTGGACACCGGGAAGGCCTCCAAATCTCATCTCCAAAAAGAGAAATTTTCCCAGTTTTGGCACCGTGCCCTTGGCTTGGCGCTGCACCCTTGAACCTTGGTGTTGCGCCCTTTCTAGAAAGTCAACAAAAGACACTTGGAGTTATTGAAAATGATATTTTGAGGTCTTTTAAGGCAAATCACTGCAAAGTTAGCTGAGGAGTTATGGTAGTATTTATTTTTGCATTTATTAAGTTAGGATATATGTGCCTTGGACCTTGCATGGTCTCATAGGAAAAAATGACATTTATGTGTAATTAATGGCCTATAAAACTCTATATAGGGTTTTGATCCTCTTTTTCAAGTTAAATACTGCATGGAGGCTTCATTATTTTTGTTGGTTGTTTTATGGAGATGAATACATAGACTTGGAGTTTTGAGGAAATTGGCTTTTGGAGCTTTGTGACTGTTTTGGATTGAATGACATAGAGCAAGCACTTTCATAGGATTCCTGAAATTTGTTGAATGGTGATGTGTTTCTAATATTGTATTTGTTTCCTTATGTTTTACATATTTTCCATATTTTCTCTTGTAGTAGAACATAAATTTTAGGTTAAGACATGTTGTTTAGAGGCACCATAACTCTATCTTGTTTCTATTGTTTAAATGTTTTCCTCTACTAGGTTTGTTTGAAGAAATTAGGATTTCCCTATTTGTCCATGTTCATCTAGTTTGTTTCCTTGAGATTAAATCAATAGAGTATGGCCAAAGAAGTTTATGGTTTGTTGTGTACTTTGGTTTTTCTTGAAATGTTGTTCTCAAAGCTTTCTTTGAAGTGTACTAATTAGGGTTTAGGCTAAAGAAGTTTATGGTTTTCCCTATCCTTTAGTCTATCTTGAAATGGTTACTTTGAAGGTCTTTATGGTTTGATTAAGGAATTTAGGAGTTCCATTCTCTTTGATAATTACATATGTATTATCTTGCATGTTTTCTTTCTCTGAAGGTAGATAACTAGAGAGGTTAGGAGTTCCCTGCTCTCAACAGTTTGCTGGATAGTTTTTTTAAAGTTTACTTGATAGAGCTAGGTCAAAGAAGTTTATGGTGAACCCTGTCCTTTGATTCTTTGTTTATGCATAGTAATCTTATAGACTCTTCTTGTTATAGTTTATGTGAAAGGATTCTTAACTGCCCTTTAAACCTACTACATTCACCGTTTAATGTTCATTTCCCACTCACTTAACCTATTTAGATCCATTTGGTTTTTTTAACTTGCCCTATGAAACACCCTTGACCTATTGTTGTACTTTCCAAGACCTTTTGCAGACTCCATAGCCCAATGATCTGAATCTTTCCCACTCTATCTGTTCTGCTTGACTAGAAACCCAACCAAACAAAATAAAACAAACAAACCCTATCAATCTAACTAGACTAAAATCAACATCCTAAAACAAACAAGTTAAATATTTTTCACAAATATAGAGACAACCCTCTTTGAGTCCAGGAATGCTAGGTCCTAGGACTCCAAAGATTGGTTTGATGTTACCCTTGTTCAATTTGGTATTTCCAATCTAACAAATTATGGGGACCTAACTTAATGGCGGTTCCACTGGGGAATCTGAGTAAGTAACAGCTTAAATATTCCTTAAGAACTCACAAATCCCCTATCAAGATTAGATAAATCAAGTGTTAGCCAAGAATAATATCTGGTTTATTTTCCATACTAACATCATGGAAAACATACCAGGGAACACTTATTGAAAATATTAGTGTTACATAAATAACTCAGAAAACCCAAAAATATCTCTAGATTGGTATTCAATTGTTGATGGTGGACAACAAGAAAATCTTCAAAACACTTAGCATCATCCACCTGGTGACTCCACTGGTCTCCAGTAGACCTAGTGTCTCCACTGTTTCTCACAAACTCCCCTGCGAATGTATTAGTCAAACCTAATAGAAGAAAGCCCAGTCACAAACTATGTGAATTGAGTAATTGTTGATGGTGGACAACAAAGTTTTAGATTCCACCTAGAGACTCCACAACCCTTAATAGACCTAAAGAATCCACTAGTAAAAGAATCTAGGTTGGTTTTAAAGGTGCAATAGCCCTTTCCTTTGACTATTTGACAAAGATGGATCCCCGGATACAACGCAGGTATGCTCCAATGAACAAAGATCACATTCATGGATTCCCACACAAAATGCCTCAGATAAATTAGAACACAAACTTGCCTATGTTTCAAGATGAAAATTTTGACGACCCCTTGTTAAATCTCATCAAATTTCATATACATACATGGAGGTTAAAAGTTGAGTGGCATGAGGACTGCCTCATGAAAATGTTCATGGGGAAATTATAAGGGAAAGAAAGGGAATGGTATGAAGGTCTGGACCCTCGTATTTTGTTTACTTTAAAGGATTTCCACTAGGTATTTTATGAGCATTATAAAGAAAATTGTTCATCTTTATCATTAGCTGAAAATTGTTGTGATCAATCTGAAGATCTAATACAATACCTTGTAAACATTGATGAATATTTGGGAAATTGGCATCCTGAAGATCTATTAGAAGAAATTCATGCATTTCATACTCAATTTAACTATCATGACAACCAAAAGGATTTGGTTGAGGATGAAATCAATCAGGAAATAAAGGAAGATCCACAAGATCTCTCTAAAGGTACAAGTGATGATACATCATCTCTTCTCTGTGAGGCTCAACAGGACCTTCAACCTTCACAAGAGAAAGAGGGAAACTGGGTTTCTGTCCAAATAAAGCAAAAAATGCATCCTCTTTTAACTAAAGAAGAAATCAATCAAATCCTAAACATATAACCAACCTCCAAATATTTATGTAAAGAAGATATTTCTATTTGTTCTACTACTGACCTATCCATTGAAAAATTTCTTCAAGCAGAAACTATAGAACATATTGATACTAATGCTGTGCTACCTCCTCTAGAAGAACTATTGCTAGATGATGCCCCTAGTGAAAACCTTCAGATAGAAATCAACCCACTCAATCAGGGCATATCACGTTTGCTTCAAAAAGAAATAGCAGAATATTATGAGGCTTCCAAGGCAGATGATCATGAAGAGGGGGAAGAGATTATTTCTCAAAATCATCCCAAGCACAACCAAATGGAACAAGAAGTAGTCCTGGATGAAGCCCATGGTTTAAATCCTCATAGCCAGGTATTATTCAAAGATCCTTTTGCTGGTTTCTTAGAGACATTTGAAAAGGGAGTAAAATATTCCAGGAGCAGTTTGATGCAGGGTTTAAAGGAAATTTTAAGCACTACTGTTCAAAAACAAGTAAGATGGGAGTGGCCTTTTTGTCTTTTCAGCATACCCAAAAGGATGAATAAAAAGCAATCATCTAGTCACTTACTTGATTGGCTGTATCGGAAAAAAGAGTTCACCTAATGTAGATATCATATACAAGTTATATTAGGATATATAGGTGTGCAAATAAGCTCAACACTATGAGCATTTATTTAGTTTTAGATTGTTTAGAACAAAAATAGAGAAAAATAACAAAAAGAGGGCAGAAAAAAGAAAAGGTAAAGCCTCATACCAAAAAATAATATGTCTGAAAGTGTGCAAGTCCAAATGGTACTAATTTTGAGAAGGAAAATTCTTGTTCAGTCATACAACCTAACCATGATTGAACATGTTTTAAATTTCTTCTGATAAGTTAGAAAATGAATATTTTCCAAACCATTTAAACTTGGCTCATCAGTAGACTAGGTTAGGAAAAGATGCTGGTTCCCAAATTTCAAATCTAAACCAAAGAGAAAAGAGAGGGATGAATGAAAAATTCCAAATCGCAACCCTCAATTTTCAGTTTTACTTTTTTTCAAAATAATCTGTGTGCAGCTTGTCCGAAATGCCACAACTCATTACAAACCAAACAACTCAACCTTGATTTGGTCATGTTTTAAATTTCATGTTAGTAGATTAGAGAATGAAATATGTCAAACTGTTTAACCTTGAAATATAAGTAGATTAGGTAAATAATAAAATAGCTCATCAGAATCTGGCTAGAATCTGGCTCATATGTAATAGAATGTTGAGACATGGCTATTCAAGGAAGACCTAAAAGTGTCCAAAGAATACTACCTTATCAGTTCAAAGTCTGCAAGAGGTAAATGCAAAGATTTTAGCACTTCTGCAGGAGTGCTGAAGGATTTTCAGCAGAAGGTGCTGATAAGGTAGGTGGTCTACTCCTGGATGAAGACAACTTGCAGCAAGGAGAAGAGGCAACACTTGTTCTTGTAGATGATTAGGGTTTATGAACTTGATGGTCCAGCAAAGTGCCAAAAAAGTGATCAATTATAGAAATGACATGGAGAAGGTACACAAGGCCAAACATGAAGAAATTCTATCAAATATTATTAATGGGATTTAGAAAAAGATGAGGTGAACTGGACATAAACTAATGAACTTGGAAGGGTTATAGAGAATTTAGAAGACAACACTGATGATTATTGTAAAAGCACTCCAAACATCTAGGGTTTTGGGAAAGTGGCCAGAGAAGATGAAATGATGAGTTGAACTCCATGGTGGAAGCAAAAGGATTTTGAAGATGTCACTGTGTGATCAGATCCCAAACTTGTAAAAAATGAGCTTGCCATGTCTAAAATGAGCAAAAGATGAGTTGAGCTCCAATATGGAAACAAAAGAGGTTTTTGAAGATGTTGCTTTATGTTTGAATCCCAAAGTTGCCGAAGTAAATTTTTCATGCCTAATTGAGAAAAATAAGAGTTAACTTCAATGTTTCCTGTCACCTACAAGAAAAAAGTCAAAGAACATTAGTGAGAAAGTGAAAAAGACTTAAAACATTAGGAAGTGGGTTTGCAAAAGTTTAAATTAAAATTCCCAAGCCTATTAAAGCTCATCTTGCATTTCAAAAGCCTCATTGTTGCATTTCAAAAGATCAAGAATGCTCAGGAGAAGAGAATTTTTGAGTTTTACAAGTGAAATTGGACAAATTTTCCTGGCGCTGTGTGCTCAGCTTGGCGCTACATGCTTAGGATCGGGCGATGCGCCCTTGGCAATTTTTCTCCATACAAGTTACACTGGTGCTGCACACCTAGAAGTTAACGTTGCATGTTGGGGAAGGCGCTATGCCCTTACTAGACAGGCCCAGTGAAGAAAACCTTTGGCACTGCGCGCTAAGGACCGGCGCTATGTGCTTAGCCTCAGCGCTGCGCCCTTGGCCTTGGCGCTGCGCGCTTGGCGAAGAGGGCTTTGTAAGCACTACAACCACTCAATTCACTCCAAATCTCTTTCAAGCTTCCTCCAAGGTCCTCTAAGGCACTGATAAATGGTAAGAGGATCTCCTAACCATATTTTCAAGCTATTTAATGATTTGTAATTGAAATAAGTTGAAACCCTAAGAAGAAACCCTAGGTGTTTAAACTTGGAATCACTGTTTACCATTACTTCATCTTCCTATAAAGAAAATTAGGGATAGATAGAGGGATTAAATTGTTTGGAGGTTGTTAATTCACCTAAGTTGTCCCTACACCCATCCCATTCATAACACTCAGTCCCTTCACTTGCAAAAATATTGACATTCCATTGCCCTCCTTCATCTCAATTTGACATGCGCCCAAGAGTGTTTCAAAATAGAGTTTTAAACATGTCAGCAGAGGCATAGGACAGTGGCAGTGGTGGAGAGGCTCAAATGCCAAGGAGGCATGAGCACAAAGGTGGAAAGATCAATAGGTTTGAACCCCTCAACACAGGGAGCTAATATCATCTCCCCTTATTGTTTCATGTTTCAAACATGTTGGTTGCTATGAATTTTGTGAAAAGGCGCAGTAGGTGAAAAACCACCCTAAGATAACTAGACTGTTTATCATTAAATTTCATGACAAACATGTTAACCTTGCAGGGGTCACCTTTTATTTATCTACAGATGTTATTGCCAATGCCACAGACATACCTAGTGTAGGGGAGAAATGGTTCAAGTAGGCTAATCTTGACATGAGTTACTTTGAGCCATATCTTAAGCCAAGGTACAAAGACCATAGTAAATACATCTTTCCTTTCTCTCACCTGCTTGATAGATATGCACCTATGATGAGAATTATCATGAAGTATTTTACATGTCAATGAATTTTCTCCCGCCTTTACTCCTACCACATCAGGCTGCTTATGCACTCTACTAGAGTGAGGATGCTGCACATACCCTATTACCTCTATAGAAGAATTGATAAAATGTACTATATTGTTCAAAAGAGATAATATCCTCAGTAGATGCAAAGCCTTTTCCATCATTCTCTGATCAAAATGGTTGTTATGCACCAACTACAACAGAAGGGAATTCCATGGGAGACCTTAATTTCCAATGAGGTTTTTACTGCTCCACAAGGCCATCCTCACCAAAATGACCCTCCTTCATCACCGTCCAACAACCCTTCACCCTCATCTCATGACACCACAACATCAAACAGTGAAGAGAGTAATGAGGGAGATGGCAGTGAGAAAAATGGCACTGAACTGAGTAACATTGAGCCTTTTCCTTTGACCTACTAGAGGGGAAATAGCCATGTGTTTTCTGCTCTTAAGAGGCAAGGGGTCATGCTTTCTACATCAAACAAAAAAGTTGAAAAAGGGAAGGAAAAGGTCATTGATGAAGAAGAAGAAGACAAGCATGAAACTGAACAAGAGTTTCAGCTAATTCACCTTGACAATGATGATGAGAATGAGGAAATGATAAAAAAAATGTTTCTCAAGAGCAAGGATGCCCAGATTAGAGATCTAAAAGCCAATCTTGGTAGGGCTAATAATGTAATAAACATCCTTAAGGTAGAAAACCAGCAACTAGAGACAGAGAAAGCCATCTATGAGATCAGAGCTATCAGAGCTTGGAAAGCGGCTGGAAAATCCAAGGCTAAGCTAGATGAGGTCTTGGAAACTCATGATGACATTAAAGAAGAGGAAGAAAAAATTCCTAGGAGGAGGCCAAGGACAATTTTTCTGAAGAAGGCCTTAGCCAAGGAAAGAGAGAAAGAGACAGCATTGGCAGAGCAGCTCACTCCAAGTGAGTTGCTTGCCATTGAAATAGATTATGATAGGGAATCTTGGCTAGAGAGGGAAATTTTCCACTTAGAGGATCAGCTAGAGAAGGCCAAGAGAGACCTTGACATGCAAAATAATATGGCAAGGCATTATTCCTTAAGAAACAAGATTGCAAGGGCCAAGCTCAAAAGATCCCTTGCAAAGATTCAAGTCCTAAAAGAGGAAAAGGAGAAATAAAAGCTGGATATCCTTGTTGATGTATCCCTTCAAGCTTCCCAAACATGATCAGCAAGTTAAAATCCAATTTTGGCATCTTTTTGAGTTTTTGAAATTTTGACTGTTTGGCCAGCAGAAAAAAGGGCCAAACGTGTAGCACCACTGGAATTGTGCTCTTTTTTCGGGCACCCAATGGAGTAAAAATTTACATTTTCATGATACTTAGGCCAAGGACATTACCCTAACATATTTTTAGTCATTTGGAGCAGAAATGGTCCTCCAAAAGTGCCAAAAATAGGCAAACAATAACCTTTCTATCCTCTTTTCAGCATTGGCGCTGCGCCCTGAGAATTCTTGGGAGAATGAGATTTTGAGCAGGAAAATGGAATCCATTATGAAAACCAAAGGCATATTTGGAAACTAGAGAGGAGAGGCTTTCCAATGAACTATCATAAATCTCATTTGGACACCGGGAAGGCCTCCAAATCTCATCTCCAAAAAGAGAAATGTTTCATGTTTTGGCGCTGCGCCCTTGAACCTTGTCACTGCGCCCTTGCTAGAAAGTCAAAAAAAGACACTTGGATTTTTTCAAAAATGCATTTTGAAGGATTTGAAGGCAAATCACTTCAGAGTTAGCTGAGGAGTTATGTTAGAATTTATTTTTGCATTTATTAAGTTAGGATATTTGTGCTTTGGGCCTTGCATGGTCTCATAGGACAAAATGACATTTATGTGTAATTAATGGCTTCTAAAACTCTAGATAGGGTGTTGATCCTCATTTTAAAGTTAAATACTACATGGAGGCTTCATTATTTTTGTTGGTTGTTTTATGGAGATGAATACATAGAATTGGAGTTTTGAGGAAATTGGCTTTTGGAGCTTTGTAACTGTTTTGGATTGAATGCCATGGAGCAAGCACTCTCATAGGATCTGTTGTACCTTAAGAGAAAATTCCTTGGCTATATTAAGGAATCAATGCTTAAGACATTTATACATGTATTTTACAGAATTATAATATCAAGGGTCTTTGCTTAAACACCTTTAGATATACTTTTATCAAACCCTCAAGAATCAAATGCAATAAATGCTTTGCAATGCCATTATCTGCTGATATTAAATGGAATGATGAGAAGAATATGAAGGAAGGAAGCCGAAATTGATATGTTGGTAAACAATATCTATCTCTTTAAACTTCAGAAGAATTTTATGATAGAAGATTAGTTAAAATGAAGGAGCACCCATTAAGGATTTTAACTCTTGTTCACATATGTAAAAAGAGACCTGCAACTTCATTACTTCATTTTATTCAAGAACAGAAAATACACAATGTAAACTGGAAAACATATCAATATCAACAAATACTAGAATCTTTCTTTTTATTTATTAATCATTTGAAAACTGAGTACAAAATTTGCAGTCTGAAGGTCCAAAACTTGGAACCTTTTTCTTTCTTGTCCATCTCTTTAAATACAATAGAAAGCAGTTTGTAACTACTGGAACTAATCATAACTGCTTCAACTACTTAGGAATTCGTCAAATACCTATTACATGTCTTCAAAATGTCTTATTAAAATTACATTCTCTTTAAAAGAGGAAAATAACATGAAACTTAAATCCTAATCTATTTGCTGAATGTGAATGGATGATGTTGTTGTTGCATTTCCTTGACTGGCTGGTTTATATTTCTTTCAAGTCAAGGGATCCTTTGGTAGATCTGTCATCTAGGCTTAGCATTTCTTCCATAACTCAATGTTTGTCTTAGGTGAATGGACCAGCTTGTGATCTTCTAATCTAAAGGAAGTGATTCTGTTGAATGATGACCTCTCTGTAAATAAAGTCTTCACTAACCATAAGAGCTTAAAATGTCTTTGAAGGAAATTGATCATTGTTGCTCCTTTAAGGATCTGAGTCTTTTCATGAGTATTATCCACCTTAATTTTTTCCAACACTAGTAAGGGTTCATAAGAATACCATGATAAAATACTACCTCTGAGACCCCAGCACGATGGCAAACTTGCTCTAGCTCTTTTGTCAAATAAATTATCAAACTGGCTCACTGCTTCCTGAAGCTCAATCAACTTCTTCTCTGTAGACTTCCTGCAATCATTTTTGACAATCATCTTATTAATTTCCACAGCATATAAAATCCTGTCTTTAATCTCATTCTCTTCCAACTCTTGATCAGTTTTAGAATCAATGAAATCAATGAATTTTCTTACCCAAATGGCTCTTTAATTGTCTTTGCGTGTCTGCCATGACTTGTTCTTCAAAATCTCTGATAATACTTCTTTCCTCTGCGACAATAGTTAGAAAACCCCAAATTGCTTTCATTTCTGCAAGGATATCATTCCAGATGATGTCCTTAACCTGTATTAGGGATATATTTCCCTTCAATTTTTCCTTGATATTTTTAATCTCAGCATCAGTAGTCTGGCAATCTATTCTGTATTTACTGACTTCCCCCTCTTTGGCTTGTATGATGTTTTTTGTTATCTCGAAATCATCTTGTGCATTTTTGTGATCGCTCTCTCTGCCATCTTCAATTCAGTGGTCAATTGAGATATTTGTGCTATTGGATCTTCATTACCAGATGGAAAAATGAAAGTACACGTATGAGATTCAACATGATTCTGCAATGATAATGCATTTTTCTTTAATTTTGTGATTTTTTCTTCCTTTTGCAAGAGTTGCCAAAGAAGTTTCTCTTTCTCATTTTATACTTCTGCAACCACTGCTTCCATAGAGTTCTCTCCTGTAGGCAACTTCAAATTTTTCTTCAACACAGATATTTCCAATTCAGCACTTTGTAGCAGCTTCTATACAACAGACATGTCATTGGGATCAACCCCAATCTGGACAATAATCTTTTTAAGTTCTTCATTCTGGATTGTTAAAGCCCTGGAATTTGCTTTCTATGACTTCAATTTCTTTATAACTTTTCCAAGCATGTTTTCAGCCTTGAGTGCCATTGCATTGGTTTTGGTTAACTCATTTACAATTAGTTGACCTGTTTGCATATGTAGATTCACTTTTTCAAGCAATGGAATTTTCTTTACATCTATATTTAGATTCACAGTATTAAAATTATTGGATGAACCAATAGACATATCAGAGGGATGTGAAATGGAAATATTAAATTGATCCTTTTCAAGATCCATTGCAGTTAGGAGTCTTGTTTGATCTGGGGTTATCTGGTACTCAACTTAATCCTCCATGTTTTCCTTCATTTTTTATTTCTTTATACAATCTGAGAAAACATTTTTTTAATTAAGGGCACTTGTTCCTGAGTGCTTCCATGTCTTCTTGGTGAAGCCGGGACATTTTGCTCATCTCCCAATTGCAGTGAGAAACCAGGTTGAGCATCTACCGAATCCTCACTGAGCTTCATCCTATTTTTAGTTATTTGTTCTTCATACTCTGAATCAATCACTGCTTCCTTACCTCTCTTATTTGACTTCTCTGATATGATAGGAGTTTGTACATTTGAGCTCACAGAACCTGCAAAACCTTTATTTTCCATGTTTTCTATATCAAGTTTTCTTTCATGAATGAATGTTGAATATCCATTTCAATTCTCCTATTATAAATCACGCTATGAGGGTCATAATCCCACTTATCCCCTAACAGTAGATTCATTTCATCTAACATCCTAGTGACTTCATCAGTTGCATGTCTCATATTAACTATAAAAGGACCAACAATCATTGGAAATTTAAACATATGACCTTTATTCATAGGCACAAAAATGTATTTTATCGGCATTTAAACTTTTCCTAATGAATTCCAAAGCAAATAATATCATGGGCACAAATACTAGAAGCCTATAAGGTTCTACACTAGCTCCATAGAGTCTAATTTCAGAATAATCTTCAAAGACATACCAATCACCAAACTTAAAATTCGTCCCTAGCTGCAAGAACTCTTGAGCCTTTGGCAGGAAGCATGGGGGAGAAGTTCCATTCAAAATTCTATATGTAGTAGACATAAAATGACTTTCAAAGTCAAAAAAACCTTCCTCATTCTGTTCTTCCCTTGCTATGTCTGTCCAAAATACCATTGACTGCCTCTTCTTATTCATATTCATTATATTTAACCCTAGATGCATGAATTATTCTACATTTTGATATAAAAACAGATAAATAACAAGAGAGGGAAACATGGTTGAACCCGTCAGTGATAAAATCATAAGATGAGAATTGACAGCTTCTTGCCAACAAGAAGGAATATCCAGCACTACTCCTGGCTTCATCATCAAGGCAAACATTCCCAGAACTGATTTTTCTACTGTACTTTCATCGTCTTTTCACAAAATCTTTGAAATGCACCTCAGCACTAGTCTGACTTCTACATCAAAATCCTCCATGGATAATTCTTTATTGTCAGGTGCAAACTGCTTTGTATCTAGCTTCAGGAAAAAGATGAATTGGTTGAACTCTTGACCTGCAAGACTATCATAATGTGCCATCAATGAATCATCAGTGAATTGGACATATGAATCTGACTCAGGGTAACATAGAGCTTGACATATTAATTGGGCTAAGACTTACATAACATTTTCTCCTTGACAATTCACTAAAAAACACTTTCCTGGGTACATGACAGACACTAGCCAATACACAAATTCGGGAAAAAGGTGCGCTCTTGGAATGCATGAAGACAATACACCAGTTTTAACCATGGCGGTGTAAATTGGAGAAGCTTTATCATTTAAGCAGACCTAATGATAAAACGAAAGGTGGTATAGAGAACATACAATATCCTGGATGTCCCTCTCAATGTCCATGAGAGGAATGTGACTGGAAGAACCTGAAAGGGATGGACGCTTGGCCATAATTTAGCTTGGGGTGACATGTAATAGAAAAGGTAGCAGACAACAGGGAAAGACACATCGCAGACAAAACTTGAGATACAAACTAACAATAATAACCTTACAAAACTGAGAATCCATCTTAAATAGGTGGTGCAGACTTAAGACTTAAATGCTGAAAAGACGTGCCAAAAGACCGTTAAAAGTAACCTGACATGGACGATAGCTGTCAAAAACTGGCTGCTTACGTCATTGCGGGAGGTATCGAGGTACGAAGAGCTCACCAGGTTCATGCCCCTGCAGTGAATCTCGACCGTTGATCTGGATGGGCCCCACAGTCAACTGAGTCAACTGCGGAGGCACCCTTCTTGTTAACCCGTGTGTTTAATGTGCCCGCGGGTTGACACTTTTATTCTTTGGCTAATAAATCATCGAATCCCGCTTCATAAAATGCTCACTGTTTAGCTATGTACTAGAACCCGTTTTCATTAAAGTATAAAGTATTAACCTTAAATTTTAATATAGAAAATATGGCATCTTTTATGCTAAAGTATATGGAACTTTATACTTTAACATATATTTTCATAATTTTCTATTTTTTTATTTTATTTTGAAAATAATTAATAAAGGATATTGCAAATGAGACACAACAAGATCCCTGAACTTTTTTTAATGGTGATGTCTTTCTAATCTTGTATTTGTTTCCTTATGTTTTACATATTGTCCATATTTTCTCTTGCAGTAGAACAAAAAGTTTAGGTTAAGACATGTTGTTTAGAGGCACCTTAACTATGTCTTCTTTCTATTGTTTAAATGTTTTCCTCTACTAGGTTTTTTTGAAGAAATTAGGAGTTCCCTGTTTCTCCATGTTCATCTAGTTTTTTTCCTTGAGATTAAATCAGTAGAGTATGGCAAAAGAAGTTTATGGTTTTCCCTATACTTTGGTTTTGCTTGAAATGTTGTTCTCAAAGATTTCTTTGAAGTGTACTAATTAGGTTTTAGTCTATACAAGTTTATGGTTTTCCCTGCCCTTTAGCCTATCTTGAAATGGTTACTTTGAAGGTCTTTATGGTTTTATTAAGGAATTTAGGAGTTCCCTGCTCTTTGATCATTACTTATGTATTATCTTGCATGTTTTCTTTCTTTGAAGGTAGATAGCTAGAGAGGTTAGGAGTTCCCTGCTCTCTAGGGTTTGCTGGATAGTTGTTTTAAATTTTACTTGATAAATCTAGGTCAAAGAAGTTTATGGTGTGCCCTATCCTTTGATTCTTTATTTATGCATAGTACTCTAATAGACTCTTCTTGTTATATTTTATGTTAAAGTATTCTTAACTGCCCTTTAAACCTACTACATTCACCATTTAATGTTCACTTCACACTCACTTAACCTATTTAGATCCATTTGGATTTTTTAACTTGCCCTATGAAACACCCTTGACCTATTGTTGTACTTTCCAAGAACTTTTGCAAACTCCATAGCCCAATGATATGAATCTCTCTCACTCTATCTGTTTTGCTTGACTAGAAACCCAACCAAACCAAACAAAACAAACAAACCCTGTCAATCTGACTAGCCTAAAATCAACATCCTAAAACAAACAAGTTACATCTTTTGCACAAATATAGAGAGAGTCCTCTCTGAGTCCAGGAAGGCTAGGTCCTAGGGCTCCAAATATTGGTTTGATGTTACCCTTGTTCAATTTTGTCTTGCCAATCTGACAGATTACAGGGACCTAAGATAATGGCAGCTCCGCTGGGGAATCTGAGTAAGTAACAACTTAAATATTCCTTAAGAACTCACAAATCCCTTGTCAAAATTAGATAAATCAAGTGTTAGCCAAGAATGATATTTGGTTTATTTTCCATACTAGCATCATGGCAAACATACTAGGGAACACTTATTGAAAATATTAGTGTTACATAAAGAACTCAGAAAACCCAAAAATATCTCTTGATTGGTATTAAATTGTTGATGGTGGAGAACAAGCAAATATTAAAAACACTTATTATCATCCACCTGGTGAATCCACTGGTCTCCAGTAGACTTGGTGACTCCACTGTTTCTCACAGACTCCCCTGGGAATGTAATAATCAAACCTAATATAAGAAAGCCCAGTCACATACTGTGTGAATTCAGTAATTGCTGATGGTGGACAGCAAAGTTGTAAATCTTCCACCTTGAGACTCCACAACCCTCAAAAGACCTAAAGACTCCACTGGTAGAAGAATCTAGGTTGGTTTTAAAGATGCAGTAGCCCTTTTATCTCACTAATTGACAAATATGGATCCTTAGATACAACACATGTATGCTCCAATGAATAGAGATCACATTCCTGGATTCCCACACAAAATGCCTCAGATAAATTGGAACACAAACTTGTCTATGTTTCAAGGTGAAAAGTTTGATTACCCCTTGTTACATCTCATAAAATTTGATATACATATATGGAGGTTAAAAGTTGAATGGCATGAGGACTGCCTCATGAAAATGTTCATGGGGACATTAGAAGGGAAAGCAAGGGAATGGTATGAAGGCCTGGACCCTGGTATTTTGTTTTCTTTAAAGGATTCCCACAAGGTATTTTATAAGAATTATAATGAAAATTGATCATCTTTATCATTTGCTGAAAATTGTTGTGATCAATTTGAAGATCTCATACAATACGTTGTAAACATTGATGAAGATTTGGGAAATTGGCATCCTGAAGATCTATTAGAAGAAATTCATGCATTTCATACTCAAGTTAACTATCATGACAACCAAAAGGAGTTGCTTGAGGATGAAATCAATCAGGAAATAAAGGAAGATCCACAAGATATCTCTGAAGGTACAAGTGATGATTCATCATCTCTTCTATGTGAGGCTCAACAAGACCTTCAGCCTTATGACCAGCCTTTATAAGAGAAAGAGGGAAATTGGGTTTCTGTCCAAAGAAAACAAAAAATGCCTCCTCTTTTAACTGAAGAAGAAATCAATCAGATCCTAAACATATAGACAACCTACAAATTTTTATTTAAAGAAGATATTTCTATTTGTTCTACTACTGACCTATCCATTGAAACATTTCTTCAGGTAGAAACTATATAACAGATCGATACTAATGCTATGCTGCCTCCTCTAGAAGACCTATTGCCAGATGATGCCCCTAATGAAGACCTTCAGACAGAAATCAACCCACTCAATCAGGGCATATCAGGTTTTCTTCAAAACAAAATAGTAGAGTATTATGAGGCTGCCAAGATAGATGATCATGAAGAGGGGGAAGAGATTCTTTCTCAAAAGCATCCCAAGCACAACCAAATGTAACAAGAAGTAGTCCTGGATGAAGCCCATGGTTTAAATCCTCATAGCCAGGTATTATTCAGAGATCCTTTTGCTGGTTTCTTAGAGACATTTGAAAAGGGAGTAAAATATGCCAGGACCAATTTGATGCAGGGTTTAAAGGAAATTTTAAGCACTATTGTTCAAAATCAAGTAAGATGGGAGTGCCATTTTTGTCTTTTCATCATACCCAAAAGGCTGAATAAAAAGCAATCATCTAGTCACTTACTTGATTGGCTGTATTGGAAAAAAGAGTTCACCTAGTGTAGATATCATATAAAAGTAAGATAGATAGGTGTGAAAATAAGCTCAACACTATGAGCATCCATTTAGTTTTAGATTTTTTAGAAAAAAAAGAGGGCAGATAAAAGAAAAGGTAAAGCCCCATACCAAAAAAGAATATGTTTGAAAGTGTGCAAGTCCAAATTCCACTACTTTTGAGGAAGAAAAGTCTTTTTCAATCATACAGCCTAACCATGTTTGAACATGTTTTAAATTTTTGTTGATAAGTTAGAAAATGAAGATTTTCCAAACCATTTAAACTTGGCTCATTAGTAGACTAGGTTAGGAAAAGATGTTGATTCCCAAAGTTCAAATCGAAACCAAAGAGAAAAGAGAGGGATGAATGACAAATTCCAAATCACAACCCTTAGTTTTCAGTTTTAATTTTTTGCAAAATAATATGTGTGCAACTTGTCCAAAATGCCACAGCTCATGACAAAACAAACTGCTCAACCTTGATTTGGTCATGTTTTAAATTTCATGTTAGTACATTAGAGAATGAAGATCTGTCAAACTGTTTAACCTTGACAAATAAGTAGATTAGGTAAAGAATAAAATAGCTCATCAGCCTAATCTGAGTTTTTGGATGTTATAAGGGTAGAGGTAGATATTTTTTATGCTTTCAAAAGAAAAATGATGTCAAGGGTTTTCCAGTTCAAGTGCACCCAAATGAAGAAAACATGTTAGGAAAAGTATGATGTGTAGGTAGAGTTGATATGGAAGCCAACATGTTTTCTCAGATGTTAAAAGGTCATATCTTCCAAGAAGCAGCAACAAGATCAGCATTTCAAAGTGAAGAGAGAAGGATATGCCAAGTACAAGTAAGGTACTGATCTTCAAAACTCAGAGATCTGAACTCTGAGGTTCTGGACACCTTTCAAAAGGAGCTACCCTCCCCAAGTGGAGCCACTATTATTCATCAGTATTTTTCACTATCTTTAGATGACTATAGGTTGGTTCTAAATTTTGGAAAACAACCTTCCTTCAATATTGTGAGTTTCACAAATCTCACTGCCTTCATTATCCTTATAGAAACTTTTTCACTATTCTATAAGTTTCCCATTTCATGGTCACCCTGTGGCTCCTACAAACTCCTCATAAGCTTATACCTCTCATCTTTACCCTCCTTCCCTACCTATAACCTCATTGGCCTATTTTTCTCCTATCCATAAACTCCACTTTCCCTCTAGAGTTTCCTATAGCCTACTCATTCCCAGGTTCCCCATGTTCCTCAACCATTGAGGATCTCAAAACTATCTTTTTAGGCTCTTTAGATAAATCAGGTACATTGAATTTTGGATCTTCAATATAGCACTTTGACAATACTCTATTTTTCACTTAAAGCCTCCAAGCCAATTTTCAGTCAAAGACCAGGTCAAAGAACCCTCCCACTAGGTCAATTAGGGTTTCACATGTTTTAAGGTCATCATTGGTGTTTCAAGCACTGCTTTTCCTTTGCTAGAATCTAGCTCATATGTAATAGAATGTTGAGACATGGTTATTCAAGGAAGACCTAAAAGAATCCAAAGAATACTACCTTATCATTTCAAAGTCTGCAACAGGTAAATGCAAAGATTTTAGCACTTCTACATGAGTGTTGAAGTATTTGTCAGTAGAAGGTGTTGATAAGGTAGGTAGTCTACTCCTGAATGAAGTCAACTTGCATCAAGGAGAAGAGGAAACACTTGTTCTTGTAGATTATTAGTGTCTATGAACTTGATGGTCCAACAGAGTGTCAAAACAGTGATCAATTGTAGAAATGACATGGAGAAGGTACACAAGGCCAAACATGAAGAAATTTATCAAATATTATTGGTGAGATTTAGAAAAAGGTGAGGTGAATTGGAAATAAATGAATGAAATTTAAAGGGCTATAGAGAACTTAGAATACAACACTGATAATTGATGTAAAAGCACTCCAAACATCTAGGGTTTTGGGAAAGTGGCCAAAGAAGATGAAATGATGAGTTGAACTCCATGGTGGAAGCAAAAGGATTTTTAAAATGTCACTGTGTGATCAGATCCCAAACTTGTAAAAAATGAGCTTGCATGTTTAAAATGAGCAAAAGATGAGTTGAGCTCCAATATGGGAACAAAAGAGGTTTTTGAAGATGTTGCTTTATGTTTGAATCCCAAAGTTTCCAAAGTAAATTTGTCATGCCTAATTGAGCAAAAGAAGAGTTGAATTCAATGTTTTAAGTCACCTACAAGAAAAAATTCAAAGAACATTAGTGAGAAAGTGAAAAAGACTTAAAACATTAGGAAGTGGGTTTGCAAAAGTTTAAATTAAAATTCCCAAGCCTATAAAAGCTCATATTTCATTTCAAAAGCCTCATTGTTGCATTTCAAAAGATCAAGAATGCTCAGGAGAAGAGAATTTTTGAGTTTTACAAGGGAAATTGGACAAATTTTCCTGCCGCTGCGCGGTCAGCTTGGCATTGTGTGGCTGGGATCAGGCGCTGTCCCCTTGGAAATTTTTCTCCATACAAATTACATTGGTGCTGTGCGCCTAGAAGTGAGCATTATGCATTTGGAAATTAACGTTTCACGCTAGGGAAGGTGTTGTGCCCTTACCTGAAAGGCCCAGTGAGGAAAAATTTTGGCGCTGCGCACTCAAGATTGGCGTTGCACGCTTTGCCTCGGCGCTGCGCCCTTGGCCTTGGCACTACGCACTTGGCCAAGAGGGCTTTCTAAGCACTACAAGCACTCCACTCCAAATATCTTTCAAGCTTCCTCCAAGGTCCTACAAGGCATTGGTAAATGGTAAGTGGATTCCCTAACCACATTTTCAAGATATTTAATGATTTGTAATTGAAAGAAGTTGAAACCCTAAGAAGAAACCCTAGATGTTTAAAATTGGAATCACTATTTACCATTACTTCATCTTCCTATAAATAAAATCAGGGATAGACAGAGGGATTACACTTTTTGGAGGTTGTTCATTCACCTAAGTTGTCCCTACACCCATCCCATTCATAACACTCAGTCCCTTCACTTGCAAAAAGATTGAAATTCCATTGCCCTCCTTCATCTCAATTTGACATCAGCGCAAGAGTGTTTCAAAACAGAGTTTTAAACATGTCAGCAGAAGGAGAGGATATTGGCTATGGTGGAGAGGCTCAAATGCCAAGGAGGCATGAGAAAAAAGGTGGAAAGATCAATAGGTTTGAACCCCTCAACACAAGGGATTTAGTAGCATCTCCCCTTACTGTTTCATGTTTCAAACATGTAGGTTGCTATGAATTTTGTGAAAAGGTGCAGCAGGTGCAAAACCACCCTGAGCTAACTAGAATATTTATCATTAACTTGCATGACAAAGAAGTTAACCTTGAAGGGGTCACCTTTGACTTATCTACAGATTCTATTGCTAATGCCATAGGCATACCTAGTGTACGGGAGAAATGGTTCAAGCAGGCTAATCTTGACATGAGTTACTTTGAGCCATATCTTAAGCCCAGGTACAAAGACCACAGTGAATCCATCTTTCATTTCTCTCACCTGCTTGATAGATATGCACCTATGATGAGAATTATCATGAAGTATTTTACATGTGAAGGAAGGTTCTCCCACCTTTACTCATACCACATTAGGCTGCTTATGCACTTTACTAGAGTGAGGATGCTACACATACCCTATTACCTCTATATAAGCATTGATAAAATGTCCTATATTATACAAAAGAGAGACTATCCTCAACAGATGCAAAGCCTTTTCCATCATTCTATGATCAAAATGTGTTTTATGCACCAACTACAACAGAAGTGCATTCCATGGGAGACCTTCATTGCCAATGAGGTTTTTACTTCTCTACAAGGCCATCCTTAGCAAAATGACCCTCCTTCATCACCTTCCCACAGTCCTTCACCCTCATCTCATGACACCACAACATCAAACATTGAAGAGAGTAATGAGGCAGATGACTGTGAGACAAATGGCACTGAATTGAGTAACATTGAGCCTTTTCCTTTGACCTACTAGAGGGGAAATAGGCATGTGTTTTCTACCCTTAAGAGGCAAGGGGCCATGCATTCTACATCAACCAAACAACTTGAAAAAGTTAAGGAAAAGGTCATTGATGAAAAAGAATATGACAAGCATGAAATTGAAAAAGAGTTTCAGCTAATTCACCTTGACAATGATGATGAGAATGAGGAAAGGATCAGAAACATGTTGCTCAAGAGAAAGGATGCCCAGATTAGAGATATACAAGCCAATATTGGTAGGGCTAAGAATGTAATAAACTTCCTTGAGGTAGAAAACCAGCAGCTAGAGACAGAGAAAGCCTTCTATGAGATCAGAGCTATCAGAGCTCGGAAAGAGGCTGGAAAATCCAAGGCTAAGCTATATGAGGTATTGGACACTCATGATGACATTAAAGAAGAGGAAAAACAACTTCCTAGGAGGAGGCCAAGGAAAATTGGTCTGAAGAAGGCCTTAGCCATGGAAAGAGAGAAAGAGTCAGCATTGGCATGGAAATAGATTATGATAGGGAATCTTGGCTAGAGAGGGAAAATGTGCACTTAGAGGATCAACTGGAGAAGGCCAAGAGATACCTTGACATGCAAAAGAATATGGCAAGGCAATATGCCTTAAGAAACAAGATTACAAGGGCCAAGCTCAAAAGAGCCCTTGCAAAGATTCAAGTCCTAAAAGAGGAAAAGGAAAAAGATATGTTGGATATCCTTATTAATGTATCCCTTAAAGCTTCCCAAACATGACTAGCAAGTTAAAATCCAATTTTGGCATCTTTTTGAATTTTTGAAATTTTGATTGTTTGGCTAGCAGAAAAAAGGGCCAAATGCGTAGTGCCACTGGCGCTACGCTCCTTTTTGGGGCACCAAATGGAGGAAAACTTTACATTTTCCTGATCCTTAGGCCAAGGAAATTACCCTCACAAAGTTTCAAGTCATTTGGAGCAGAACTGGTCCTCTAAAAGTGCTAAAAACAAGAAAAAAATCACCTTACTGCCCTCTTTTCATCATTAGCGCTGCGCCCTGAGCAGTCTTTGGAGAATGGTTATTTGAGTAGTTAAATGGACTCCATTATGAAAACCAAAGGCAGATTTGTAAATCTACACAGGATAGGATTTCCAATGAGATATCATGGAGCTCATTTGGACACCGAGAAGGCCTCCAAATCGCATCTGCAAAAAGAGAAATTTTCCTAGTTTTGGCACTACGCCCTTGGCCTGGCGCTGTGCCCTTGAACCTTGGCACTGCGCCCTTTCTATAAAGTCAAAAAAATACACTTGTAGTTATTGAAAAAAATATTTTGAGGGATTTTAAGGCAAATCACTCCAGAGTTAGCTGAGGAGTTATGTTAGAATTTATTTTTGCATTTATTAAGTTAGGATATTTGTGCCTTGGGCCTTGCATGGTCTCATAGGACAAAATGACATTTATGTGTAATTAATGGCTTCTAAAACCCTAGATAGGGTTTTGATACTCCTTTTCAAGTTAAATACTACATGGAGGCTTCATTATTTTTGTTGGTTGTTTATGGAGATGAATACATAGACTTGGAGTTTTGAGGAAATTGGCTTTTGGAGCTTTGTGACTGTTTTGGATTGAATGCCATGGAGCAAGCACTTTCATAGGATCCCTGAAATTTGTTGAATGGTGACGTGTTTCTAATATTGTATTTGTTTCCTTATGTTTTACATATTTTCTGTCTTTTCTCTTGTTGTAGAACAAAAAGTTTAGGTTAATACATGTTGTTTAGAGGCACCTGAACTTTGTCTGCTTTCTATTGTTTAAATGTTTTCCTCTATTAGGTTTGTGTGAAGAAATTAGGAGTTCCATGTTTCTCCATGTTCATCTAGTTTTTTCCCTTGAGATTAAATCATTAGAGTATGGCCAAAGAAGTTTATGGTTTGCCCTGTACTTTGGTTTTGCTTGAAATGTTGTTCTTAAAGCTTTCTTTGAAGTGTACTAATTAGGGTTTAGGCTATAAAAGTTTATGGTTTTCCCTGTCCTTTAGTCTATCTTGAAATGGTTACTTTTAAGGTATTTATGTTTTGATTAAGGAATTTAGGATTTCCCTACTCCTTGATCATTACTTATGTATTATCTTGCATGTTTTCTTTCTTTGAAGGTAGATAGCTAGAGAGGTTAGGAGTTCCCTGCTCTCTAGGGTTTGCCGGATAATCATTTTAAAGTTTACTTGATAGAGCTAGGTAAAAGACATTTATGGTGTGCCCTATCCTTTGATTATTTCTTTATGCATAGTACTCTTATAGACTCTTCTTGTTATAGTTTATGTTAAATGATTCTTAATTTCCCTTTAAACCTACTACATTCACCTTAATGTTCATTTCACACTCACTTAACCTATTTAGATCCATTTGGCTTTGTTAACTTTCCTTATGAAACACCCTTGACCTATTGTTGTACTTTCCAAGACCTTTTTTAGACTCCATATCCCAGTGATCTGAATCTCTCTCACTCTATCTGTTCTACTTGACTAGCAACCCAAGAAAACAAAACAAAACAAACAAACCCTATTAATCTAACTAGCCTAAAATCAGCATCCTAAAACAAAAAAGTTACATATTTTTCAAAAATATAGAGAGAGCCCTCTCTGAGTCTAGGAAGGATATGTCCTAGGGCTCCAAAGATTGGTTTTATGTTACCCTTGTTAAATTTGGTCTTGCCTGTTAGCCATCAATAAATTTTTTCATAACCGATGATGGCTAAAATAGGTCTTTTAGTCTTCAAGAAACAAGTTTTAAGAAAAATTGTGAGTTCTTGAAGCCTTGCTGTGTACCTTGTCCAAAACATCCACCTCTTTAATATCTCACTTCAAAACCTTCAAAGAAAGCCCTGCTGTTATAAAAGAGATTGTTCTCAGACCCATTTTCCATCATTTTTTTGTTTGGAAAATCCCTCTAAAAACCCATTCATTTCACCCATTTTTCCCATTTTTAGCTTTTATTTTCCTTCAAAATTCCCTTTAAAACCTTATAAAAATCCTTTTATTAAGGTTTGAATCCCTTTTTTCCCCTTATCGAAACCCTCAAAATCCTTCAAAAACCTTCATTTTCAGTAAAAAAACCTTCATTTTAAGATATAAGGCCTTAAGCCTGTTTCGTTTAAGCCCGAGCCCCTTTTCCGCCATAAGACCACGCTTCATGACCAAGCGCTAAGTCCATCAGCCATCGCACATCGATGATCCCATTTCCTTTGTTCCCAGACCCTTTACTCCGCCGATATGTCGATCCTCCGATGAGATCTGGACCGTCCATTCCCAAGATCTGATGGCCATCGCACTCCATGCTCCATCGCATCGACGCATTGCATTGTGCTTTGCCTTTTCCCTGTCACCTTCCCTTCTCCGCTGATGATCATCCCCCGCCGATGGAATCTTCGTCGTTGATATATCCCAGATCAAACAGCCCTCTCTCCGTCGCACTTCGTCACATCGACGCATCGCTCTTTGGTGATTCCATTTCCCTTGTCCCCTGACCCTCTTCACTGTCGATATGCGAAGCCCCGATCGAATCCTAGACGTTGATCTTGATCTCGGTCCAATGGTCTTCGCTCCCCTCCATCGCATCGACACTTTTCTGCTCGCGCCTCTCTCATCGGCCATCGCACTTCGACGATTCCAAATTCCTCCTTCCTGGGCCCGTTTCTCCACTGATTTTCGATCCTCTAAAGTTAATCCTGACCATCCATTTCCTTGATCTGATGGCTCCCATTGATCCCCCCCTTTCAACTCTTCCCAATAGTTTTCCGCTACGTGCCAAAACTGCTAACGTCATCCGTTGGGTCCCACCGCTCTTCCTCCGCCATTGATATAACTCTCCATAGATCAGAGGGCTTGCGCTCTTTCGCATTGCCATCCTCCCTCTCGTCTGTCTCCTACCAAGTCATTTCCGTGATTTAATCCTTACCGTCCATTTCCTCGATCTAACGGTCCCTGTTCATCTTCGTGCCCGTTTCTCCATAACTGTTTAAACCCCATTTTCAATGCAAAATTGGCGGTTTTGAGGTGGACGGGTGTCAACACCTAAACCATATTGCGTTCATTTTGGCCAAAACCATTTACTACTTGACACCCACGCGAATACCACCCCGGTATTATGAAAAACCGCTCATGGCCATTTTTGCGCCAGATTCAAATGTTTCCTTGGTTTTTCATGGTTTCGCCATGGAACCCTCCCTTGATGCATTTTATTCCTTCCGCACTGCTCTTTCGCCCTTCGCCGAGCCCTCTAAAGCAGTTATATCCCCGTTCGCAAGTGTTTTATAATATTTTAATGTTTGTTGCAGGTTTAATGGTGGATAAGCTATTAAAGTTGTCCCACAGTCCAGTAAATGGACATGGCCAAGGATGACGATCCTTTGTGGCCGAATTCAATACAGAAAGGGACATACAGGGAGCTAATCTCAAAATTTAGCGAGTGCATCATGAACACTGGTCATTCAGTAAAAATCCCTCCAGCGCACCAAAGCCACCTGCACACAAGATAGAAGAATAGTGAAGAACAGAGACTAAAGGTCAAATATTAAAGGTTAAAGAATGAAGCCTGAAGATTAAAAGACTTAAACCATGCAAATTATGGATAGAGCGCCGTGAAAGACAAAGCAAATCAAAGGATAATATCAGTGTTTAAAGTGATGAATTAGGACAGATCAGCAAAATACCACCTTAATTTCTAGATCATCAAGGCTATTTAATCCCCCAGAAACCAAAAAGTGCCACCTATAGGCATTTTTACTTAAAAGCATACAAAGTTAATTCACAATCAGAGATATTTTATTGAAGACAGCTCGGAAGTAATTTCCAGCCTACCCAAAGGCTTCAAATTCAAAAAACACAGCCTAAGTTAATGCAAAATTAATTGAAATAGAGTTAAAAACATCTGAAATCTTCTCCATAAGGCTTCGCAAAGGCCGAGAAGCATTTACTCTGTATTAATTGAAAAAATAACCCTTTCTTTCACTCCACCTCCTCATTCTTCTATAAATACTTCACAAGGAGACATTGTTGTTGTTGGTTGGATACTTGTTGAATGTAAATAATTCTGAAGCTGCTGAAGCCCTGTTAGTGATTGAAGAAAGATAGATTGAGAAGAGAAGTTTGAAGCTGTAAAGACCTACTGGACTTGAAGTTTGTAACTGGTTTGAACATCAAATACACAAGTTGATTTATGGGATCCTGGTCTATGTCAATGGTGATGTTTTTCTAACTGTAATTGTTGTTTCTCTTATGTTTTCATATTGTCCACTTTCTCTGATAAAGAAAAACAAATTTAGATTAGGATTTACTACAAATTAGTACCCTATTTCTCACTGATAAGCTTTATCTTTATGTTTTCTACTAATTGTGTATTTGAGGATAATTGAATAGAGTATAAGTAGTTAAGGAATGTTGGTGAGCCCATGTCTTGCTAAGTAGAACTTGAGATGTTGTTCTTGAATGATATTTTCACTGCATGCTAAGTAGAGTCCTAATCAAGGAAATTAATGGTTATCCATGTCCCTTGTTTAGTCTTAAACAGTTGTTTTGAATGTTTCCCTTAAGAGTATGCCAAAAGAAGGATAGATTAAAAGTTCTTACTTGATCTTAGGCTATTCTTTTTTTTTATCTTATATGTTTTCTTCTTTCTGAAGGTAATCTATTAGATTGCTGGATTGTTGTCTGAAAAGTGTGCTTTAGTAAAAATTTTCCCAAAGAATTCTATGGTTTTCCCTGTCCTTTGGCTTGCTTCAAACAGTTACTTTGAAAGGCTTTTCTTGTTTAGTGAAGTTAATAGATTCATAAATGGTTGTTAGCTGTGCTCTTTCACAACACTTTTAATGTTCCATATCACAAATCAATCTAAAGAAATCCTTTGATATAGATGAATTTCCCCATGGACCACTCTTGAAACTTGTTGTGCAATTAAATCCTTTTGGGACTCCATAGCCCAATGGATTGATACTATCTATTACCTATCCTATCAGCTGAACCATTCTTTCAACTTGCTCACACCTTCACCCTTCAAAAGACTTCCTTTATTTTGATGATATCCTACCCAACCAAAAACAAACAAGTTCCCTTGAGCTTCATAACTAGCCTAATATCATAATTAAGCATAAATATATATCTTTATAAGACACTAATAGAAAGATCCCTCTCTGAATCCAGGAGGGTTAGATCCTAGGATTCCAAAGCGGTTCTGATGTAGGCCTTGCAACATTTGTTCTTGCCAATCTTGCAAACTACGGGAGCCTAACATAGTGGTGACCATACTCGGAAACTATTGAGTAATAGATAACTTCACAGCTCAACGAACCCCTATTCCTAAATGAGACAAGTGTCACCAAG
Source organism: Pinus albicaulis (assembly GCA_034641835.2). NCBI lineage: Eukaryota > Viridiplantae > Streptophyta > Pinopsida > Pinales > Pinaceae > Pinus > Pinus albicaulis. The sequence goes on from CM076578.1 coordinate 659,049,482, forward strand.
ACTGGTTATTATTTATTGTTGATGGTGAACAACAACCAAACCTTGAGAACAAGTAAAAATCCTTCACCTGGCGACTCCATTGGTATTCAGTAGGCCTACTGACCCCACTCGTTTTTCCTAAGAATCGACTGGGAAACTCTTTTATCATAACATCATTCAAACCCAATTAAGAAGACTTTGAGGATTAAGTTTTCTTTCATAAGATTAGTTAGCCTTTTAAAGATTGTTATACTTGGTTGAACTTTTCTCATCATTGGGTCTAAGAATACAACATAGTGGCTTCTAAATGAATTCATACTAGAGCCTATCCTGTCCCAAATCCTCCTGAGATAGTTGATAATTCAGAAAGTATCCTTAGGAAATCTCCTAAATCCAAGACTTCAACTGTTGTCAGACCAATTCATAGAGGTAATTATGTCCCTGAAAATCTCTCAGCTTTGCAAGATATACAAGTTGACTTACCATTCATAAGAAACCCATCTAGAACTAAGTCACTAAGTGATATAGATCAGATAGACTTTGAGCCTCCACACTCACCCCAACATAGTGGTGAACATACTGATAGCAGAGAAACCACCCCACCTGATATGCATTTCATTCATAATTTTGGTTTTTCTCATCCTATATCTGCTCAACAGTCTCTTACCGGTCCAAGTACTTCTATTATCCATACACCCACTATTCAAACTACTCTTTTCCATCCTCCCCCTCCTTTCATAAACCCTCCACTTGTAAACCCTCCATTTTTTCCACAACCTCCTATCATGGCAACATGGTATGCTCCTCTAGTACTTCCTTTACCTTTAGTAAATTTGCCACAGGACTATCAGCCCAAGATTCCATTATATGATGCTAGTAGTTCTACTACTGCTTTACAACATGTGGACAATATGAATGACTATTTTGATAGAAATGAGATAGATGATGAAACCGTTAAACTTAGATTGTTTGCTCAAAGTTTAGGAGGAGAAGCAAGAAAATGGTTCAAAAACTTAACCCCTAATAGCATTACTGACCTCCAAGCTTTCCATAAATTATTCTTGAACAAATGGGAGATCAAGAATAATCCTCTCCAGATTCTATCGGAATATGAGAACATTAAAAGGAATGCTGGAGAAGGAGTCCAAGAGTACTGAACTATATTTAATAGTGTGTACAATGCCCTACCTATCCAAATGAAACCTCTACAAGGCCTAGCTCTAATGAAATTCCCTAATGGATTTGATCCTAAAATGGCCTACCAACTAAGAGAAAGGGGACCCCTCACATTAGAAGATATGCAATCAGGGGTAGTAAGTGTTGAGGCAAATTTGATTACCAGGAGAGCTAGAATGAAGACTGAGAAGAGGGTATCATATAGGGATGAAGCTGCACCTTCCACATCTGACTCAACAATGAACAATGTAGTCAAAATGATGGAGGGGATGATGGATAGGATGAACATATATGAGAGAGCTCAATCTAGAGAAAACCAAATAGCTCCTCAAAATAGAAACCAGTCCCAAAACCAAAATCAGAACTTTAGGAGAAATCAACCTCAGAGCAGACAAAGAGGTTCTGATCAGCAGATTAGACCTCCTTTTCAAGAAAATTATGTTAATGAGGATGGAGAAAAAATTGAGCAAACAGAGGATGATAACCTAAACATGTTGGAAGTAAGCAATGAGGATTCTGATTTCCTCCATGAAATAAAACAAGGTCTATATAAACCCTGTGATGACAGAAGACTAGAAACTGAATACTATGAACAAGACTCTGAAAATGCCATCATAGGAGTTCCCAAATAATATGACCTAAGAAGTAAAAAGAACCCAGAAACTCCCAAAAAGAAAACCTTTGATAATCCTGCCAAAAATAGCCTTGGAAATACTTCCAAAAAGACAACAGAAAATCATAAAACAGTGGCTAAAAGTTCTGATCCAAACAAGGGAAAAAAAACCCAAATCAATGAAAAAAAGAGTGGTGACTCTAGCAGCACTAGCATTTCAGCTAATGCTCCTGAAAAAACCATTTTTACTGCTGTAAATAGTAGAAATCAGCAAGCTAATTTTGCTGATAAAGGAGTGACTGACAAGGCTGAATCGAACATTTTAAAAAATTAGATTCCTTTTAGCCTAGAGAATGAAATTGCCAAAAAAAAAATCTCTGTCCCACTCACTGAGTTATTCACTCAAAATGTATATAGATGCCAAGTTTTGAAAGCCTTGAACATAGAAGATATTCATGATACTGTTAACTTAAATGATGATACACCAAAGCTTATGTTCAGTCCAAAGATTGAAGGAAAATTTCAAGAAGGAAAATGATAAGATGTTACACAATGCCATGCTTGATTCAGGGGCCTCACATAACCTCATGCCCAAAGTAATAATGGAAATATTGGGCCTTGAGGTAACCAAACCATACAAAGATTTATATTCCTTTAATTCAAGTAGAGTGAAATGCCTAGGCTTAATAAAAGATCTATGTGTTAACTTAGCCCAAATTCTAGCCAAAAGCCTAGTGATGGACATTGTAGTGGCTGATATACCCCCCAAATATGTCATGCTTATTTCAAGATCATGGGGTGCTAAGTTGCAAGGTACTATGAAAATGCATATGACTTATGCCACCATCCCTGTCTTTAGTCAACCTAGAAGACTCTATAGGTAAACACACATGAAATATATGGTGAGTAGTCAAGAGAGACCAGAAAACTCCCCTCTCTATTCTATACATAATAAACTTGACTCATTCATTCTTTATAATGATGATATTTCTAATGAGAAAGGATTAGTCAATGAAACATTAGCTAATATAGTGGTCACTCCATCCCCAAACATAGTGGCAGCCATAGATGAAGAGGAAAACAAGGAGAAAACTAACAAACAGTTTGCTAATTCAAAAAATCATAGCAAACAGATCACAGGTCTTGAGCATCAAAAAAATCATGAATATAGTGCAGATGATGCTAATCAAAGAATAAGCCCTCAACACAGTGAAAATCTTGAGGAACAAATCAAAGAAAAACATAGTGCAGGCCCTTACACAAAACATAGTTGTGAACAAGAAAGAGAGGATAGCAATAAAATAAATGACAAATCTGAAAATAGTCCTCTTTGGAGTATGAGTTTTGATCGGTCTTGCTCTAAAACTGGTGCAGGAGCAGGCATATGGGTACACAACACTGAAAACAATCATGCTGAGGGTCATTCTTATAGACTAAACTTCCAATGCACAAATAACATAACAGAGTATGAGGCTCTCCTTTTAGACCTACATTTATTGAAAAAATTAGGGGCCAAGAGTATAACAATACATGGAGATTCATAATTGATAATTAGGTAATTAAATGGGGAATACACTGCTAAAAATCATAGACTTAGAGCCTATAGAGATGATGCCATGGACTTGTTAAAAAAATTTGTTGAATTCCAACTTACCTTTGTCCCAAGGAACCAAAACATCCTTGCCAATGGACTAGCCTTTGCTCCTAGTACTTGTCTAAGACCTTATGAAAGAAAACAATACACCATCAAAGTCAAATATAGACCAGCTATCCCGGATAATGAAAAATACTGGCAAGTTTTTGAAGGAGATAAACAAATAGAAGACTTCCTACAGTTCAAAAATGAATTTGAAATACGAAACTCAGATTCAGAGTATGAACAAGACTGTCCTACTGAAGAAAACCCACTTTTTGAAGAAGAAAAGTCTCCTGAGATTGCTGAAATAAATATGTTAACTAATAGAGCCAAACATACAACAGAAAATAGCACAGATTTAGAAAAATAAGACTTAGAAGTGCTGCAATCTAAAAATCAAAGCTTTCCAAAAGAACTGGTCCCATTAGAAGAATTGTTTGACTTGAATGATGTTGCCAAAAAGAAAAAACTGGAACCTATTGAAGCTGAAGTGGAAGAATGCAAAATAGGCAGTGAGGAAAAGCCCAAAATGATCAAATTATCCAGGACACTGCCAGCTCACATTAAACTGAAATACATTGAGCTATTCAGAGATTTTTCTGATGTTTTTGCATGGAGCTATGAAGATCTAAAATCATATGATACAAAGATAATCCAGCATAAGATACCCCTCTGAGAAAACCATAAACCTTTTAGACAAAAATTGCACAAAATCAACCCTGTTCAATTACCTTTGGTTGATAGAGAAATTAAGAAAATGTATGATGCTGGAATCATAGTCCCAGTAAGATATTCAGACTCGGTATCTAATCTTGTATTTGTTAAGAAGAAAATAGGAGAAATAAGGCTTTGCATTGACTTTAGAAACTTAAACAAAGCCTCATTAAAGGACAAATATCCCTTGCCCAAAATGGATCATATCTTACAAAGAGTAGTTGGTTCTAGAAAAAATTCTTTGCTAGATGTCTTTTCAGGTTACAATTAGATATTGGTACATCCTGATGATCAACTTAAAATAGCCTTTACTACTCCTTGGGGTACTTTCATGTATTCGAAAATGCCATTTGGTTTAATGAACGTTGGTGCCACATTTCAGAGAGCCATGGATATTGCATTCTCAGAAGAAATAGGTTACTTCATAGTGATTTATCTTGATGATATAACTGTATATTCCAGAAAAAATGAAGAACACCTAATACAGTTGAGAAAAGTCTTTTAGAAATGCAAAAAATATGGGTTATCTTTAAATCCAAAGAAAACATTGTTTGGTCTCCAAGAAGGTAAATTTCTTGGACATATCATATCTAAATCAGGAATAAGGATAGACCCAAAGTGGATTGATGGTATATTGCAAATCAACCATCCTAGAAACATCAAGGAACTTCAATCTTTCATTGGGAAGATTAATTTCTTGAGAAGGTTCATACCCAACCTAGCTAAACTCCTTAGAAACATGACAAACATGCTTAAAAGAGAAGAAGGAGTTAAATGGACCTTAGAAGCAAAGAAATCATTTGAGTTGGTAAAACAATCACTTACTAAAACACCAGTTCTCATTAGTCCCGATTTTACAAAAGATTTCTTCATATTTTCATTTGCATCAGAACATACAGTGGCTGTTGTCCTATTACAGAAGAAGTTAAAGGGACAAGAGCAGCCAATTGCATTTTTCAGTAAGGCATTAAGAGATACACCTCTGAAGTACAATATCATGGAAAAGCAAGCCTTTGCCTTAGTCAAAGCCTTAAAATGCTTCAGAGTTTACATTTTACATTTCCACATTATAGCATTTGTGCCTCATTCAGTTGTAAAAGACATATTGACCCAAGATCTAGATGGAAAAAGAGGAAAATGGATCACTGTAATTTTAGGGTATGACTTAGAAATAAATCCCACTAAGCTCATAAAAGGTCAAGGACTAGCAAAAATTATGTCAGAATCCAACTTCCAAGCTCTTGATATAAACATGTTTAATGCATTAGATGAACGGGAGGAGTTGACAACTCCAATTATTGAAGATTATTTTCTGAATTCATCTTGGTATGCTGATATTTTGTATGTCTTGCTCAATCTCAATGCACCTCCCGGTTTGTCTAAAACAAAGGCAAGATTATTAAAGTTGAAAGCTGTAAATTACTGCATTTTGAATAAATGTTTATATTGAAAAAATGCTAGTGGATTATTTGTTTGCCTGAGAATGATGCAGATAAGATCAAGCACGAGTTTCATGAAGGAGAATATGGAGGCCACCTCTAATGGAAGTCAACTACTAAAAAAATCCTTAGAACTGGTTACTACTGGCCAACCCTCTTTCAAGATATCCAAAAAATTATTATTTCCTGTCACAAATGCCAAATCTTTGAAGGCAAAAGAAACCTACTTCCCTTACCTCTGCAACCAATCACTGTTGAAGCTTCTTTTCAGTAGTGGAGTCTAGACTTCATTGGGGAAATCCATCCTACCTCATCTGCCCAACATAGATGGATGCTCACAGCAACAGACTATTTTACCAAATGGATAGAAGCCATCCCCTCTAGGAATGCCATAGACTTAGTTAGAATTTCATTTCTTGAAAACCATATACTGTTTAGATTTGGCTGTCCTAGAAAGATCATAACTGACAATGCTGTTGCATTTGGGTCTAAAATGATGGTGGAATTCTGTCATAAATATCAGAATATATTTGGTCATTCTACAGCTTATTACCCTCAAGGTAACAGGTTGGCAGAATCCTCAAATAAAAGTTTGGTGAACATAATCAAGAAGTTGTTGGAAGATAACAAGAAATCATGGCACAATAAGTTAGTGCATTCTTTATGGGCAGACAGACTAACCATTAAAAAATCAATTGGAGTGTTTCCCTACCAGCTAGTTTATGGAACCAATGCAATATTTCCAACCATTTTAGGAGTGCCAGTCATGAAGCTGATCCAAGAAGTACAGTCTGAAAATGATTATATGACAAGAAGAACACACTAGACTATACATCTTCAATAAACCAGAGAATAAGTATACATCAGAGCACAACAACTACAAGAAAACATCAAGAAGCTGTTTGACAAAAGAACCAAGGCAAGTGACTTTAAAATTGGTGACAAAGTATTGAAATGGGATTCAAGGAGAGAAGATAAGGGAAAACATGGAAAATTTGATAGTTTATGGCAAGGCCCTTATCTTATTCAATCTGCTATTGAAAGTAATGCATTCTTTCTGCCAGAATTGGATGGAGCTGAATACTTTGGAGGTCCTGTCAATGGCACGATCCCCAAACATTATTTCTGTTAACTGATATCTTGGTTTCAAAGTTTTTTTGATTCATTGTATATAACACTGCTTTTGAATTTGAAAAAAGAAAAAATACAAAAACAATAGAAAAGAGGGCAGATATAAAAGAAGAAAGGTACAACCCCATACCAAAAGAGAAAAGAAAAATCTGAAAGTGTGCAAGCTTAAATGCCACTACTTGAGAGAACACTCCTATTTAGTCATACAACCTAATCATGACTAGATAGATTTCAATTTACTGCTGATAGGTTAGTGAATCAGAATTTCCAAACTGTCTAATCTTGGCTTATCAGTAGACTAGATTAGGATAGAGAAACAGAGGTTCAAACAAGCTTAAACCCTAAATCTATAAGTTTGATGAAGAATGGCTCAAATCACATCAAAACCTGAGCCAAAGAGAAAGAAAAAGAATTGGTTCTAATATTCTGAAAATCTGAACCAAGAGAAAGTAAAAAGGATGACTCAAAACAGATCAAAATCTGAGTCATAAGAAGAATGAAGGATGCTTTTAATTTTCAGATCTTAAGCCTTCAAAATTTTGTTTTCAATTTCTATAAATTTCAGTCTATGTGCAGCTTGTTTTAATGCCATAGTCTTACAACAAATCAGACAGCTTAATCCTGGTTTGTCTGTATTTAAATTTCTGTTTTAGAATATAGAGAATGCAGATCTGTCAAACAGCTTAATCTTGATAGATAGTAGCTTAGGTAGAGAATTTATGAGTTCAACTCTTTAATCTGAACTCACGGAAGAAATAAGGGTAGATTTAGATTAGTTTCCTGCTTTTAATAAAAGAATAAAATGTTGATGTCAAAAGGTTTGCAAGTCCAAGTGCACCTTATGAAGAAAAAATGCTAGGAAGGTAGGTTGTGTAGGTAGTTGTTTGGAGAAAGAAATATGTTTGCTGATACAAAGCACTGATCATCTTTTTTAAGCAGCATGATCAAGGAAGAAAAGGTTGTCAAAATGCAAAGCATAGGTCTACATTCCAGAGATCAATTTTTGAGGTTCTTGACACCTCCAAGGAGTTGCCATCCCCAAGTGGAGCCACTGTTAGCCATCAATAAAATTTTGTCATAACTGATGATGGCTAAAATAGGTATTTTAGTCTTCAAGAAACAAGTTTTAAGCAAAATTGTGAGTTCTTGAAGTCTTGTTGTGTACCTTGTCCAAAAAATCCACCTCTTTGATATCTTCACTTCAAAACCTTCAAAGAAAGCCTTGCTGTTATAAAAGAGACTGTTTTCAGACCCATTTTCCATTATTTTTTCCTTTGGAAAATCCCTATAAAAACCCCTTCATTTCACCCATTTTCCCCATTTTTACCTTTTATTTTCCTTCAAAATTCCCTTTAAAACCTTATAAAAATCCTTTTATCAAGGTTTGAATCCCTTTTTTCCCCTTATCGAAACCCTCAAAATCCTTCAAAAACCTTCATTTTCAGTCAAAAAACCTTCATTTTAAAATATAAGGCCTTAAGCCCCTTTCTCTTAAGCCCAAGCCCCTTTTCCGCCATAAGACCACTATCCATGACCAAGCGCTAAGTCCATCGGCCATCACACATCGGCGATCCTAGTTCCTTTGTTCCCAAACCCTTTACTCCGCCGATATGTCGATCCTCCGATGAGATCTGGACTATCCATTCCTAAGATCTGAGGGCTATCGCACTCCACACTCCATCGCATCGCTCCATCGCATCATCACATCGCATCACGCTTTGCCTTTTCCCTGTCGCCTTCCCTTCTCTGTCGATGATCATCCCCTGCCGATGGAATCTCCACCGTTGATCTATCCCAGATCCAACGGTCCTCACTCCATTGCACTTCGTCACATCGGCGCATCGCTCTTCGGCGATTCCATTTCCCTTGTCGCCTGACCCTCTTCACCGCCGATATGTGAAGCCTCGATCGAATCCTAAACATTGATCTCTATCTCAATCCAACAGTCTGTGCTCCCCTCCAACACATCGACACTTTTCTTCTCGCACCTCTCTCATCGGCTATCGCACTTCGGCGATTCCAAATTCCTCCTTCTTGGGCCCGTTTCTCCACTGATTTCTAATCCACCGAAGTTAATCTTGACTGTCCATTTCCCTGATCTGACGACTCCCATTGATCTCCTCCTTTCAACTCCGCCCAATAGATTTCTGCTACACGCCAAAACTGCTGACGTCATCCGCTGGGTCCCACCGCTCTTCCTCTGTCATTGATATAACTCTCCCTAGATCGGACGGCTTGCGCTCTTTCGCATCGCCATCCTCCCTCCCATCTGTCCCCTACCAAGTCATTTCTGCGATTTAATCCTGACCATCCATTTCCCTAATCCAACGGTCCCTGTTCATATTCGCGCCCATTTCTCCATAACTGTTTAAACCCCATTTTAAACGCGAAATTGGCGGTTTTGAGGTGGAAGGGTGTCAACGCCTGAACCTTATTGCGTTCATTTCGGCCAAAACCATTTTCCGCTTGACCCCCGCACGAATACCACCCCGGTATTGCGCAAAAATCGCTCATCGCCATTTTCACGCCAGATTCAAATGTTTCCCTGGTTTTTCATGGTTTCGCCATGGAACCCTTCCTTGATGCATTTTCCTCCTTCCGCACTTCTCTTTCACCCTCCCCCGAGCCCTATGAAGCAGTTATAGCCTCGTTCACAGGTTTTTTATAATATTTTAATGTTTGTTGCAGGTTTAATGGTGGATAAGCTATTAAAGCTATCCCACAGTATAGTAAAGGGACATGGCCAAGGAAGATGATCCTCTGTGACCGAATTCAATACATAAAGGGACATACAAGGAGCTAATCTCCAAATTTAGCCAATGCATCATGAACACTAGTCATTCAGTAAAAAGCCCTCCAGCGCACCAAAGCCACCTGCACACAAGACAAAAGAATAGTGAATAACAAAGACTAAAGGTCAAAGATTAAAGGTTAAAGCATGAAGCCTAAAGATTAAAAGAATTAAACCATGCAGATTATGGATAGAACACCGTGAAAGACAAAGAAAATCAAAGGATAATATCAGTGTTTAAAGTGACGAATCAGGACAGATTAGCGAAAGAATGCCTTAATTTCCAGATCATCAAGGCTATTTAATCCCCCAAAAACCAAAAAGTGCCACCTACAGGCCTTTTTACTCAAAATCATACAAAGTTAATGCACAGTCAGAGATATTTTATTGAAGACAACTCAAAAGTAATTGCCAGACTACCCAAAGGCTTCAAAGTCAAAAAATGCAGCCTGAGTTAATGCAAAATTAATTGAAACAGAGTTAAAAACATTTGAAATCTTCTCCATAAGGCTTCCCAAAGGCCAAGAAGCATTTACTCTGTATTAATTGAACAAATAACCCTTTCTTTCACTCCACCTCCTCATTCTTCTATAAATACTTCACAAAGAGACATTGTTGTTGTTGGTTGGATACTTGTTGAATGTAAATAATTTCTAAAGCTGCTGAAGCCCTGTTACTGATTGAAGAAAGATAAATTGAGAAGAGAAGTTTGAAGCTGTAAAGACCTACTGGACTTGAAGTTTGTAATTGGTTTGAACATCAAATACACAAGCTGATTTATGGGATCCTGGTTTATGTCAATGGTGATGTTTTTCTAACTGTAATTGTTGTTTTTCTTATGTTTTCATACTGTCCACTTTCTCTGATAAAGAACATCAAATTTAGATTAGGATTTACTGCAAATTACCTTATTTCTCACTGATAATATTTATCTTTATGTTTTCTACTAATTATGTATTTGAGAATAATTCAGTAGAGTATAACCAGTTAAGGAATGTTGGTGAGCCCATGTCTTGCTGAGTAGAACTTGAGATGTTGTTCTTGAATGATATTTTCACTGCATGCTGAGTAGAACTTGAGATGTCCCTTGTTTAGTCTTAAACAATTGTTTTGAAAGTTTCCCTTAAGAGTATGCCAAAAGCAGGATAGATTCAAAGTTCTTACTTGATCTTAGGCTATTATTTCGTTTATCTTATATGTTTTCTTCTTTCTGAAGGTAATCTGTTAGATTGTTGGATTGTTGTTTGAAAAGTGTGCTTTAGTAAAAGTTTTCCCAAAGAAGTCTATGGTTTTCCATGTACTTTGGCTTGCTTCAAACAGTTACTTTGAAAGGCTTTTCTTGTTTATTGAAGTTAATAGATTCTTAAATGGTTGTTAGCTTTGCTTCTTTCACAACACTTTTAATGTTCCATATCACAAATCAATCTAAAGAAATCGTTTGATATAGATGACTTGCCCCATGGACCACTCTTGAAACTTGTTGTGGAATTAAATCCTTTTGTGACTCCATAGCCCAATGGATTGATACTGTCTCTTACCTATCCTATCATCTGAATCATTCTTTCAACTTACTCACACCTTCACCCTTCAAAAGACTTCCTTTATTTTGATGATATCCTACCCAACAAAAAACAAACAAGTTCCCTTGAGCTTCATAACTAGCCTAATATCATAATTAAGCATAAATATATATCATTCTAAGACACTAATAGAAATATCCCTCTCTGAATCTAGGAGGGCTAGATCCTAGGATTCCAAAGTGGTTCTGATGTAGGCCCTGCAGCGTTTGTTCTTTCCAATCTTGCAAACTACCGGAGCCTAACATTGCCAATCTGAAAAATTAAAGGGACCTAACAAAACTGAGTCGGGATATATGTCCTACCATTTTTCCAATGCAGTTATCATAAATGTGGCAGCAGTATCCTAATATTCATCGTTACACGCCACGGTCCTTCAGCGATGGTACTCAGGTGTCTACACAAGGATCAGAGAACGATAATAGCATACGAAACAATACTTGCATTCATAACTGTTTAACTGGTCAAGGAAAACTAAACGTATTGCACAAGATTAATCATATCAAACGCAAAACAGGAACCAAAACATCGGTCATGTATTAATAAGAAGAGAGAAAGAGTTTACAACCAAAAGAGCCTTGACATTGCAACCTCCTTCAGCGCGCCCTGTCAAAACACATCTCAAGCATTTGTCAGGGAATTGGACTTGGTGAGACAATAAGCTTAGAATATCTCTCTCAAAAATGGGTCTCTCTCTGCTCTATCTCACACCAGCTATATCAGACTGTTCAGCTATTCAACCATTTCATCTATTGTAAAAAATGTTCAGTTAGCTGCAACTATGTGAGAGAGATGTATTTATAGGAAAGGAGGAGAAGGTTGGGATCCTTCATATGGTGGAAGGGAGGCCTTATCCTTTGGGAGGTTGCTCAAATGCGGAAACAAGAAGCCAAAGGAAGATGTCTGACATTATTCAGTCGAACAACCCATGTTGACTCTGCTCATGAAGTGGTTGGGAATGGAAACTTTGCTTCTATTTTAAAAAACTTTCCAAAAATAGCTCAACGCGGGCAGTCCATTTAGATAGAGCACCAATGGGTGTGAGGCCCAGTGTTAAATTCTGTATGGGTGTGAGGCCATAACTACTTGCCGGCACCGACCCAAAATCATATGTTTTTGATAGTCTGCTCCAAGAATAGTCAGCAAAGGAAATTTTCTTCTCATGCCAAGGGATGAAATGACACTTTTTGCAAGGCATGACAATACACAAAATTCACAGAAATGGTCCTCCAATGTTTGGGATGGGGATTGCAGTGACGATGACAAAATTTTGTGTAATAGATGCCCCCTAAAGCATGAGGTATGAGAAAGAGGGAGGAGTGAAATTCTTTACGAGAGCGCATTCAAACCAAAAACCGTCATCGGAAGACCTGCAAGTATAAATAAAACTAATATCTTTTATACATGAACATGTGGTATGGGCGCAATCATCCATAATAGAGTACATATAAAACAGAGATCCGAGGTATGGACGCAGCCATCCAACAAGAAGGATCAATAAATATAATCAGGTATGGTCGCAACCATCCAATCAAAAGAGTCATGCATATAGTCATGATAAACCAAAATATCCTGCAACCTGGATTTTATCAGAAAAAACTTAGGGTCTTGCACTCCATCTCGACCCGAAAAAGTACAAATTCAAGCATGAAAATATGTGATCTGAAGTCGAGCATGTAAGAAAGTCACCTGATTACCAGCCAATGATGAAAGTTGTTAACAGACACGAGAGAAACCACCAATAATGAAAATGGATCTCAAGGTACAACAAGTAAAATCTACGGAATGTGAACAATGATCTAGTGTTGAACATCTGCAGAATCACTTGATCGAAGGCCAATGATGAGGACCTATCGTCGAATGCGAAGAACTTGCCATTGAGGCATGTAAGCTCCAAGGTAGTAGAAGGGAGTCTCTGGGTCAACTTCCTGGATACTGAACTAAAGTTGAGAGGAAGTGACCTGGTTGAAGGAGGGCCATAATGTTTCCCACATCATCGACACAAGATAGAGGAATAAGATGATAGTGAATCAGGACCAAAAGGAGGATTAGAGGTTGAAAAATGCAAGTGGAAACTTCTCTTGAACATATCGGCGACACGACTCTGAACTTTGGTAGTATTCGACATCAAAGGATCTAAGGTCATGATGACGTGGCAAAGAGCAGATGAGAGGTCAAAACAGATTACCCAAACCCATGGAGGCAAAAATGACGAAATGAGATGTCCCCAACCCGACACAAATGCAGATGAGTGTCATGTTCAAGGGCAACATACTACCGACACGACTGAGAACTGGTTCCATTTTCCCCCACCATTGCTGGCGAGTACCCCAATTATTTTTGGAAACAAGCTTGAAGAGGAGAGAATATGCTTGTCATGTAAGTTTGTCCTTTGGAAAAATCCATCCTAGTACATTTTATGAGCCCTAGGAAGGAGGAACTTGGTTACGTCATGGTGATGGTTTTTGATGTCATTTAAGTTTTAACGAGTCTGACAAAGGAAGAACTCAACATCTTTTCATATTTTGAGAGTTTGAAAAGAAGCGGAAAAGAAAAATCCAACAGGTCCCTTTTTGTAGGTAGTCTCAAAGATCCGTAAAGGTAGAAAACTACCTCTGAGAGAACCTCTTATTTGTGATAGGCTAAGATATTCCTTTTTCGTAAATAATATATCCCAGCCCAAAAAAAGGGTAAACGTATACTGGGTAGATATTGTTTCATAGCCTTTTAATGGGTTCAAAACGAAAAGAGTCTCGGAAATATTTTTAGTCTTCAAGAGTCAGAAAAGAGTTGAAAGATGACTCCAGGGGTGCCTTTTTTTGTGTTTTTACCGAGTCCAAAAAAGTATAAAATACAACTCGTTACTTCATCATCGTCACGTTGAGGACCTGTCCCTACACAAGAGACGCACATAAAACCCATTTTTCGAAATAAAATAGCAAAATAATCAGAAAATATGCTTCAAAACCTAATTAGGGTTCTAAAAAGTTTATAAAATGCCAAGAATGGTAAAAAATAAATTACTTTTCACTTTTACCTCTTTGTGAGAAATTTATCACCCCCTTTCACTGTGATTTTGTGGAGTTTACAGTGGGAAATCCGGAGGGCCAATCGCAAATCTGTTTGTTCCAGGTAAGAACTCATATCCTTCCCTTCATTTTGATATCATTTTCATTCCCTACAAGCCATTTTAAAGATCTATGGGGGATTTTTTTTGTAAAAACTAGGGTGCGGTGGTCGACGCGGGTATCGAGCACAGATTTGTGCCAATCGGCCTTGAATCCAAACAAGGGCGTGCCACTTGGCGTGATTGTTTTAAAAATTCGTGCCAACCATGGCCGCAATGTTTAGCTTGCAATTTCAAAAAGTAAGCCCAATTTAACCACTTCAAAATCATATTATTTGACTAATGACAACCATATGGATTTTTTTGCTGGTGTGAAAGAACAAAATGGTGATCGAATGGAAAGAATGGAAATATAGTGAAGAAGATGAGGAAGCCATGGGAAATGTGAGATGCATGGATGTTCTTAGGGACTGCGAGCTCAAGAAATTCTTCATGGCACCATGTCTCAGAGCTCAACCGGAGCTATTTCAGTACTTGAGCAGTGTCTAAGACAATGATCAGGAAAGATTCATCATTCATGATCAAAAACTCGAGTTTGAGATGTCGGATGTTTACTTCATAACCAGATTGTCACAGAGGGAGGCAGTACAAATCCTGATAGGTAATCCATCCATAATGGAAAACATGAGCATGGTTATCGAAAGAGTGTGCCGAGGAGCACGGAAAGGATCCAAAAGCAGGAAGGTGGATATCCAAACCATTCCTGATCTGGCACTCAGAGTAGTGCTACACACCATCATGCGAGCTGCTGGAGTTCAGGCTCCACATGAGGCCACAAAAACACAGTTACTTCTTGTAGTGGATTGCATGGCACCAACTCTCTACACCTGGGTATAGGTGGTAACAATCAACATAAAACGCCAATTGACAAAATGCAAGAATGGGAAGCTGAAACAATTCGGCTATGGGTCCATCTTGGAACAATTACCAATTTTCCAATGTCAGGAAGTGATAGTTCTGACACCACTAGCCCAGGAGCCACAGATGGTCCGTTGGGTGGCTTTGACGCCAAGATCAGGGGGCGGTCAACAGACTTCCTGGATACTGGAGTTCTTTGAGTGGCTCCACCGATAGCTTATTGTCGTGGAGGACTGGCACTATTCTGGCACAAAATTTACCGATGATGTGGATCTCCCACTCCCAGCAGGAGAGGATTGGGATGAAGCATTGGGTAAGACTCATTTTTTATTTTGATGAGTATTATGATTTTTTTTACTATGTACGTTCTGACATTAATCCATTTATTTGCAGATGTTGGCCCAGAAAGACTGGCATGCATGTCTCCAATAGCACGGAGAATTCCTCGTGATTTTGATGTGGCCCCTCATGGTGAGGGAGGTGATGAGGAGGAAATCATATGCAACTTGGAGAGAATCTCTTGTGAGATCCTGAACTATGCAAGATTTTATGATGTTCCTCATGCATACTAGAGACATACTGCAGGGGTGTAGAACTGTGTTCACCACTTATTGAGGTGGCTCGTATGGTGTTAAGCCCCTATATTAATAGTGTAGCCCCTTATTATATAAGTGTAGCCCCCCTTATTTTTATTATTATACCCCTGTAACCCCCATATTGTTATTATTGTGCCCTTACATTATTATTGTTAGGTCGGCTAGGATTATATTGTGGCGCCACTAGGATTATATTGTGGCCCCATGGACTCCTATATATAGAAGGAGGTTTTGTTCATTTGTATCATCAAAGAATTGTTCATTTATGTAATGTATTGGAGGTTTCCCCCTCGAAGTGGCTTATTTATAAGGTGTTGATATCTCTTTTATTCTCTTTTTGGAGCTGGTTACACAACATTTGGTATCAGAGCTTTTGATTCTAGGGTTTCGCTGCTCCAAACAGGTCATCGTGGCATTTTCGTTATAACTTTTTTTCTACGAAGTCTAAGAAGCTGATATTTTTAGGGTGCGAAGCTGAAATCCTGAGGAAGATTTTCGAAAAATTTCAGAGCTTGGTTCGCAATATTTTTGGAGATATCATCTGTGGAAGTTAGCTCTTGTTTCAAGCTCCTAAACAGGTCATCGTGGAATTTTCGCTATAAACTTTTTTATACGAAGGTTCAGAATCTGAAATTCGTATTGTGCGAAGCTGAAATCCTGAGGAAATTTTTCAAAAAATTTCAGAGCTTGGTTAGCAATATTTTTGGAGATATGATTTGTGGAAGGTAGTGCTTTTTCAGGCTCCTGAATTTCATCTCAAAGAGGTGATCGTGGGAAAATTTCAATAACCCTCTCTCTGGGCAGTGGATTTGAGTGCCGTAAAAAGTGGTTGCAAGTACACAGACTGTAGTTTCTTGGCTATCAATTTCAGAGACAAAGGAAAAAACAGTGACACATGGCAAGTCCTACAAGTTTGCTCTACTGTAACCAGTGCCGTGATAGATCTGGAAATCATGGCACTTGTGGACAACAACAATGCAATATTTAAAGATGGTGGGATAGAAATAGACATCACGAAGAATATTCTATGCGGTAGCATATCCATACATATGACCAGCACAAGTGCCACTGTGACAATCATTCAGGATGTTTTCAGCCTCCTCGAGAGTCAAACACCGACAAAGAATAGAATCAACTCCGATGTAGTAGAGAGTATCTCTGACTAAGTGATAAGGTTTCGATTCATAGCGGATGCATCGACGAACATCCTTCATCAACTCAGATCAGAAGGTGGAAGCCTAAAGATATACGATGACAACACTGTACCAAGAATCAAGGGTGCTAATAAGAAAAAGCATGTCGTCCGGAATGCATTCCTTCGAACCAAATGGAGCAGAATCAGAAGGGAGAGAGCAGATCAAATCGATGAAAACTAATGATTTCTTCGACTTGGTGGTAGTGAAATCCAAATCAAACTCTTGGAGGATAAAAATCTAGTTCAAGTATTTTCCCCCCAGCAATTGACGAATCAATATGTAAGTCATAGGGTTACAATCAGAAATCACAGTCACGGTGCGTAATAGAATATAGTGATGAAAACATTGGACGGCTTGAACATCAGCCAACGCCAACTTCTCGACATGGGCACAGAACATCTCAATATTGATAAGATTGTGACTTAGATAATAAATGACATGCTCGCCACCATCATCATCGTCTTGTACCAAAACCATGGCAATCGTGCTAAACGTGGCAGCCAAATAAAGGGAGTAATCATGATGATAATTTGGAGGACACAACAGAGGTGCATTGACCGAAAACGTATTTAGTGCATCGAAAGACTTTTGGGCTATCTCATCCTAAAGGAACGAGATGCCTTTCTTCAGTAATCTCGTAAATTCTTTGGTGCGGGAAGTTAGGTTTCCCTTGTAGACACTGCAGTTGATGTAAGGAGGAAGGAGAGGGAAGATTAACAATAAGTTCAACTTTGAGGGGATCGAGACAAATTCTGTCTTTGGAGATGATAAACCCTAAGATTCTATACAATTCAACGCATAAGACACATTTATGTGGATTGAGCTAGATGTTATAGCATCGATAGCGAAGAAAAATCTAACGGAGATGATTAGAATGGTCTTTACGCTTAGCTGAATGCCGGAAGGTCATCCAGATAAGGCTGAACAATGTGCTTGATATCGTGGAAAGAATATGAAATTACTGGCTGAAATGTAGCCCCAACATTTTTAAGACTGAAAGAGAGCTTTTTATAGGCGAAAGTACACCAAGGATAGATAAAGGCGGTCTTTTGCTGATCATCTAGAAGAATATTAATTTGGTTGTACCCAAAAAACCCATCCATAAGGGAAAAAATCTCACTCCTAGCATAGTCATCAATGATTTGATCAATAAAAAGAGTGGGTAATTATTCTTAGGGAAAGCATGGTTAATGTCACGGTAGTTGACAAAGACCCAAATAGTACCCAGTTTCTTATCGACAGGAACAATATTGTAAACCAATTCTGTCAAGGGAATCAGATAGATAAAACCAGCTCAAAGAAGTTTTTCAACTTCACCTTTGATAGCGGCTGCCTTTCTAGGGTGCACAGGACGAAGACGCTAGCGAACAGGCTTCGCACCTAGGTAGGTAGGAATCTCATGCACCACTATCCTTGGATCAATGCCAGACATTTCTTCATAATACCACGTGAAAATGTCACGAAACTTGTGTGCTCAACTTACTGTTCCTAAATTAATGTCATAAATTGTCAACCAAGGCTAGTAAACTGCTGAAGTGAGGTGCACTATATGTGCCTAGGTATCTGTTTCTCACTACGTTGTGTTTAGTGTCTTTCTGATGTTTTTTGTTTTATGGTTTTATGTTAAAAAGGAAAAGGACCAAGTTTTGGTAAAGAGAAGTGGATGGTTACAATAAAACAGAGCAAAACCTATTCTAAACTGTGTATGGCACTAAAGAACAGAAAATGCAAAGCTTGATAATGACTCATAGCAAGGAAATAAATCACAACATGAACTCAATAACTCATAACATGAACTCATCCAATTCATTCATTAGAAATATGTTGGAATAGCTTGAGAAAAGGAAAAGTTTAGTGCAAATGAGGTTCTCCTAAGTAAACAATCATCTTACAATATTACAAAGAATCTCATCCATGGCTAGAAGTTTATTAGAACACAATTGGAAAAAGATTATTTGTAGCACAATAAGATTTCTACTCTGAATTAACTTGGAATGCTAAGATTAATCCATTCTGCAGCTCAACTTTTCACTACTAAGCCTCATTCGAAAGTTAGATATTTTCTAGAATAGTTTTATTGGAAAAGGCTTATTTGTGAAATTGCAAAAGATTGCAGAACAATCAAGGCCTTAAATTGATATCACTAATTCCTGTCCATATGATGATGCATTAATAGAAATTAAGAACAAGAGTAGTTTGTAAACAATGAAGGTCATGAAGTCTAATTTTGACAGTTAATACAACTTAAAGAAAAATGGACAACACTGAACTAGAAAGCAATTGATCAAACTTGAAACAGAGTGACCACAACTAAACTAGAATGCCATTAACCTAACTTGAAATACAGTGAACAGAGTTGAACTAGAGTGCCATTATCAAACTTGAAATATAGTGACAGAATTAAACTAGAGTGACATCTACCTCTAGAGTATTTCAACTGAATTAAATGCAACTAATTCTATGAAATACTATAGCCCTATCTCGTTCAATATCAGTGATGTTTTGGAACAGTTTTTAAAAACAAGTCTGGCTGTATCATTCAAGGAAAATGAGAATAAAACATAAAGTTTCAGGAAAAAAATGAAATTAACTCCTAAAATACTACAGTTATATCTCATCCAATGTTAGTGGTATTTTGGAATAGTTTGTAAGGATAAGACTGACTGTGGATCCACTGCAAGTAAGTATAAAAACACAAAGTTCAGAAAATTGATTAAACTCGGAATGAAACAAGGCTAAGTTACTTATCTAAACCATATGAACAAAGCTTCTCGAGTAGCAGGGGCCCTCTACCACTGGATTAGCACGCAAATCTACTCAATATTGACTCAAATCTTGCAATAAAGTGATGCTTCTTTCATTAAAGGAGAAATTCTTCAAAAAACAGAGTATTACGGTCTTCTGAGATCTAGCAACAAAACAAAATCTAGCTAGTTGTCTCTCGGTCTTCCGAGCCATACTTATAATAAAATTACATAACTATCTTTGAGATAACATAGGGATAAGTGTATTTCCAAATTAAAATCAAATTAGGACTCTGGTGAAAGCCTTGTATTCTGCTTAAGGACATCTGTATAGTCCATGTCCTAGTAGGAATCTGCTTCCTAGTTTTGATCTCTTCCACGTGCATAACCACCTGTAGACTCGAGCTCAGACTTCGTGGAGAGCAAGAAATTATGGGGGAGTGTTGTGGAATACGACCATATGCATTTTTCCTTGAGGTGACACCTAGAACCTGCGTGAACATGAAGATAGCTGCGGAATAGGCGACTGGCTACAGAATGACTGCATTCTATAGCCGAGTCTAGTAAAAAATTACTACAACAACAAAATCATGAAAACATTGCAAGTTAGTCATTATATACATTCTTAAGTAATCGTAATCAATCCTATTGATCATTTAAGCCTGTAATTGATGAGGGACAAAGGAAAGGAAGTGAAATGTGGTGGAAAAGGACATCTTTGGGGCTCAACATATCCCCACTGCAAAACTTTTGCATTTCCTCATGCAATTAGTCCATGTACTCTGAGACCTCTGCTAGGACATCTAACCTCCTCCTTCTGCTTTTTATGATGCTTAATGGCCTCCTAAGCTTCCTTATGACCAACTTGAATCTCAAATTTATGAGTGCCCTGCTCAAATTTTTGTTTTTCTTCTTCAATTTCTCATTAGTCTTGTACAATTTATCCATTTGTAGAGAGAGTGTGGTATTTATATCTCTTTTCATCTTAACCTGCTCCTTTAAAATGGCATTTTCATTCTTTATGTGTCTATTGAGAACTTCTAACTCATATCTGTTTCTTCTTAGTACATCAATTTCAGATTTCGGTGGGCTAGGAGTTCTTTCTCTACTTTCTGAGGCTAGCTTCTCTAATGCTTCAACATAATTGTAGATTTGTTGTTGTGCTGGGTCTATCTCTGGAGTTTCTTCATCAAGGTCCTCTTCATACTGATATTCAGGTAATTTAGCAGTTGGTATTTCTTCATCTTCAATGTTTATGATTTCTGTTTTTCTAGCCTCTGTTTTCTTCAATATACCTTTAAGTCAGTGGCTCCATCTTGGTTGAGATGGTCCTTCACCTCTCTCCTTGGCATACCTTCTTATCATATTCTCTTTCTTAAGTTGTTTCTTAATTTCAGCCAATTTTTCATAAATCATCTCCCCACTGTCCTCTTGTATAGCCTTACCAGTTTCAATCTCAACAACTTTGGAAATTTTCTTTCTTTTGCTTCTTCTTGTAGGTTTATCTTTAGGTGGAGATTCCTTGGGTTCTTCAAAGTGATTTCTCACTAGGAACTCATCCCAATTGTCTCCCATTTTTCTCAAATGATTTTCAATTAGGATTTTGACTAAACCATGGTGATACAAGGTTGTTTCTAGAAATTGAACCCTGTTTTGAACATTAGAGGCCATTCTCTTTAAGCTATGAAGTAAAAAGAAGGGTAAACTGATTTCTTCATCTAAGAAATGCATCATTAACCGAATATGATAAACATAGAGGGTACCAAATCTTACTTCACAAGTTATAAATTTTTTCAAAATAAGCAACATATTCCTCCATTTATTCTTCAGTGCTGAGCTAGGAATACCCTTCTTAAAAATGGAAACATCCATACCTGGTGTTTTAAGAATTTGCCTCCATGCCTCATTATGAAATTCTCTATTTTTGAACCACCGTTCCTTACCTGGGTAATTCCACTGCTTCTGCAATGAAAGCTTCTGTAATAGTGAATTTAACATCTCCCAATTCAACTTCTGCTCTATTGAAGGACCGTGCAAATGTTTTAGTTACTTCTTTATGGAAACCATTGAATTTTTCCAAGAATTGTAACCACCCTGCCTGCTGAAGCATTTCTCTGATCTGTGGGTACCGCTCTAAGAATTTGAATCCAACTGGTTTGGACCTTACTATGAGATCCATAGCTCCCTTTCTCAACCTTCAATCTTCTATTCTTCTATTCTCAATGAAAATTATTATTAGAGAGTTGTTTTTGCCCCAAAGATACCTTCTCTGTTTATGCAGCAGGAATGAGCTATGGAAAGATGATAGGAAGCGGTTGTAGAATGAATGAAATATGGTGTGGGTGATTCACACGAATTAATGAGTTTGAAGGCCATAACGGAGGAAAAGACTGCGGAGAATTCTTCTGTTAACTTCAAAATCATCACTAAGTGCTTTGGGCTGGTGACGTGACCGAGTGGGTCACTTCAGTACTTAACCGTTAGGTTTTTAAATGATGATTAGATATGGCAAGATGAAAGGGATTTTGTCCAAAGTTTTTATGATAGGTTTAATAGGCATGATCAACACGACTAACCAAAATAAATTTTTGAATCATAAATTACTTAACTATACTAAAAGTTTCATAATCTATCATTATAATAATTTCATAACTTTACCTTTGCCTTTCCTTTAACTTTTGGTGGCTTTATATGCTCTGTCCTCCTTCGAAAATCATTGATTCTTCAGTCTTCACAATCTCTTTAATTTTCCTTTTTTTTGTCAGTGCAGGATCAATTTGCTGTTGATCAAATGATTATTGGATAGTTTCCTCCAGGATCTCTAGCTGCAGAATGTCTGGCTGGCTGCAGAATGTCTGACTAGCTGCAGAATGTATGACTGGCTGCATAATGTCTAGCAGACCTGTAGAAGCTTTGAAATATGAAATGAAATGGTTTGAAGCATGAATGGAATGTTGTATAAAATGGATAATGAAATGTGCTGTAATGGAGTAGGATGGAAATGGAATGTAATGGAATGAAATGGATCAGAGATGTAAAGTGGAGTGAAGTATGAAAAGTGGCCTGCAACTTATGATCTATATTATTCAATTGAAGAAAGAAATCAATATTAAAACTCTGAGATGGAAATGAGGTGGACCATGGAATGAAATGAATGAAGTGTGGATGAATGAAATGAAATGGAGTTTATATGAATGGAGTGAAATGGATACGAATGAATGGAGTGAAATGGACCATAAGTGGAATGTGAATCACCTATGATTTTATGATAGTTGCTTGCATAAAAAGAACTAATTTGAAAAGCTAAAGTGTCAGAAAGATTCTGATTTTCACTCTATCTTTTCTGTATAAACATGCTAATCAAATATTAGTTTTCATGTTTATACTTTATTATTATTATTATTATTATTTCAAATATTTGACTTCAGAAAATTCAGTTAAGTTGATGAAGAAGAAAAAATCTTCTTCATTAACTTCACATCACTATTTTCCTGGAATCTCTTGACAAATTTTTCTCTTGAAAGTGGCTTATGATACAACTTCAATCTATGACTATTTAAAAGAAAAGTGACCTTTTCTTCATCTATTGTCCTGATTTTTATTGCTCCGTTGTCAAAAATCTTCATAATTTCATATGGTCCAAGCCAATGTGTTTGGAATTTACCTTGAAAATCCTTGAACTTTGAGTCAAACAAGAGGGCCCAGTCACCTTCTTTGAACTTCTTTTCCTTGATGTAATTATCATGCCATCTAGTCCTTTGCTACTGGACTATATTTTTTCTCTAGACTGCATCCTGTCTGATCTCATCCAATTCATTAATCTGCTCCAATCTGTGCTTTTGTGCCTCTATTAGATCAAGTCCTAGCTGAATTGCCATTTTGAAAGTTTGAATCTGGAACTCTATAGGAAACAAAACTTGCTTTCCATAAACAAGTTCATAAGGAGTATGGCCTGTTGTGCTTCTCTATGTAGTTCTATAGGTCCACAAGGCTTCAGGAAGCCTATCTGCCCAATCTCTTCTATGCAAATGAACAGTCTTCGTTAGGATCCCTTCAATGACCTTATTAGTAGATTCCACTTGACCATTTTCTTGTGGATGATAGGGAGTATATTTTCTGTGTCTTGATGTGAATTGAGCTCCTTGATCTGTAACAATTTCCCTTGGGACACCAAAACGAGTAAAAATATCCTCAAAAAGAAAATTAACTACAGATGCTTCAGTAGCATAAAGTAATGGCTTGGCCTCTACCCATTTGGTAACATAATCAGTGCAAACTAATATATATTTCTTTTGTCTTGATGGAGGACTAATAGGTCCTACAAAATCTAAAGCCCATTTTTCAAAAGGTTCAATATGTACCTAAGGTTGCAATGGCGTCTCACCTGAAGGAGAAGGTTTCCCTACCCTTTGGCAACTGTCACACCTTTTAACATACTCTTTAGCATCTTTAAAAAGGGATGGCCAATAGTATCCTAAATGAAGGACCTTATAAGCTATCCTTTTATCAACAAAGTGTCCACCACAAGGTTCATCATGACATGCCTTGAGGATCTCAGGCATCTCATCTTCCAGAACACATCTCCTAATGATAAAATCTGGACTTTTTTTTTATAACTCATTAGCAACCCATGAATATTTTGCACTGTCATAAATGATATTTCTTCTGTCTCTTGCATTCATTATTGAAAGAAATTTCCCTGAAACTAAATAATTAGCAATGTCAGAAAACCAAGGAGTTTGAGTAGAAATTGCAAAAAGATATTCATCAGGGAATTGATCTTCAACTGGAGTATTATCTTTTATGTTTTGGAGTCTAGATAGGAAATCAGCTACTGTATTTTGTTTCCCACGCCTATTTAGAATGGTAATGTTGAATTCCTGTAAAAGCAATAACCATCTTATAACTCTTCCATTATAATTGATTTTTTCATTAGATATTTAATTGTAGAGTGATCTATGTGAACAAAAGTTTCATAGCCTGTTACAGTGTCCTAATTTGTTATATATGAACAACTAAAAATTCTTTTTCGCTACTTTCGTATAATTTAACTCTGAAGGAGTCAAATTTTTACTTGTATATAGATGGCATAAGGAATCAGGTCTTTTTTTCCCAATACTACTCCTAAAGTTGTATCTGAGGCATCTGTTGAAATATGAAAAGGTAATTTCTAGTTAGGTCCCCTTAAAATAGGTGCTTCGGAGATTTTTGTTTTCAAGGTCTCAAAGGCTAACTGGCAATCATGATTCCACTTGAATTCATAGTCCTTGGTAAGTAATTTGAAAAGTGGAGATGCTATCTTGGTGAAGTTTTCTATAAACCTTCGATAATATCCTGTAAATCCTAGAAAACTCCTAACATCTTTTTGACAACTTGGAACAGATAAGTTAGAGATGTCTTCAACTTCTTGACTCATAAACCCCAATCCCATCTCTCGAAATGTGATGTCCTGAAACAATTCCTTCAAAAGAACATCATAAAACACTTTCATGATTTTAGTGAAAAGATTTGTTTTTAACATCTTTAAGACTTTTTCCAAGTTTGCTAAGGATTCTTCAAATGTGTTTCCATAAACTATGAAATCATCCATATATACCTCTACACAATCATGTATTAGATCTGAAAAAATTCCTAGTACTACCCTTTGAAATGTTGCGGGTGCATTGCATAGTCAAAATGGCAATACTCGGTAAGAATAGGTACCCCAAGGACAGGTAAATGTGGTTTTGTCTTGATCTTCAAGTGCTACTTGAATTTGGTTATAACCACTAAACCCATCTAGAAATGAAAAGTACTTTTTTCTAGCTAATGTATCTAACACCTGATCTATGAAAGGTAAGGGAAAATGATCTTTAAGAGTAGCTTTGCTTAATTCCCGGTAGTCAATACATACCCTCCATTTACCATTATTCTTTGGCACAATTGCCAAAGGAGAAACCCACTGACTATTTGAAATGGGATAGATAAAGTTGACATTTAACAATTTCTGCAATTCTTCTTCAACAATCTCACTAAGATTTGGATTCATCCTTCTCCGAGGTTGTCTGATTGGTTTAAAATTTTCCTTTATGTATATGTGATGAGTGCAAGTCTTAGGGTTTATCCCTTTCATGTCAGTGTACTCCCATGCATATGCAGAAGAATGTCTCTGTAATATCTTGACTAGCTCTTCTTATTGAGATTTCTCTAGGTTCTTGTTTATGTTTAAAGTTTTGCCTGGAAATATCTCAATTGTAGAGTCGCCAAATTTATCCATGGAGTGAAGAGACATCCATTTCGATGATAAAAACTCAATGTTGGATTCTTCTTGAAATTGTTCATATTTACATTCGAAGAGGATTCAAATTTTTCCAAGGTATTCAAAATCGCTATCTTCACTAATTTCTGAAATTGTGAAGAGAGGTTGTAAGTCTTTCTTCATCCTCAATCCACCGAGTATCATCTAATTGAGTATCATCTAATTTCGTAATTGTTCTTTATTTACATACTCCATGTCGTTGAACTACCATCGTATTTGTACATATCACTGGATCTACAGCTAATGAAAGCATCATCTGTAGCTAACCAAGGTCTTCCTAATATAATAGGATGCCCTCCTAGATTATTCTTAGGAGTTAGGATCATAAAATCCATAGGATACTCCCAAGAATCTAGGGACACTGGAATGTCTTCTATTACCTCATCAGGTTTAATCACAGATCTGTCTGCTGATTGTAATAATGTGGGTGTAAAAAGAAGATTAGGAAGTTTTAGTTTATCCATGGTTTTTCTACTCATGATATTGATTGTTGCTCCTAAATCACTGAGTGTGTTTTGGATCTCAATTCCATTGATGTTAATTTTAACAACTGGATTTCCTGGGTCTAGATACTTTGGAATAGAAATCTTACCCATCATGATATTTTCTATTTTTCCTGCCAGTTGAATTTTCTTTGTCTCTCTTATTCTTCTTCTTGTTTTCTTCATGCTCAACTCCTTTATTGTCTTTGCTAAAATTGGAATTTCCTTGATAGCTTGTAATAATGGAATCTTAATATAGATATTTCTTCGCTCATCTAGGAAATCATAATTAGGCACCATAATTTTTTTTTCTACACCTCTATCAGTTTGTAATCTTTCTGGAAAGGGAGGTGTAGGAGTGGATGTTGATGGCTGCTCTAATACAGGAGTTGAAATTATTGGTTCTTTTTTTTTTTTTTCAATGTTTGGGTCCTGAAAAGATGTGTTTTCTTCAAGACTTTTATTTTCTCATAGAGATTCTTCCTCAGAGTTGTCTTGTTCTTGTATGATTGTTGCTAGCCTTCTTCGAAGAGTTCTTACGCACCCAAGTTGAACATCACTAAGGTCTAAAGGAGTAATCAAACAAGTTGGAAACCTGTTGGCCCCCCCTCATGTATGTGTTCAAGGATTTTTATTGTTGGGGTTTGCACATTGGGCAGGCAATTGATTTTATTTTCCGAGGAAATGGTAATGGAAGTGGTTGGTTTTGATGTTGTGTATTTTGTGGATTCTGTTGAGGATTTTGTTGAGGAGGGAAATGTGGATATGGTGGATAAGATGGTGGATATTGATAGTACTGAGAGTATCTTCCATAGGGATTTTGTGCTCCTTGTGCCCAAGTCTGTGATTGATTTTGAAATTGGGGCCAAGGTTGCTGCCAAAAATTCCAATTTGGTGGGGGTTGATTATACATCTGATCATGGAATCCTTGTGTTTGAGGTCCTTGCCAAGGCCTTCTAGAGACCAAATTGAGGGATTCTGTGGAATTTGTAGGAGTTTCTTCTTAAAAGATATCTTTAAGACCAGGAAGTGAAGGACAACTCTTGGTCTCATGTTTCTATGAAAAAATTACACAAGTCTCTACAACTTTTGCATCCGAAGGGCACTCTCTCAAGGCATTCTTTTTCCTACATTTGGGACAAAAGATTGCTAAGGCATCAGATTCAGCTTTTTCCCTGTTTTGTAACTTAAGGGTGTCTATTTGTTCACTAAGACTCCCTAAAATATCAGATTTGAATTCATCAAGCATATGTCCTATTTTTGCCCTACTTACTGTCCCAGAAGCAGACTTACTTGCCCTTGCAAGAGTAGGGTCTCTTGGTCCTTTTACAGTTTTAGATTCCCCTCTTGAAAGGTTGATACATAATTTAGCTATTTCAGGTAATGTAAGCTGAGATATATCCCCTTTTCCCATCACGTTAAGGATATCTAACCATTCATCCCTAATTGTCTTAAACAAGAGAGCCTTCAAGGTGTCTTGGTCTAAGTTTTCCATTTTTTCTCTTTTGATGTTGTAGTTAAATCTCTCCAACAAGTCTTCCATATTTTCATCTTCTTTTTGTAGAATTTTAAACACTTCCTCCTTATGGTTGACTGGCATACAATAATCCAAATACCTCTCTAAAAATGCCTGTTTCATGTCTTCCCATGTCCTAATAGAACTGTTGATCAAACTCATAAAACTAACTAACAAGGTTTCTTTCAATGTTAATGGTGTTAGTTTAAGTTTTGAGCATCTTGTAAGTAGTCATAGGTTCTACACAAAAGACTTCAAATCTAAATGAAGGTTTCCAGATCTTCAGCTTTAAGTCCATAAAGTTTTGAAGGACAGAGAGAAGAATGTTGTTCAGTTGCATTGGTTTCTTCATCCACTATAGGAAACCCAAAAGAGCTTCCCATTTCTCTTCTACCTCTTCCTCTGCCTCCTTCTCCTTCTACACCTCTACCTCCTTCTCCTCTACCTCTACCTCTACCCCCTCCAAATAGTGTGTGTTCTCCATTAAATACTCCTCCTCCCCCTTCTTCTACCATAGTTGATTCTTCTGTGGAAGTGGAAAAGTTTGTGTCTCTAGCAAGGGTCCTTGAATCTTCTAAGACAGGTTCAGTGGATGAAGTGGAAGGTATTTCTAATGGAATATTTGATCTTAAGTCCTCTGGAATTCTAGGATTAGTAAAAGATGGAATGTGGATTTGAGTTGGAGGTGTGCTGGCTCTTGGTCTTGGTGAAACAAGTGGTGTTCTAGGAATCAGGCTTCTGCTTCTTATGAATCTACCCCTTGAGTCTCTTTTTCTACGCATATCATTATTTTTGGGAGATATGAAACAAGGCTACCTAGTTACACTTCACAACGCAATTAAAAAATGCTCAACTTAGTGTTCCTAAATTGATGTCATAAATTGTCAACCAGGGCTAGTAAACTGCTGAAGTGAGGTACACTATATGTGCCTAGGTGTATGTTTCTCACTACGTTGTGTTTAGTGTTTTTCTGATGTTTTTGGTTTTATGGTTTTATTAAAAAGGAAAAGAACCAAGTGTTGGTAAAGAGAAGTGGATGGTTACACTAAAACAGAGCGAAACCTATTCTAAACTACGTATGGCACTAAAGAACAGAAAATGCAAAGCTTGATAATGACTCATAGCAAGGAAATAAATCACACCATGAACTCAATAACTCATAACATGAACTCATCCAATTCATTCTTTAGAAATATGTTGGAATAGCTTGAGAAAAGGACAAGTTTAGTGAAAATGAGGTTCTCCTAAGTAAACAATCATCTTACAATATTAAAAAGAATCTCATCCATGGCTAAAGGTTTATTAGAACACAATTGGGAAAGATTATTTGTAGCACAATAAGATTTCTACTCTGAATTAACTTTTAATGCTAAGATTAATCCATTCTGGCCTTGAACTGATGTCACTAATTCTTGTCCATATGATCATGCATTAATAGAAAGTCAGAACAAGAGTAGTTTGTAAACAATGAAGGTCGTGAAGTCTAATTTTGACAGTTAATACAACTTAAAGAATAATGGATAACACTGAACTAGAATGAAATTGATCAAACTTGAAACATGGTGACCACAACTAAACTAGAATGCCATTAACCTAACTTGAAATACAGTGAACTGGAACTGAACTAGAATGCCACTAATCTAACTTGAAACACAGTGAAAAGAGTTGAACTAGAGTGCCATTATCAAAGTTGAAATATAGTGACAGAATTAAACTAGAGTGAAATCTACCTCCGGAGTATTTAAACTGAACTAAAATGCAACTAATTCTGTGAAATACTACAACCCTATCTTGTTCAGTATGAGTGATATTTTGGAATAGTTTTTAAAAACAAGTCTGGATGTATCTTTCAATGCAAATGAGCATAAAACATAAATTTTCGGAAAAAAATACAATTAACTCCTAAAATACTACAATTATATCTCATCCAATGTTAGTGGTATTTTGGAATAGTTTGTAAGGATAAGACTGACTGTGGCATCTACTGCAAGTAAGTATAAAAACACAAAGTTCAGAAAATTGATTAAACTAGGAATGAAACAAGGCTAAGTTACTTATCTAAACCATATGAACAAAGCTTCTCAGGTATCAGGGGCCCTCTACCACCGGATTAGAACACAAATCTACTCAAGATTGACTCAACTCTTGCAATAAAGTGATGCTTCTTTCATTAAATGAGAAATTCTTCAGAAAAACAAGAATATTACTATTTTCTCCGAGACTCCGAGATCTAGCACTGTAAGATTAAACTAGCTAGCTGTCTTCGTCTCCTTAGCCATACTTATAAAATTACATAACCGTATTAGGGATATGTCCTGCGGAGTCTCAAATCGTATTGTTCTTATACACACCTATACCTTTTTCACTCACCTGAACCTCCCAAGTTGTCAATATCATTGTATATTAATTGCAAAAGAGCATATAACATGGTTTTTAACTATATTTTTGTGTCTGCTATTTGATTTAGATTTTTCTCATTTAGCTGCGGAATATAGCCACTTTCCGCAGCTGTTGCAACTTTCCGCAGCCATTTTGTGAAACTCTATGTTACAGGTGTCTTCAGGAGAAACAAGCCACATGGGTAAGTCAGAAATGATGTGGAAATGGATCGTGTCCTATTGGCTCGAGCAAATTAATATAGGGAGGCTAAAATCAAAGGTGGCCAAATGGAAGTCAACCGTAGAGTTCCACGGTGACAGGACTCTGTTTCTCGTCACATGGAGATTTATATGGCCGTTTCTGAATTGCGGGAGACAAATCAACACTTGTACATGGCTCCATAAGCCGAATTCAAATATCCACTCTTCATATATTTACTCCTCAACGCGGCCATGATCCTAGATCTCTGGATGTAATGGTTTACGTGTTCTCTATCAGCATAAACTTTAGGAAATTAGTTATATCACCTTCATTATAAATAACGCGTTTGCATACGCATAAGAGTTAGTTTTTTATTAGTCTCCATTAGCTTCCAGATAGCTCTGTAATGCAATTACGTTGCCACTGTGCCGTAATATCACCTTTCTGTTATGACTGCATCTTAATATATAAGAAGACTCTGTTTCCAAGCGTAATTCGTACTTGAAGTTTGTTGCCGAGGTTGGTGCAGAGGGCCCCTGCACACATTGATGTTTTGTGCATTATTGTATAGTTCTTGTTTTATTTCTTTAAGCTCATTGTGCCATAATTCATTCACATGTTTATACATTGCATCTTTCATGGTATATATGCTTCATCTCTGTTTATAATCTTCCATGCTTTACATTTTACTTCTGTCTTTCATGTTTTATGTTATTGTTAATTCTATCGTTGTTCTTGTTTTATATTATAAATACGTTCGGCATTTGCATAACTTTTTGACTAATGACATGGAATTAATATTGTTCATCGTTAATTTACTTTTCTTAGTTTCTATTTAATTTCAGTACTGCTTTGTTTATTTCAGTCTTGCACATTTGTTTCAGTAGTTAGATTTAGATATATCAAATTGTTTATGTCATTTTCAGTTACCTCCGAAAGCCACAGCTGGACTGATGGTGAGGGATTGAAGTATGAATGTATAGTTTGATATTAGTTTACTTTCTGCAAGATAGATATATTAAATTGCTCATGACATCTTCAGTTACCTCCGAAAGCCACAGCTGGACTGATGGTGAGGGATTGAATTATGAATGTGTGGTTTGATATTAGTTTACTTTCTACAAGTTAGATATATTAAATTTCTCATGACATCTTCAGTTACCTCCGAAAGCCACAGTTGGACTGATGGTGAGGGATTGAATTATGAATGTGCAGTTTGATATTAGTTTACTTTCTGCAAGTTAGATATCGAGTTACTCAAGTTGTTTATGGTTACCTCCGAAAATCATAGCTGGACTAATGATGAGGGATCAGAAGATAAGTTGATGTAATTTGATTTAGATTTACTTTTTTGCAACTTTTGGATTTCTTTCAGCATAGTTTCTTTTGTGTTTGAACAGCGGCAAGAATAATGAGTTTCATGATCAGTAGTTCATTGTTTGTTTGACTAGAGTAGTGATGCAATTTCATTTTCTTTAATTTCATTTTCTTTGAAGAATTAATTTTGTCATTGTGTGTTTTTAAAATTCTTTTGAAGTTTGGAAAATCATTAGAAAGACATTGTTGTCTTGAATATTTATCTCCATACTTGTCTTTTAGAATTTCACAAAAATCCAAAAACGACAAAAAAGTAAGAGATAGGTTATCTTGCACATATAGTGCGCCACACTTCGTCAGCTTACGAATCCCGGATTGACAAATTAAATGTAGCAATTTAGGACACACTAAATTGACCAAACATTTTGGCACCGTTGCCGGGGAAGTGTAACTAGGTAGCCAATTTCTTAAAAAAAAAAAAACATAAAATCATAAAAGAAGGGAAAACTTGATAACTTCTTGAAGTATGCTCTCCTCTTGCACCTAGTGTGATCTGGAGGATCAGAAAAAAGAGTTATTGGTTTAGTAATTTCTTAAGTATGCTCTCTTCTTGCACCTAGTGTGATCTGGAAGATCAGAAAGAGAATTATTAGCCCAACTTTTTAAAAAATAAAATAAAAAAAATGACATGCATAGAGCGAGAGATTCTAGGGGAAGGTTTATAGCTAAAGCCAAGAGTTCGATTTTCACAACTCCATCTTCTTCAAGGCATAGACCAGATTCACCACCATCTACCCCTAGCCTTAATATTTTTGGAATTCAAGGAGCAGCTAAATTAGAGGATTCTCCTATACCACCTACTAAATCTCATTTAGAAAAGGAAGAGACTCCCTCTCATCCTCCCTTGATAGAAGAACTAGAGGACTTTAAGGACTCTAAAGAAACTATCATAGAGGAAGTAATAAATGGATTTGGAGGTAGAGGTAGAAGAGGAGAAAACAATGGAGACAACAATGGTGAAGGAAATAATGGAAGAAATAGGGAAGGAGACAACTTGTTTGGATTCCCTATAGTTGATGAGGAAACTCATACAACGATGAAAAATATCTCACCATTTGTCCTCCCTAACTTTTATGGATTGCGAAGTGAGGATCCTGAAACATTTCTGTTTGAGTTTGAAGTTGTGTGCCGAACTTATGACTATATGGAAGACTCTCAAAAACTCAAATTGTTTCCTTCAACATTGAAGGGAGCTGCTTTGAAATGGTTCATGGGATTAGCTACTCAATCTATTAGGAATTGGAATGATATGAAACAAACATTTTTGGATAGATATTTGGACTATTGTATGCCCACCAATCACAAGGATGAGGTATTCAAAATGATGCAAAAAGAAGACGAAAACTTGGAATATTTACTTGAAATATTTCAATACAACTTGAAAAGAGCAAAGATGAGCAACTTAGATGATGAAACCTTGAAAGCCCTCATATTAAAAGCCATTAGAGATGAATGGATAGATATTTTAAACATGATGGGGAAAGGAGACATTTCTCAACTTCCACTTCGTGATATAACAGAACTATGTGTCCATCTCTCGAGAGGAAAATCTAAAACAGGAAAAGGGCCTAGGGATCCTTTTCTTATTAGGGCTAACAAATCTGCAACTGGATCAGTAAGTAGGGCAGAGATTGGTAATATGCTTGATGAGTTCAAAACTGATATCTTAGGGAGCCTTAGTGAACAGCTAGACACCCTTAAAATCCAAAACAAGCAGAAAGCAGAAACAGATGCTTTAGCCATCTTTTGTCCGAAATGTAGGAAGAAACATGCTTTAAGGGAATGTCCCTTGGATGCAAAAGTTGTAGAAACATGTATGATTTGCTCAGAGAATCATGAGATCAAGGATTGTCCTTCAATTCCTAGACTCAAAGTTGTTTTTCAAGAAGATCCAAATTCAGTAGAATCTCTTTGTTTTGTTGCAAGAAGACCTTGGCAGGGACAACAAACTCAAGGGTTTAACAACCCTATGAATCTTCAAACCCCACCAAATTGGAATCCTTGGCAACAACCTTGGCCCAAACATCAAAATCCATATCAGCCATGGGTACAAGGGATGCAAAATCCTTATGGGAGATTTTCTCAATTTTATCAATATCCTCCATCTTTTCAAAATCAACAAGCTCCACAACTTCCAAACCCAAATCCATAACTTTCATTTCCATTTCCACAACAAAAACCTTCTCAACAAAATCCAAATCCTCAACTCATGCTCCCATACCAACAAAAGACAAATCAACTTTCAGCTCAGCCATTGCCAAATCCTAACAATAAAAATCCTCAGAATACTTACATGGTAGAAGGACAACAATTTCCTACCTATATGATTATTCCTCTCAACGATGTACAACTCAGATCTGGTAGAGTTTTAGAAAAACCTTCTATAGATATTCAAGAGCAAGATACCTCTGAGGAGGAATCTCTTGAAACCAATCAGGGTTCTGAGGAAGAATCTCTTCAAAACTCAAATATTCAAAAAGAAAAAGAAAAATTAACGCCCACAACTCCTATATTTGAGCAACCTGCATCTTCATTTACACCTCCTTTTCCTGAAAGACTACAAATTGACAAGGGGGTGGAAAAACAAATCTTGTTGCCTAACTATGATTTTCTAGATGAATTGAAGAATGTTTGTATCAAGATTCCTTTGTTACAAGCCATACGAGAGATTCCTATTCTAGCAAAAACAACAAAGGAGTTGAGTTTCAAAAGACCAGGAAGGAAACTAAAAGACACAAGAAGAATCCACCTGGTAGGAAAAATTGTAGATATTATGATGGGAAAAATTACCATGTAGAAGTATGTAGATCCAGGAAGTCCAATTGTCAAGACACATATAAATGGGATAGAAATTCCAAATACATTGATTGACTTAGGGGCTGCTATTAACATTATGAGTAGACAGACTATGGACCAGCTAAAACTTCCTAACCTTCTTTTTACACCTACTTTACTGCAACTTGTAGATCGATCAATTATTAAACCAGATGGTGTATTAGAAGATATTTTAGTCTCCTTAGATTCTTGGGAATATCCGGTAGATTTTATGATTTTGACTCCCAAGAGTAATCTAGGAGGGCACCCACTTATCTTAGGAAGACCTTGGCTAGCCACAGCTGATGCTTTTATTAGTTGTAGATATGGGGATATGTACATTTCTAATGGTAATTCGACAAAGAAATTCAATTTGTATCCTCCAGCAAAAGCAATTACAGAAGTAGGAGACAATGAATGGGTCAATGATGAGGACACTATACAACCTGTCTTTACCATTTCTGAAATCAGTGAGGATAGTCAAATTCTGAACACATTAGAAAATTTTGAGACATCTTCAGAATATGACCCCACACAATTTCAGTTGGAATCCAACATAGAATATTTATCATCAAGACAAATGTCTCTTTACTCTATGGAAGAGTTTGGTAGTTCTACCATTGAGATTTTTCCAGGAAAAACATTGAATATCAACAAACATTTGGAAAATTCACAACAAAAAGAACTAATCAAAATCTTGCAAAAACATTCTACTGCATTTGCATGGGAGTATCTTGACATGAAAGGTATTGATCCTAAGACTTGCATCCATCATATCTATATTGAGGAAAACAGTAGACCAATCAGACAACCTCAAAGAAGGATGAATCCAAATCTTAGGGAGATAGTGAAAGAAGAGCTCCAAAAACTACTCAATCTAAACTTCATTTATCCAATTTCAGATAGCCGATGGGTTTCTCCTCTGGTTATAGTACCTAAAAAGAATGGTAAATGGAGGGTGTGCATTGATTACAGGGAATTGAACAAAGCAACTTTAAAGGATCACTTTCCTTTGCCTTTTATCGATAAGGTATTAGACACATTAGCAGGTAAAAAGTACTTTTCATTTTTGGATGGTTTTAGTGGCTATAATCAAATTCAGGTAGTACCTAAAGATCAAGATAAGACCACATTTACTTGTCCATGGGGAACTTTTTCCTACCGAGTGCTTCCTTTTGGGTTATGTAATGCACCTGCAACATTCCAAAGAGCAGTACTAGGAATTTTTTCTGATCTAATCCATGATTGTGTAGAGGTTTATATGGATGATTTTACGGTTTATGGTAATTCATTTGAAGAGGCATTAGAAAATTTGGAAAAAGTTCTTATAAGATGTAAAGAAACAAACCTTTCATTAAGCCATGAAAAATGCTTTATGATGTTTACTGAAGGGATTGTTTTGGGGCATCATATTTGAGGAGATGGGATTAAGGTTGATAGATCAAAAGTTGAAGTCATCTCCAAGTTACCTATTCCAAATTGTCAAAGAGATGTTAGAATTTTTCTAGGATTTATTGGTTACTATAGAAGATTTATAGAAAACTTCACTAAAATAGCATCTCCACTCTTCAAATTGCTTACAAAAGACTGTGAATTTAAATGGGATCCTGATTGTCAATCAGCCTTTCAAACTTTGAAAACAAGAATATCTGAAGCACCTATCTTGAGAGGACCAAATTGGAAACTCCCTTTCCATATTTCTACGGATGCTTCAGATACAGCTCTAGGAGCTGTGTTGGGTCAAAAAGATTTAGTTCCTTATGCCATTTATTATACCGGTAAAAATTTGACTCCCACAGAGTTGAACTATACTGTGACTGAAAAAGAGTTTTTAGCTGTTGTTCATGCAATTAATAAGTTTAGACATTACATAACAGGCTATGAAACTTTTATTCATACTGACCATTCTGCAATTAGATATTTAATGAACAAACCTATTACTAATGGCAGAGTGACAAGATGGCTCTTACTTTTACAAGAATTCAATATTACTGTGTTGGATAGACCAGGGAAACAAAATACAGTAGCTGATTTCTTGTATAGGATTCAGAATACTAAAGAAGATTCTCCTGTAGAGGATAAGTTTCCTGATGAATACTTGTTTGCAGTAACTATTAAGACTCCTTGGTATGCGGATATTGCTAACTATTTGGTTACAGGGAAACTGCCTTCACATTTATTTCCAAGTGAAAAACGAAAAATTATTCAGGAGAGTTCAAAATATTCATGGATTTCTAACGAATTGTTTAAAACAGGGCCAGATCTTGTGATCAGAAGATGTGTCGGGGAAGATGAAATGCCTGATATTCTTAAGGCATGTCATGATGAACCATGCGGCGGACACTTTGCAGACAAAAGGACGGCCTATAAAATCCTCTCTTTAGGATATTATTGGCCTTCCCTCTTCAAAGATGAAAAACAATATGTCAAAAGGTGTGACAGCTGCCAAAGAGTAGGGAAACATACCCTTTCAATTGAAATGCCATTGCAACCACAGGTACTCATTGAACCCTTTGAAAAATGGGCTTTAGATTTCATTGGACCTATTAATCCACCATCTAAGCAAAAGAAGTATATATTGGTTTGTACTGATTATGTTACTAAATGGGTAGAAGCCAAAGCATTAGTAACTGCTACTGAAAATTTAGTTGTTCATTTTCTTTATGAGGATATTTTCACTCGCTTTAGTGTTCCAAGAGAAATTGTGACAGATCAGGGAAGCCAATTCACATCCAACTTGGTGGAAAAATTGATGGAAGAATACAAAATCAAGCACAGAAGATCTACTCCTTACCATTCGCAAGAAAATGGTCAAGTGGAGTCCACAAACAAAGTTCTTGAAAGTATCATCACCAAAACTGTTCATCTACATAGAAGAGATTGGGCAGAAAGGCTTCCTGAAGCCTTGTGGGCCTACAGAACTACATGGAGAAATACAA